>VKOC01000002.1:39738006-39799220 GCA_009364415.1 Spea multiplicata | reverse complement strand
CGTAGTGGAGGGAGGTCTCCCTCTCCTCCGTGCCGGCTCCGGTAGCCGCGTATTGGAGGGGGGTCTCCCTCTCCTCCGTGCCGGCTCCGGTGGCCGCGTATTGGAGGGGGGTCTCCCTCTCCTCCGTGGCGGCTCCGGTGGCCGCGTATTGGAGGGTGGTCTCCCTCTCCTCCGTGGCGGCAACGTGGGAGCCGGGGGCAGGTAAGTAACAACCACCTGGAAAAATAGTTCAAATAGTTCAAAAAGATTTCTGCAACAATTAAAAATGGAAAATCCAAAACAATATCTTATAGCTTGTTAAAGTGACTGGTATCTGTTCATTGACTGTCTGACCTTTGTACTGTACCTTACTACCATTACATTTTCTAAGCTTATGGGTAAGTTAAGGACCATATGTAGTACCATAGTCTTCTGCTGAAGCCCATATTCAAGATTCACCAGTCAGTGACCCTTCTGCACACTGGTGTTGCAAAGAGTGATTATTTGAGTATTTGTGGCCATTCTGACTGCTTGTTCTTTCTCACACAACGCAAGGGTGTGTATAATAATAGCTAGCACTTACCACTATTATATGTGTGCCACTAAGTTTTTATATGTAACACATGTTTATCATAAGTGCCAATATTTGCTGATGAGAACTGATATTGCCTGTTTTTTGGAAATCAAAAAGACTTTTATTAACACTTACAGAAAATGGCCAATGTTTCCTCCAACACTTGCAGCCCCTATCAAGACTGACAGGATGGGTTGGAAGAAACAACCAAGTTTTGTATGTTAAAACTATGACATGAAAACGTATTTTTAGGATCATAGCCTTTGTGGCTGTAGAACAAAACATCAGCATCACAAAATTAAAGTTAAATTAACTTTTTAAAAGCAAAGGGTAAAGATATTCCCTGTAGAATTTACAAATCTTATGTAGAACCATGATTAAATGCACATTTAGTTAAGCAACAGTTAAGCAAAAGGACCGTATTGTATTTTAATATGTAACAGAGAAAATTATTTTCTTTAGCGATAAAAAAGTATTATTCTGTAAACATATTTTCTTAGGTAGCTTCAGTTTAATTCACACTATTAACAATGACATCTTTAATTTGACTACAATGATGCGCAGTTCTAAAAGGGCAAGGATGATTTATTACCCATAAAGTTCTGAATGAGAGCAAAGCCCAAGGCTATATGTGATGATGTTCTGTAAATCTATCCAAATATGTAAAATAATGGTCTGTGAACTGTAAATGACAATGATATCTAAGTTATATGTATGAATTAACTCTTACATAAGCTTGAAGTGCCCAGAACTAATAAAGATGTATGTTTCATGTGCCATTGGGAAGAAGCCAAAAAATATTTACACATTGTATTTATTTATAATTCATAAATACATTTTTCAGTGAAATGTATGTGACATTAGTAAATATATTAACACACCCTTGTGTATTCTCATGTTTTTATTAGCAGTATAGTTATTTGTCCTTGTTTTAATATATTTTTTAAAATGTTGTTTTCTTTTGCACTTTAAAATAAACTGTGTTTTAAATGGTCTGATTAGAACAAAGATATTTTTATTAAAATGTATGTATGTAAGCGTTGCCACTTTTCCCATATAGCTTTTGTTTATCCTTATTCATTCACCATCTTCTGTTTTTGGGGGTTTTTCTAACATAGTCATCTTTTTTTTTTTTTTGCAACTATGTGTGTAACTATTTCCAAAAATCTCCATCAGTGTCTGTACAACTTTGGAACACATTTGTTTTACCACTGAGTGGGAAGTGCAAAGTTAATATCAAGCTAATTATTAATTTTGAAATAAATGACTTAAACCAGATTTAATTAAATTTCCAATAGTACTGTACTGCCACTTTTGATTAAAAAGAAGCTAAACAGACAAGATGTTCCACCCAAAAAGTATTCAGGTACTGAACAGTATAACTATAATCTGTGGGTTTTCTATTTATGTAAGTAGAAATTGGTTGTTCTGGTTCTGATATTAGCAAATATAAGCAAAGAAATATTTTTGGATTGTAAACTGTAAATGTAACATCTAGAAGATGGAACACACATGTCTAAGATTGTACTATATTAAGTTACTCTGGATGTCTTAGTAAGCTAATATTGTGGATAGTGGTGGTGCTACCAAATATGCAGTTTAAAGATATATCGTACTTATTGCCCCAGCGGTGTTAGGGACAACCAGAGAGAACGTGGAAGGAGCGAGACACAGATTTGTCAGTGGTAAAGATTGATATGATTGCAACAGGTCCCCTCTGAATCATTCCACTCATGGCCATTTATATACCTAGAACCTCCATAAGTTTGATCACCAGTAACTTTCCAGTGACGTCATAATGCTATCTTATTGTAATATAAAATGTCAGAATGTTTTGTAATTGAAGTCTAAAAATAACACACCAGTAATTACTGCTAATATAAAGGTATACCTTCCAAGTGACTATGTTTGGGAGCACCAGTCCGTCGTTTCTAAGTGCTTGAAATGTTTGCTAGGAATGCTTCATCACAGTATTCTCCATTACAAGTAGTTACATTAATGTGTACAGAAACAACAGAAATAAAGTATATAATTTTTCTTCTAAAGATCTTACTTAGTTATAATTGGCCAATAAGAGACCACAAAGTCACACAGAAATTTTATGCTTTTCCTGTTGGTATACAAAGTGCATTTTTGGAAATACTTCTTAAAGCAACCTCTTATTTTCAGGCAAAGCTGTGTATAATCCACTTCAGGCTGCATTACTTTCTCCTACCTCAATGGCTGGCCCAGAACTCTAGTTATGAGAGGCTAGAGAGAACGCCATCTAAATAATCATAGTACATTTCCCTCATGGGGTATCAATTGCTGCTGATAACAAACCAACTACAATAATATGACACTAATAAAAAAAATGTAAATGGTCCATTGGAGCCATATAACAGCAGTTATCTACTAGCACTTTTTCATGTGGGCCAACTCGTATGAACCATTGTATATTATCTGTTTTTCACTGAAAGGGTTGATTGTTCGGCCAGGTTGTAAGATTTATGGTGGTTTGATTAAAAAGCTGACAAGGAAAGCAGCTGTTGTTTGTATTAATGTGCTCTGAGAGAGCAGATGGCCTGCCTATTTATCAATAACAGCCGCACTTTCATTTGGAGAAAAAACCCAAGTTTTCCCCACTGTACTGATGTAAGCCTGTATGTCTGTCTTCTTTAGAATGTTGCCACAGCACCATCTAATGGGTAACGCAACAAATGTCTAAACACTTAGTTCTAATAAAGAATATATTGTATTTTACTAAGTATTAGCTTCCAGTTTGAGGTATCACAGTCACACAGGCTGGATAATACAATCCTGCATAATCAAAAGGAAAAATGCACCATAGAAATATTTTTCCAGGGCAGATATAGCTGATGCTGGTTATCGGAACACAGTTAATATATTTGTGTAGTAATAGGAAAAAAAAACAGCTGGTGAACGCTATGTAACCAATGAAAGCCTTACTGATGAATTAAGCAAAGACTTATCTTAAGTGTTTTGAATTTTAACTCTGTACTGTTATTGATTGGAGGAACAACCTCTGTCAGGAGTTGTCCTACTATGCTGAGGTAGCACTTCCATTGTTTTTCCAAAAGTGTTCACATGTACTGGCCACACACCACCAGAGCTGAGCTGTGCAGCCACTGTGTCTTGGCTGCAGGCTCTACAAGTACCGAAGGACAAGACAAGAAGTGTAAACATGGTCATGGGCTAGAGGTAGGGTCAGACTGGCCTACCAGGATACCAGGAGATATGCGTACTGGTGTGTGTGAACATTGATGTGTAATTGTGTGCTAGCATGGATGTGCAAGAGTTTAGGTACAAAGATTGAGACATTGATAGCACAGACAAGCTGTTTGGGGCACTGGGCAAAGATGGCACAAGAATACTGGGGGCACTGACAAGCTGTTGGAGCGCCCCATCTGATTAGTGGCTAGGATGGTACAAGCACGCTCTTTGGTTGCAAAGATTGAATTGGCAAGCTGTTTGGGGTACATACAAACAGTTTGAGGGCAAAGATGGCCCATACATGCAGTTTGAGGGTAAAGATGGCCCAGACATGCTGTTTGGGGGCAAAGGTGGCTGAGACAGGCTGTTTGGGGGCAAAGATGGCTGAGACAGGCTGTTTGGGGGCAAAGATGGCTGAGACAGACTGTTTGGGGGCAAAGATAGCTGAGACAGGCTGTTTGGGGGCAAAGAATGCCCAGACAAACTGTTTGGGGGCAAAGTTGATGCAGACAAGTTGTTTGGGGGAAAAGTTGACACAGACAAGCTATTTTGGAGCAAAGTTGGCACTTACAACTGTTTGGGGACAAAGGTGGTACTGTGGTACATGTCACTTGTGAATTTGGGGGGCCCCTGGGTCAATTTCCCCACCAGGATCCTGTAGTTTCTGGTTATGCCCCTGTGGTAAACTGTATGAATTATTGAAAATTATTGAAGAATATTGTATGAACATGAAGGGGCCAAGCTAAGGGTAGTTATATTAAGTATGGAAGATGGAGGGAGATGATTTTTGTGCAGTATGTGGTGATAATGGTGGGGGATGGAAATGATGATGAAAGAAAGTCCAGGCGATAATGATTGTGGGTTTTGGAATGAAGTAGGATGTTGAGGGTAAGATGATGATCAGGGGCAGCTCTACACTACCGTTTGGTCCCAGCCCATTACATGATGTCATGGGCCATAATGATATCAGGAAAAATATGTTTCCATATGTATACAAAAAAACAAAAATTGTCTGCGCTTCTCACCCTAATAAAGTTGGCAACAAATATATAAACATAATATAAATGAGAGGTTTTGGTTATATGAATTGGCCAAAGCATAATGAACCTCACCCACCACGTCAAGGCACACTCTCAATAGGGTGAGAACCTACTCTCACCTCCTACATAGTGGGCACACAAAGCAGTTTATACGGCTACCAAAACCTTATTAATGTGTTGGGGAGGTGCAATTAAACCTCCTCCCAATTAACCACTGGACAGCAAGCTGCAACCAGACTGATGAGGAGCCAATAACCTCAAATATGTGCAAACAGGGAAGAGAAAAACTGTTGGTGCACTTAGCTAGTCTCAGGCTCAAATAATACAAATGTATAATATAAGGCCTACCAAACAGGTGTGTGTGAGCCTGCTGCAAATACAGTGTGTTGGCTGTACAATGTATACAAAAACCCAAAACTGTCTGCGCTTCTCAGTCTTTAGTGTACTGTGCAGCAAATGTACTGCATACCAAGGTAGTGTTGGTGATATAATCTGCGCCATAATAACTGGGCAGAGCTATGCTAATTGTATGGGTGGAGCTTTGGGGGACTGGGTGTGGTACATTTTCAGGCTGTGCTGCAAAGTGTCCCTGTCAATATTCTTCAAATGACAATTATGTCTGAACACATTTCCTGCAAGCATAGTTGTTGGAGGGGATGCATATGGGTGTATTTTGCAGAATTGTGCCATGCATTGGCAAAGGATAACACTAAAAAATAATACAAAATTAAAAATTATGATGGCTGAAGTTATTCTTCACCGGTGGTAAGTGGGCGTTCTTGTTTGACCCATATGTTAGAAATATTGCTGAGGTCGGGCCTTAGTGCCTGAGGATTAATAGAGGGGGGGGTAATGCAGAGAGCCAACTGTGAGTGGATTTAGTCGTATGGTCTTCTAATAAGTACAATGAAAACATTTTTATGAACATTAGTAGCTTTGAACTTGATTATCATTTATCATTATGATGTTTCTCAGATCACCCTTGTCTCCACTTTTCACTGTGACCCCTTCTGCGTATTAGTATGTTATATTATAAGATTGATCGTATTATACCTACTGTACAACTCAAAGTCTTATTTTCCTTGGTGTCTTGAGTGTTCTACATATCCATAATGTTGTTGTTAGTGAGAGCTGACAAACTGTCCACTACTCTCAGTATGTATGTGTGCTTCCAGAGCCTGTAGCTATATGTAGGTGCAATAAATCAAAGTAACTGTGTAACCGAGCTATTTATTTGTGTAACTGAGTAATCATCACTCATATTTTCCAATGGAAAAAATGCATCTCATGTCCAGGATGGTACGAATTACGAGCTGAGCTGACATCAACGGACCAGGCTTAAGCCAGAAGGTGTAGTAGAACTGTTTTTTTTCTAATATGTGCAGATTAACACTTAGTCTTGCCTGTCAAGTTGCATAAGTATTCATTCTTAATCAATTTAATAAACTTTAACCAAAGCTCAAATCGATAATACATTGGAGTCCTATAAGTAAAACACATATCTTTTAAATACAGAACTTACAAGAAAAAATAACTCCTTTTACTGATGTCACCTTGAGGGTAGCGGCCAGCTTTACAACTTGAGCAGCTGGACCTGTCACAAGGACTCAGTACTTATTTTGGGTAAGCTTCATTACGGCACAGTTTAAGGCACTCAAAAAATGCTCCAAAAATACTTGTGGGCTTTAGATGTGAAAAAAATTAAGACCACAGCTAGTAAAAAAACAATTTTATTATTTTGTCATACAAATGGATCTCTTGGCAAAGTTTTTGCTACACACACCTAAGCATAAGAGTTCTAAAATCCCAATCTTTGGCTTTGATGTGTCGTTTTAATTAGCATAATTGTTTTTTTTTTTTTTACAGACAGAGGGTCCAACCATTCAGATTGGGGATGATATGCAGAAGAGAAATTCAACCCAACTTTTTTACAGAGAGCCCTTCGGAACCTCGCAATGATCCGTGAGCCTCCATCTGACATAATTTATTCAGCAACACCTTGGGGACAAATAAAATTACTAAAGAAGACTGGCTAAAATGAAAGTCAAGATTAAATTGGTTAGGAGGATAAAATGTGCCTGCTTAGAAAATCAGTGGGAGTTGCTAATGACATTCTGTGGGTCCTGTAGGATTTAGGTGCTTAGGCTGGCTACAATGCATTGCAGTGAATTATAAGTTCTAGCGTGGTAGCAGGAGGAGCTGAATATTCAAGTTACTTGGATATGGCATTTGCCTTACTTTTTTAAACCCAGCTATATAGGTTTTCAACCAATTAAACTGTGAGAAGGACAAGGCCCATTTGGCTGGATATGACTTTAATCATTTAGCTTCTTCTGGATGTTGAAGATTCTCATGATCGATAAAGGCAGGGTATGTCACTTCCCTCAAGGATAATAGGGAACCAGCACTAATGGTGGATTTTAGTAGATTTACTGTTTCTTTCCTGCTTTGAGTTCAATGGTTCTGAAGGGAGGGGCACAATTGAGCTGACAGCAGCAATGCCCAGTTACCTGCCCCCCCCTTCTTTACTCTATCAGAAGCAGATAGGATTATTGATGATTATTGAGTTTAGGTATATTTTCCTCACAAATTGAGACAGGTGTATATAATCAAGCACATAGGCAGCCATCTCCAAAGACAAACATTGGGAGTAGAATGGGTTGTACTAAAGTGCTCAGTTTCTTTAAACGTGGCAGTGTCATTGAACACCACCTTTGCCACAAGTCACTGTAAGTGCTATTATTCTGAAATTGAAGCATCTAGGAGTAACAATACTTGCCTTGATAGTTAATTAAATTAGACCTTGTTAGTAAATGCAAGGTCTCAAATACCCATCTTTTTCAAAATAAATAGAACCTAGTCCCAGTAGGATAAAAGGAAAGATGGATAAAGCCCGTAGCAAAGCTTCTTTTGAGATATTTCTGGTTCTTGGTAAGAGATGCTTTCCTTATGGAGAATACTGACTCAACCTGTGGAAGAGTTTCAAAGGTGATGAGACATATATGTCTGATAACGCAGCCTCAAGAGCACTATTGTGGCCAGGAATGTTAAAAACAAAAGTGCACCAATAAATGTATTGGTAATCAAGAGTAGCAAGCAGTTTTGCTCCACCAAAGGACTACCCCATGCCAATGCTTCTCCTAGAATGAGATTTATCATACCTAGAAGGCCTGACTGGCAGTGGATTGTGAATCATTAACATTGTTTAGGGTTTCCCTTGTAGCTTTCTCGTAATGGCAGCTAAACAACCTCTAGGGGAAGAACAGAAGCAGCAAAAGGGACTAACTGGGAAGCAGCTACTTGAGATGGCTACATAGGCAGCATATGCATCGTGGCACTTATGTCTTGATTCAGGACTAACCAACTCATCAGGATCCATGTTGCTAGCCATATCAAATATATCATCTGTGGTCAAATAACCCAAGGAAGAACTTCTAACTATAACAGTCAGATCCCCATTCGGATAAGTCTCCAGTGACTGCAAGGACTCACTTCTCTCTGTGAACAAAACTTAAAAGAACAGCTATTTTGAGATCAACAGTCCAAAAAGTTGTGGTTGGCTGAGAATGATCGATGTCAATAGGAACAGACAATGTAAAAACCAGAATAATCAAGACCAACAATCTCCCTCTCAAAGATCACAAACAAGGCTCAGTATGTAAAAAGGCTTCTTTGATGTTGTCACATGTAATTGTCGCATGTCCCAATCAATGAAATGGGATGTTGTGAAAAATAACCACATATGTGCAAGTAGATGACACAATTAGAAATGCAGTGGGCACAAGAAAGAATGGGACAACAGCCAACACCACCATTTGTACACCCAGACACCCAAACACACACAGACACACTAAATCACAAACATGCGTACAGACACTGACACTAACACAACCTGACACCCAACATCAGCACACATACAAACAGTTGTAGACACTAACCTACCCACTCACACTAATGCACAGACCCATATATTCACACTAACACAACTAAGCACTGAACACTAACACACACCCACCACACTAAAACATACAAAGAAACTCACACAAACATGACCAGACACACACAGGCACCCACACTAACAAACCAAGACACACAAACACACCCACCACACTAACAGACGCACACACACACTAACATGTTTTTTTTTTCTCCTAGAGCTATAAGAAAAGGTGGACCATATCCAAAAATTAGTCATGGGAAAAGCTTTGTTACCACATTCTGGCAACTTATGTATGCCTGTGGCTGTATGTCAGGTGACCTATTGACCTTTTACAATTCAGATACTGGGTGACTTTAGTGGTCAGAAACAACTCTACCCAATTTGAAGCTTGCCAATGCTTTTGTGGAGAGTCACAGAGGTAGCAGGTGAAAAAGCTTGCTCTTCAAAATAAACTACCCCATTTTACAAAGCTCTAGTTTTGTACTTCCCTATGGATTGTTAAAAGAGTTTATATCATCAAGCATGACCGTCCTTTGTATTTGGCTCAGTATTATGCAATATATTTATAAAAAAAAAGATTGTTCAAATAAATTTATTTTATCAAAGTACAGCATAGCAAAGTAGCAGCCTTTAGGGTATTTTCAATTTTAAACGTATGGTTAATTGACAATATACCTCACACACTTCATTTAAAGCAGTGCTCAACCATACCCATTATTCAATAATATTTTACAAATACTTGGATGTCATACCAGCATTGAAATATATTTCAGGTTGCCCTAGTGCATTTTCTCAAATTTGTCTCTAATACAAGTATTCATAAACCAAGACTATAGGATTCACAGAGAAATTACGGCTATTTAATTACAGTACATATTTGGCAATTACCAGATGGAATTTGGTAATATGCAATGTAAACATTTCAAGGCAGCGATTCAATGTCTATTATTTACTTTAATAACATATATATTTGCAAGTTATCTATAGGTATCCAGCTATTATCAGTCTTAAACAGTCTATGGACTTGAAGTCTAACATAAGATGTTACTATAACTTTAAAGCTTTTTGTCAACTCTTTAATTAATGCACATTTAACATTTAATCTTTAGTGAACAAAGTATTCATTTTTAATATATATATTGTAGGTTATACAGTTATAAGTGGTTTCCTTATTATTGGAACAAAATTGTCATTGCACAGACGAGATATTTGTTAAATTCTGGTGATCATAGGTACCAGTACACAAATTGCAAACCATGTACCCATATCAATAGGGGAAAAAAAGTATAACATAATAATAACACAAAAAAGCAGCAATAGGGGATTCTGAAGAATGGGAACAAATGTAGAACTGTCATAGAAAAAGTGGCTTCAGGACATCACAAATTCTTTTATAGACAAGAAAAATACAATCACGCCCACCCTTGTGGAGACACATGTCGCAGTTGTTAAACATGGGTTGTTTGGAACGGAATCCATAACGCTTCTGAAATTTCACCATAAAGCATGTTAGCCATAAAGACAATCCAGATTTCGGTCAATAAAGTCTTCAAACATTTGTATGAGTGATCCATGAAGAAAGCCTGGGCCAATGAATGTTCCCATTATGAGTCAATTTCATAAATACTGTATGACGCAAAACATTTGCACTTGAACCAGCGTGTTCTATTTTAATTTCCTTCATGTGAATAATAACATCTGTAGGTATTACCTTATTCCTTTTGATGAATTCTGATTGTGTTTTTTTCAGGGAACCATTGGTCAGACTTACTCCTAGACTTTGGTCTGGTTGCTCTCACTTGTACAAGGTCATACCAAGCAGACATTGTGGAATCCACGAAGAGCAACGTGAGGAAGATCTCATCTCGGTATCCACAATCACAGCATTAAAAGTGAGCTGCAGTTCTTGGTGGAATCATTATCCCTTTAGGTGCTCAGAAATCCAGCTGAGAACTATGATTCAATATAACGCTCTCTTTCTCCACATGAAATACTGTATTTCTTCCCCCGCTTCAGATTTCCTGAAGAAAGTCTACTGGGAAAAGTCCTACCTTCCGTCCAGTCAAGACTTTTATGTAACCATTTAACTCTTCTCCTTTTTGTACAACAATCTAGCAACATGATATATATAAAAAAACAATTAATAAAAACAGCTGACTGAAAAAAATATGCATTTGTTATAATTGCATATATGAGCTATTTGTACTAAAATATGTGGTATTTTATCAAAAAAGAAAATTAAGTATATTGTGATTTGAATTTCTGTGTCCTTTTAATGAAAGTATTTATGCCATGCCATTTGATATTTGACTTTCCTTGTGCTACTATATAAAATCTTTCAAAAAGGCAGAGAATTGGTTTACTTTGCTTTATTCTTGTGAAAAATTATCTCTGTTGAAGGGGTAACGCATAATCTGTGTCTCTCCAGGTGCCAGGAAGTAACCTACAGACTTGACATAGTAAAAAGTCCTCCATGTTCTCAAGCATGTGCTGGAAGTAGCACAAGTCACATGGTTTATATTTATAACTGGGGCCAAAGATGCCAAAGGACTTAGGCTTTAGGGAGTACTTAGGAGAATAGATAGTGGCTGTGTAGGTAGGAGCTAAGGGCGATATCCTGGAATCCTCCAATATACTGTTGGGAGGGCTGATGACCAAATTCATGCTTGGTCATCCGGTAAATGCAAAATGAGGCAAACATACAGATAAAAATGAAATTTGAACTTCACATTCAAGTAAAAGAACTATAATCAACATTGCCCTATAGAGTGTACAACAGGTACCCATGTTCTTGTACCACATCTCATAAAACTCAAGAGGTTTCTCTGACTGGCGAAAAGGCTTTAGCAAGTTGCACAAAATCTTCAACCCTTGAAGCAATTGACCCGTGATCCCCTTGTCTTCCCTCTCCTTGTTTCCTCTGTCTGGACCTCTTTAAACATGCAAATATATCACTATCATTACCTGGTCTTTCTTTAGTGTGATCTGTCCAATTTCTCTGTTTCCAACAAAAGAACGGGTTACTTTGTATACTCTTTCTCCTGCTCGTACTCGGATAATGAAGTTAGCTGGAAAGTATCCAGCTTTTTCCCCAATCTTGCCCTAAAATTATAGGAATCCATCAAATTAAAAAACACTGGTCCCAGTAGGTTTAAAGGCTTAACAGTTTTTAGAAAATGTTTCAATACTAGATTTTCTATTGGCGTGGTGCTTGCTGTGTACAGAGGATTTTATGCCCTCATGCAAATCAACAACAAAAAAGTACCAAAAAATACCAAACTGATCAACCAATTAGGAAGAAGTGGAAAAGGCATGCTGAGGAATATCATTTAAGCAAAAAGGTGAGGCAAATAATGTCCAAATGTATTTTTACAATCAAAGTGCCATCATACTATGAAAGTATGATAGCAAAATGCCATAATATCTAATATACATACACGCCACCATTCTTCATTAGAGTCATCAATAACTGTGATTCTGTCTCCAGCTCTACAAATAGAAAAAAATATATAAAAAACAACACAGTTTTGAATATATAAGCCATATATGTATAGAATTGTTACAAAACCCCCCCCCAAAAAAAAAGGTCATTTAAAAATAAGATTAAGACAAAGAAAATGTTGTTGAAATGAAAGATTTAATATTCATATGAGTAGCAGAAAAAAATAATTTTTGGGCAAAAATATACAATAAGTAGGAACTACAACCTTGCATGTTGAAGGTTCTACACTTTGTGATACCAAGATCAGACCTTGTCCCATGGTTGAATTGTCAACATGCTACACACTTTATTATTCCTAGCTAATCTTTAAACTTTTAGACTGCTCTGATTCCACGCTGAGCAGTGCCATACTTGTGTTTGTGGGTTTTTGTTTTTTTGTCATTGTTAGCTGTATGTTTGGTTCTGGGCATGCCAATGAGATAGCTAACTTTATGTTGGACTTGCACTTGGGGGTTATGGTCTTTGATAATATTATTTTTGTGTTTTTTTATTTAAATTGTACTGAAGATGAACAAAAATAAAATAAAAAAGACCAGGTCTAGTCAACCAAGAACTCTAGGCACAGACAACAGTAGAGACTTTCAATATCTAACACAAGTGAATGCTGTTAACAAATGTACAATATATCCAACCATAAAATCAGTGATACTATCACTGATTCTGGAGATTGATTTATGAGTGATGATTTACAACTATTCATTGTTATGTCTGTCCCATGCTTAGTCTTAGACAATACTATCCTGGGGCATTTTTGGTTGTGATATTTTTTTTGTTGTGTATGGAAAGACCCTTTACTGTATCATAGGCTGTATCTTTAAGATTGCACCTATATAGGGTGGCAAAACTTAAAGAAGCCCTAAATGCACACATCAACTGTGGCAAGGATCTCATGCAGTGAGTCCACAGGATACCATGCAGAATATACCAGAAAAGGCCTCATAATCCTTTCAGGTCAACATTACAAATGTGGCTTATAATAATGATCATTTAAAAAATGAAGCAACACCAGTGACATTAGGCTATACAGTACTTACTGAAAATCAAGGTCATCCTTTTCCAGAGCTTTAAAGCGATACAATGCTACAAAATAATGTGACTGCATGAAACCTCCTCGAACTCCTGGCTGTGCCTTCTTATTCTGCAAACACAACACAGATGAAGTACAAAATATCTTGGTTAAGATGAAGTTTTCTAAATCATATTCTAGAGCAAATGATCTTTGAATAATCCAGAATATTCTTCAAATACAATAGAATTAGTCTGCTTGGTTGGGAAAGTAGATGTATCACTTGATCCTTTGACTGCCTAGTTTTCCTCTTTGAAATACGTTTGCAGAATACGATTGCTTGGTTTATTCACCAAACTGAGCTTCGGGTAAGTTAAATTAAGAGACATTTAATCGCACCAAGATAGGTAAGATTGGGATATCTAGCCCTGCATTATGTCTTCAAGAAAATGCATTGCATTGACTATGCAGGGTCAACTCTGACACTATCGAAAAACTCTTCAAGGGCAATCATTGACAATGCATAATCTTTCACAAGTAATTGTTTTGTCCTGCCTTAAACTATGGTTTACTGAGAAAAAAAATTGCTAATGTTAATATGGGCATACATGGGAACTAATTTAATATGCATTATTTAACCTGCACGAAATTTGTCATATTTGCTATTTCAACAGAATGTATTATTTATTAGTATTAGGCATTACATTGGGGAATAAAGTAATGTTTTCTAAAAAGAAAACAAATGAACATAAGCGGGCATTTGTAAGCCTAGGTTAGATGCTGTTGGAAAGCATTACTCCATGAGCTGACCAGTGACATTCTGTAAATATTAAATCTGACACAAAGTCCTGTAAAGGTATCTAGACATGTAGCCACTTGGTCACCAACAGACTGATGACTGTGGTCACTATTGCACACCTAAATAGTATTACCACATGTGAGCCAAGATCATAATTGAATCCAGCACTGAAAAAAGTATATCACATCTATTATTGTCATTTTTTTCATGCTTAATTTGATAAATTATTCAAAGTTTCCGGCTCAGACGCCTCTTCTGCCTCCACCAGAGACAGTCAGGCCATTTCATACAGATTCTGCATAACTGAGAGTTGCTTTGGAGCCTACTATCAGCCAACGTAGGAAGTTCTACCCGTTTTAGCAGACTGCACATGATAATTACATTCTCATAGTTTCTCTGTAAGGTTTTTCTCCTTCTACAGTTAGTACATCCTGTTGTAGAAGTCCTGATTACTAATAATTTTGCAACCGAATTACTGAGTGGGACATTACTAAATATCTACTAAGCACTAAGTATCCTGGACAGAATTGGTATTCTCATTACACAGACTAGCGTGACTTTGCCTATATGGTCACTTTTATCATGGGAGAAACTCAAAGGCAGACTGTGTACCTATGAATCATTCATTCTTAGTTCATGACTATGTACCTCTAAGAGGGTCCATCACTTTAGAAATGCTAAATTTTAAAGTTGAGTATACTTTAAAAAAAATCATACGCAACCATGTTTACTAATAAAAGAAACCGGTATATGTGCTAAAAGTCCACTTTTACTGTTCATAAGAAGAGCCTTATAAACCACCTGTAGAGCCTTTGCATGATTACCCTCCAATGTGGTGCAACCCTTAGAAGGAAGAGCAAGGAAAAAGAAAAGAGTTCAGGGTAGGAAATGAATTAGTTTTTGGAGGTTCATGTCAGATGCCATTTATATTCTAATGATATATATAAGATATACCATAACAGACAAACTGGTATAAACTGTTTAAATTAAGTGCTGTTCCACTTATATATATCATCAACTGCACTCTCTAGCATGTTAAGCAAACAAGCCTTAACTGATCTATACTTTAATATTTTCATTTAAAGGCTCAATCTCAATGTCTGCTTTTGTGTCACTTGATATTCCCAGCAAAATTGTGAATGAGGGACATTTTTACTTGATTAACCCCATTTGACGATGGCTGTTTTAACATTTCTGCGGTGTTTGTGTTTAGCTGTAATTATCTTCTTTGTCATAGTGGACCCACACAAATTGTTTTATTTTTTCAGAACATGAAGGGCTACTTTAGATACAATTATTTTGATCATATCATACAATGTATTATAAAAAATATGCTGAAACATGTAACGCTTTTCTGACTTTTATTTGAAAAGTTTACAAAAGCTTTATTGGTGGGGCTATATAAGGCATTACACAACCTCTTCTTATGTTAATTATATATATTTTTCTCTTTATTAACATTTCTAATGCTAGCAGGAACATCTGGAAAGACAACACTTGAATGGTGTTTTCCAATCGATTTATTGTGGTTAGCTAGCGGATGTATGCTAAGAAATATATATATTTTCTTTTTAATTTGTAATTAAAATTACCTTAGCATCCTGCGAGTTCTTATCACCTTTCTTGTCACCATCAGTGGTATCTAGGATAAAACAGGACAACATCTGAGGAAATGACAGCTCTGTACTTGTGTTCCACATTTTATTCCAAGTCCTCAAAGCTCTTTTCAGAAACAATTAAAACATTGGGCGTGCAATTATTATTATTCATTTATAATTGCTGCTCATTATCTTCCTTGAGAGGATTAAAGAGTAGATTGACCTTCTGTGGAATTGTAACTCTGACCTTCAAGTCCAGGAGGATATGATAGAGTAGTCATTACCAGTTACAGGCTGAACTGTTCATCTGAGCTAGTAGCAGTGGTATAACTACAGGGCTAGAGCATGGTCTATGTTCAAAGACTGTGGGGGCAAGTTATACTATATGCTGGTGTCCTACATTTCTACAAGTGCTGATCAGGAAGAGAGCAGAAGAAGTAAGCTAAGACAGCTAAGTCATTATGCCTCCTCGACACACTCAGCAAAAGAGGATGACATAAATACCCCTTTACCTTCTCATAATATCATAATCCGTTAACAGATAATTTGGGTGAAGGGGACAATAACCTCACCTCCGTCCTGTTTACCCTCTTCTTGCTTTGGTGGCTCAGGCTCTTCATCAATCATAGCAGCAGGCTAGAAACACAGACCAGGGAAATTAGGTATCAATAACATAACTCTAGGCAGATAGCTGCAAGGACAATTTTAATCAGGACTTTTTCATCCCTAGACTTCATAGAACATTAAAGATACAATTACCATTACAGTGCCTTTAGTGTTCTTCTATCACACATGGAACAAAAATACATAAGAATGAAAGAGCAGACTTCTGAGTTCTGAGACAGCAACATTTAATTATTAAAAGCACTGCTGAAGTAAAAGCCAGCTTGAAAAAAAGTGATGATATAACTATTATAGTTTTGTTAGTAATGACTGAAGAACCATAAAATACAGAGCAGGCCAACGTTCATTGCGCAGCATGCAGAAGATCCACATAACCTGTAAGCTGCAATGTTGTAAAAATGGTTCTGGTATCTATTAGTATGAAGTGAGATTATTATCTCTGAATAGAATGTTAATTTGCAAAGTCATATGTTCTGTGGAAAGTATTACATTTAAAGTAGACACGTTATATATATATATATTGAGTACTAGAAATGTCACATAAAGGTAAAACTTAAAACTTGCAAACTATCAATACAATACAAAAAGGTGATGCATCCACAAGTCAGGTTCCTTACATTTTTCTTGTCATCTTGCCCTTTCTTTCTTTCTTTATTTGCCATGATGACTCCTGTCCTCAATGTATCAAATACAGGATCAGTGCGATTTGCTGCAGCTGCAAAACAAAACATATAGTAAGATTTGAAATCTATTATAATAAAGCTACATTACTCATTGGGCATTCTGGACAAATGCCGGCCAGCCAACAGGGCAACCTGTTGGGTCCCAGCCATGGGCCACTTAAAGAGAGATAAGAACTTCTCTAAGAACTGGCCCACTGAGCCAAGCAGACTAAGGGACTTTGCTTCTGCATGCACACCTTTGAGAGACTGTGGACTCCTTGTCAGCCCACGGGTTTAATGTGATTACATGGGCTTGTATTATGAAGCCAAATGCATCAAATATATATGCGCAGGGCAGAGGGCAGGCAATGAGAGCAGTGTTTTATGGTTCGGCTATTTTGGGCCATCTGAAGCTTTTATTCTACATATAGTCAAAGGGTGTAGAGTAACAAGGATGACTGGATCCTTCATGGAGTCTGTGAATGTGTTTTGGACAGGGCTGTATAATGCACACCAAGTGCATGTTGCACTTGTTTAATTACAGGGCCAATTGGCTGCACTTGCCCCTGAAATGAATATTGCCAGCTGCCCTCTATTTTGCTTCAATTTGTAAATTCACCAATCTGAATTGGCCAGTAATGAATAAATCCCGATCCTATTGATAGTGAGGTAATAGATTCCAGAAGGCACAGAAGGGTAGTAGTTAAACATATAAAAAGCTTCCCTCAGAAGAGTGACACATTCTATAAAAAAGGGATTTAGAGAGCCCTGCTTAGATGGAAATTAAGAAGGTTAACAACATAAGGAAGGAATGATACACTCAAAGTAATTGTGCTAGCCATTTTATTTGTATTATTATTTATTGTTTTGTATAGTACCATCAAATTCTGTAGCGATGTACAATGGGTAGAAAACACATAACAAGTAGTATGTAACATAACAACTTGGCTTACAAAAACAAGAGGGGAGCTTACAATTTAAGTTTTAATTATTTCTTGTTTCTTAATTAATATATGAATGAACATGTATT
The DNA here is from genome assembly GCA_009364415.1 of Spea multiplicata. Taxonomy (NCBI): domain Eukaryota; kingdom Metazoa; phylum Chordata; class Amphibia; order Anura; family Pelobatidae; genus Spea; species Spea multiplicata. The sequence goes on along the minus strand of VKOC01000002.1, from coordinate 39,781,253 downwards.
GTTTCTAGAAAGGATAACAAAAGTATATACATATTTTTTACTGTCAGAGGAAGCTTTGTGGTGTGGTGATGCCCCCTAGTGGTCAAGGACTAAAGGTAGATACTGATCTTATGGAATAGGATTTGTTCTGCCATCTGTGGTTTTTTTTATAATTCTCCGTGTTTGTTATGAAAAATAATAAGAATATACCTCTCCAGCCCAGTAAAACCAGGCCACAGCTGTGCGAATAAAATGATTATGTTTTTCTATAATTTATTTTCCTATTTGCGGTTTCTCCCACTATCTATGCTGTTCAAGATGATAAAGTGCAGCAGACAAAAGAGATTTACGGATAACTATTGTTACCATTAACCAAAAAATCATAGGCGCAAGACATTTACTCTCTTTTGAAACCATCCACTTATTAAATTAGAGTAATTCAAGAGACAGTGGGGAAGTTTTGGCACTAAATCATGATGCGATACAAGTGATCAAAATAAAATGACTCCTGAGTCAAATGAACAGGCTTAAAACATAAAATATAAAACATGAGTGTAAATATATGTATATATGTAATACTTCAAATAGAAGAGTTTGTTGAAATAAACCCTTTTTTATAAACATAACCCCTGTTTAAGTACTGTATTTATTCAAGTAGGACCTGGGTCTTGATGATATATTGAGGCTGCTTAAAACAATGGTGCTAGATAAACAGAGCTTATTTCATTTTAAGTGAGCTTATTCTGTTTTTAAGGCGGCAGGTCTAAGGGTCTCAGTCCATCTTCCGAACACCTGGAGACCAATTGCCCCATTGCGGGAACAACATCTGAACGACCAACAACCTCTACAGATCATCCTGACTCGCCCCAACTCATCCCCATCCAAGCAGAACTCTTCTACCCTTTCACCACCCCTCAACCACGGACTAGATTGTAAGCTCACAAGAGCTCTTCTCCTTTTGTACCAGTTTGTTATTGTGTGTGATTTGAAAGTATTCTACTGACTCTGTTGTAACAGCGCTACGGAATCTGCTGGTGCTATATACCGTATTTGCTTGATTATAAGATTAGGTGTTTTTCAGAGCAAATGCTCCGAAAAATTTCCCTCGTCTTATAGAGGTCTGACTACAAGACTAAGTTCCAGATCCCCCGCAGAGCTTCAGGAGACGTGGATCCTCCTCTCTGGCAGCCGGTGGATGTCTGCATGATGACCGCGGACAACCTCCGCTGCTGCCAGCACTTCCGCTCGTCTTTCTATGCTGGAGCGCCGGTGTTACACGACCTTCCGGTGCTCCACCATAGAAGCCCCGGCAGGAGTACCGGCCAGCAGCAGCGCATCGTGCAGACATCCACCGGCTGGGTAGCAGCGGAGATTGTGTGCGTGCATCACGCAGATGTCCACCAGATGCCCCCACTTGACACCAGGGAGTCTGGAGCATGGGGGACAAGTCTAGGGATGCACCGGTAAGTCGGGGGGGCATATAGGGTGGTATAAGGCATATCAGGGGGCAGACTGGTAAATAGGGAGTATAAGGCATATCTGGGGCAGAGTGGTATACAGGGGGTATAAGGAATATCTGGGGGGCAGAGTGGCATATCTGGGGAGCAGAGTGGCATATAGGAGGTATAAGGCATATCGGGGGCAGAGTGCCATATCAGAGGGTAGAATGGCATATCAGGGAGGCAGAGTGGCAGGATTTTTTCTAAATTTATATAAAAATTTTGGGGGTCGTCTTATAATCAAGCAAATACGGTAAACAAACGTAATGTAATGTGAGCCCAATGGGCCATTTGGAAAGATCAGATCTGCGTACTAACCTGCCCAGTTACACCGTGAAGGTCTGTGACTAGTTCCATGGAAAGCTTAACCAAGGCTGCACATTCTTCTGAGAACAAGTGCCAGGACTGGATGTCATATACTGGAGCTCAGCAGATAGCACATTGGCCATGGAGGTAAATGGTGAGAAGCAGCTGGGGCTCAACCAAGGATTGGACTTGGGGTAGTCCCTAAGTTCCTTTTTTTTGTAAACCCAAGCAATATTATGATTGCATTGTGATGTGATCCCAGGGGTTTTTGGTATATATTTCTGTAAAGCAGACAACCTAGACTATCGTATTAGGGGTATTTGGGCACTTCTTACACAGCTATTTGGCCACCAATCAATGTCAAAGGTGGCCACAGAAATTATTTCCTGCACTTCTGTGTTGCTTAGATTTTTTGCACATGGTATGTGTTACGGCACAGAAAACCGGACAAAATTGTTTAGCTGCATCTCCTGATTACGGAGATATCCTACATCCTTAGTTTTGTCTTTCTAGAGGGCCATAATAAATAATATTTTATTATTTATTGTAATAGTTTAGTGATTTTTTTTTTAAATGACTAACAATTTTGTTTTGCTGATTGGTTTTTCAGCATGGGAGAAGAGCGAGATCATGTGTTTATATCAGGAATAATCATAACCAATTTCAACAACTCAAGTCAAGCCTTTTCATCCTTAGCATTAACACATAGCGTTTTTAAGGTTTTGGCTATAGGGTGGTGCTTCCTTGCAGAAGCAATACACTGGATTAGTCACACACTATATCGATGAATATGTAAGAGATACCATAATTAACCAGCAATTATGCTAAATCAAAACCAGACAAAACAAAAACAAATGTACCCAGGGCCATTGTGCTTTCTACATAATTACGGTAAAAAATAGTACTTACAAAAAGGCAGAAGTTCCTTTACACAGGCATATTGTTGATTACTGTACAACGGGGAGCTGTATGCACGTCGAAAACCTGGAGGCTGCACAACACAATAAAAAATTCACAATACTTACAATAGCTTCTTAAACAACGCATTTGAGTACATTTTTGTGTACTCTCCAAAAAGCATTAAAGGCAGAACAATCTTGGCATAAGAGATAAAATGTTCATATCAGTAGCAGCTTTAGGGTTTTGTGCCATATAAGTGAAAATGGTTATCAGGGGTCCCATCTTTAAGTTAGGACATAAATGAATGTGTAAATATATGCACACTTAAGAACATTATACTTCTGATCACAAACTAGTTGTGACCAAAAATACACTACAATGCCATAATGTTCTATAGAATCTATATTACCTTTACTTATCTTTAAACAAATGTGGACACCAAGCAGCTGCTTAATCTGTTACCATCCAGCCCATAGTCTATAATACCATCCAGCCCACCTTGTTTCAGTGAAACCTAGTCATCAATTTATTCTGCACATATATCCATACTGCTTCTATTAGGTTTTTGTGACTTTTTCCTAAAGTAATCCGAGTGCGTTTATTAGCATTATGGAGAATAATAATGAAATAGCAAGGCAGCTCAAAACTTACTATTTTCCCAAAACATTTCTGAAACTCCACATAGGGCTGGCAGTGATGATGGATGTTGGTTTTGCAGTTTTTGCATCTCAAGCCAAACTTGTTATTTACTAAAACAGAAAGAAAGAATATATTTAATCTTTGACCTTAAATATGACAAACGGTATAATTTTACTTCTGTGGCAGCGGCTAGATGAGCACAGAAAAATCTTGGGCTGTCTAAATATGTTTTAAAGTTTTTAGTTGTATTGAGTTAATAGATCAATCTTGAAATAGATTAACTTTGTAAGTAGGTTAACTTTGATCATTATGATTTTAGTTCCATTATCACTTATTGCTTATGAACTATCATTTATGCACTATGATGAAGTTGGTGCATTAAAACCACAATTCTTCTACAAACTTCTACTATATATATATATATATATATATATATATATATATATATATATAATCACAAGGCAAAGGAGGCCAGGTTTATTCTCTAGCCCATGTGATGCAAGCTGTAATGATAATAATCATTACATCAGCACATTAAGCTTATGCTTTGATTCACCAAATATCAGTAATGATCAGTTCTGTATAACGCATGTGTATATTTTGATTTTAGGTGAAACTTGATTGAATACAGTCAAGTCGTATCATTAGACTGTCAGAGACCTGTGGGAACAATATATTAGTAATCCAATAATTCAGCTACATTTTAATTCCCACTTTCCACTGTTGTGCTGAAGTTGCTAACAGACCAGCAGATGGGAATCTAGATCCAAAATGCAATCATTTTAACAATGCTGACCAGGAGCTATTTACTGTGCATTCTCAATGAGATGGCAGATTAAAGGCAGCTGCCTCCTGACTCTCACACCTTCTATTTTAGAATTCCTATTTACATGTTCCTCCGGTTAACAGTTTAAAGCTCCCGCAGTGCATTGCTTTGTCTTGTACCGCCATTGAAAATGGTTAATATTGTCAGAAAATCAGTGCAATGTGACCAGCTAAATTGGGCAGTAAGTGAGTGGTCTAAGATCACATAGGTGGGAGTAGTAATATGGTACCTTTAACAAATAATTATTTTTTTTAATGCTCCTTTGTACTCACATTAACACATCGGAGAACACAAGGTTTGTTTTAAAACAAAATATTTACATCCATTTTATTAAAGGCGCTGCAGACAAGTGTATAATACGTATATTATGTGCCACCTTGGACCTTAATGTAGCTACGCTCAGATGTAGCTATCCTGTGTCTTTAGGGAAATGTTTAGAGGAAATATTTAGAGGAGCCTTGGCTCTCATGATTGTTCGGGGCGTTCCTCAATTTCAGTTTCATGTCGATGTATACATAACTTACAGACAATCATCCTTGCACACACATCACAGAATTTTGGCTTCTTCAGGTAGTGATCTTTGAATTTATGGGGCTTGTCGTTAACTGGCCGAGGAGGCTCTGGCAGAGGTTCTTCTTTCTTATCATCTTCATCGTCCTCTTCCTCAGATTCATAAATGTAATAAATGATAGGTCCAGAATTTGGCAACTCTCCATTTGGTTGGGCCTCTTGGGCTCCAGGCTCATTCTTCTCTTTCTTCTTTTTCTTGAACATTTGTTTCAACTTTTGTACCTGAAATTGATCGAAATAATAATAAAAAATTGTAATTAGCCATGTGAATTATGACAATGCTAGAGGTATAGCACTGGTTAATTTTGGATGATGTATTGTATTTGATTAAACAGGATCATTTTAATAAGGTTTGGTGGGGACATGCTGTGCATATTATTTTATGAAATAGATTGAAGCAGTAATTTGTATTACTATCACTGGAAATTAATGGGGGTTGCCCCCCTCAAATACATTATAAAAAGGTCTTCTGTGCCGAACAATCATTAACCATCTTTAAGGATAGGCAATTAGTACTAATTTGTCCATTAAATGTAATTTTTTTATTTCATATTCTGAATGTAAAGTTCTTCATCTGGAGCATCTTCCAGCTATTTTCGGTAGATATTTAGTGAGAAGGCCTTTATCTATGGATCATAGGGGCGTTCATAGAGTATTTGGCACCCGGGGAAGATCCTAAATTTGGAACCCCCACTTTAAAATGTAAAAACACCCACAAAAAAATTAATGTTTGCAAGAAAAGATTTCCCTGCTGTATCCCAGCCTTTCTTCTACCTTTTTGCCCCCCCTGGACTCACGTTGTTGTTCCCTGGTGATCTAGTGGGGTGTTTTCACGAAGGGGCACACAATTAAGTTCTCCAGAGTCCAGTTAATTAGCAGCGCACTCAAAGGATACACTGAGCGGGTTACTCAGGGCACTCACCGCTTGCCGCTCTGCAGCAACAGCACAAACCTGCCACACAGACAGAACTCAGTGCTCCACAGACCTTACAGTTTCATTATTTTCATGTTTATAGTTATGATTAAATTGCTTTATTGTGTCAGAGCCAGATTCCCACACTATGGGGGGTCAAGGCAAGGTACCAAACAAGGGCTCCATGCCAATCACCTCACATATGCGGCAATTTATATATGTGCGACCAGACCCCCACAAGCCTCTGGGGCAGGTGCCTAGGATGCCTTGTGCATGATTTCTAGTCATTTACACACTTGTCTACTAGGGGCATGTCAGTACAACTTGGTTTTGCATGGAAGTTTATTAAGTAAAAATCAGTACCTTTACAATAGGGTAGAAATACATTAATGGTGGGAAACAGGTAGGTTGCTAGGTCTCCAAAAGATACGAGGCTAGCGCCCATGGAAAAGTTAGTAGCAGTGGAGTCAGCTTTGGGAGTGGTCGCTGCCATTTTAACGCTAATATGTGCATAAGGACTTGCCCGAGCACGCTGATTACATTCACAGGACATTCCCTGCACCCACAGCGGTCTACTCTCAGGGTCTCAGGTCTCCTCTTGATCCTCCCCTTTCTCATTATCTCTTCCATTTCTCATCTCAGCTCTCCCTCTCTATCTTTTTTATCTCTTTGTTCTCTTTATATTTCCATCTTTCTCTTTATCTCTCATACTCTTTCTCCATCCCAGACACTAACTCTTTCTCTTTATCAATCTCTCTTTCTTTTTGCCTTGTCTCCTTTATGTATATCTCACCTCTTTCTCTTTATATATCCTCTTCATCACCCTTCCACTTTCTCTCTCCCTTCTCTTTTATCTCTCCACCTTTTCTTTGATCCCCATCTTTATCTTTATATCTCCTCTATTTCATCTTTTCCATTTCTCTTGATCTCCTTGGATTTCACTTTATTTCTCCCTTTTCTCCATATATTCCCCACTTTCTATTATCCCTCCTACTTCTTATCTCTCCACTTTCCCCATCTCTCCTTTATCCTTGTCTCTCTCATCCTCTTTATTCCAATTTCTCTTACTTTTCTTTATCTCTTCTCCTTTACATGGCCACGCTCTGTCCCTGAATCTCTGGGCTAGTCGGCTAGTCCAAAATCGTTTTAAAAAGCGACCAGCTAAAACCAGCCCTTTGTGAATAATTTTGGATGTTAGTGTCTGTTTGGCCATGTATGTTAGTGTATGCATGTGTCTGCCTGGGTATGTTAGTGTCTGCCTGCCTATGTGTCTGGGTATTTTAGTGTGTGTCTGCCTGAGTATGTTAGAATGGGTGTATGGTGTATGTTAACATGTATATCTGGATATGTGAATGAAAGTGTATCTCTATGTTAGTGTGTGCCTGGGTATATCAGTATGGATGGTTATTTGAGTGTGTTAACATGTATCTTTATCTGGGTATTTTAGTGTGTGAACATGTATCTGGCAGGGTATGTTAGTGTGCCAACATGTGTCTTTGTCAAGGTTTTTAGAGTGTGAACATGTGTCTAGCACGCTATGTTAGTGCGTGTGTGTGGGGGGGTATTTTAGTGTGCGAACATTTGTCTTTATCTGGGTATTTTAGTGTGCGAACATGTGTATTTGTCAGGGTATGTTAATGTGTGTATGTGGGTATTTTGGTGTGGGAACATGTGTCTCTGTCTGGGTATATTTGTGAGTTTGCGTGGAGGGTATTTTAGTGTGTGAACATATGTTTTGTTTTTTTTAGTTTGTGGATATTTGTTTGGGTGTCTGTGTGTGTTAGTGCTGAGTATCTAGTTGTCTTGGTGTGAGTGTCTGGGTGCGTGTGTGTATGTGTGTGTGTGAGTACTCCTCTCGAGGTCAGGCTTTGGATCTGCCCTCTGGGAGGTACAGTTCTAACGTGATTTAAATCATTTATCACAAACAGATCAGGAATATGCTCTTCAGAGCACACACACTACTAACATGTGGACTACCACAGTGATCTATTCTATTCTTCCTCCCAACTAAATTAATTTAATATAGATGTTTACCCCTGTAAAGCACTTTGAGTCCCACTGGGAGAAAGGCATTATATTGTTGTTGTTGTTTGCAAACTTTACTGTGGACTATTGTTAGTTGATAATGTACCTATGCAAGTCAATTCAACAATATTTGATTTGATCGTTATTAATTAGTTGAGCCACAAGTGTAATGGCAGGTGAAGAGCTCTCAACTCCCACAAGGTTAATATTACAACTACAGTAAATATCTCCCAAAATGTACACTGATTTCCAGACCAATACAAAAAGCACAAGGAGTTTGAATGAATGAAATGCGTTATGGTAAAAGCTGTGATTGCAGCAGTTCCCTTTAAATAAATGGCCAAAACTTTGTCCAGATCATGCTTTAGCATACGGGACACCTTGTATAAAATCCAGAGAAAACTGCTTCCCTGGTCACATGATCTGTATTCTGACATCATGATGTCTGCTTGCTCCCTTAATCTGCAGTATGAGCAGGGGGCTATATTTGTCAGCAGCCTTCAGCTCGTAGGGGACGCAGCTAGTTATTTTCTGATCTTAAGGGCACAGAGCATAAGACTAACCAGTGGCCGCAGCTTTCAAACCTATATGCTGACAGTCAGCAGTCTAGCCCATGCGCATGTGCAATGCCTGTTTAAGTGGAACTTGGGTATAACATTGACAGAGGGGCTGCTAGTTACCAGACACATAATGTTCACTAAACTATTGGCACACACATGGCCGTCCTGTCCATATGAGGAATCTGCACGGCCGCTCCATTAACAGCGTGTCTGTGATTTAATATTGATTACTTACAAGCCCCCTTACATTACTGAACAGTGAGAAAGAGTAATCCTATTTTTATTTGTACCATAAGCATTAACAAAATCAAGCACATTTTATAACCATTTTAGGTACGTTTTGTCCAGCTTGATATTCTTATAAGAATAAGGTGCACAGGACATCACACGCTCATTCACATAACATTAGAGTTGAAAGCCTATCCTTATGTCATTTGCCTGTGATAAAGGGTAAATTTATAATTTAATAAATGCAGAGCCTGTCATTTTTTTTAGAGGGTGGGTAAGTATCGCAGTGAGCCTGTACATTAAAATTATATGTGAGGCTTCCAAGAAACAGCATCATTCCTAACAAATATTTTTTTTTGAAAATCTAATGACCAGAGAAACCGGTTGTTATAAAACAAAGTCCTATCATAGCCAGTGTTCCCTCTAAGCTGTGCGCTTGTGTGCATGCACATAGTATTTTTAGCGAGCACTCACGTCCAAAAATTGTGGGCACAACAGTTTTTCCCTATAAAAAAAAATATATAATTTTTTTTGATACTTTATGCGGTGCGGATATTGTGCGCACATAATTTTGGCTCTGGGAAATTTTCTGCGCACGCCACCTAAGAAAAATTAGATGGAACATTGATCATAGCTCACAATGTACTCTAGGGCTGCCTTCCAAGACTAAAAGGCATCAACCTCCTTCATCCTGGTCAATGCAACATTTCAGCCACACACTTCCACTCGTGGAGTTTCTAATCTATTTAATGAAACATATTCCATCAGTAAAATGATAAATCATGAAGACTATGGGGTTTATTCAGTAAAGCCAGAGTTGTCCTTATAGGCTATGAAGGTCTAAGTCAAGTGAACTTCTACTGCAGGAAGCTTGGCTTTCTTCAAACTCTCCTTACACATTGAGCATAATATATAGTGAAGTGAGGGAGTTGAAGCCACAAACCCTCCTGTAAACACTCTTGACTTCTGAGATTGTTAAATAAACCTCATGAGTCACGTGTCAAACGAACCTCCAAAAGACTGTCTACTTAACCATTACGTAAAACCTTCATGTATATTTTCACCCGATTATGTTATGTATAATGTATGTAATTTAATCAGTATCTTTGAATGTATGTTTTGGATTTCCTGTCAGCAGGATCTTATTATTTAAGAAATGTGTAGCATGTAGAGGTTTTCATTCACTTATATTATCTGATGTCTCCAATGAATAATGATTGTAACGCACTGTGGCCGAATCTTTCCTTTTGATGATGTTAGTTGGAATTGTGGAGGGCAGGGCATGGGAAGACACCAACACTGTGGTGATAAATCACTTTTATTGACCTTCATATTATAATGAATATTTATTATACCAGTATAATATGTTTGAATGTATTGTCTTGGTCCCAGAGAAGATTATAAGAACAGGTTGAGAAGAAACTTCTGAGGACTACATCTAATGTCCATTTCCTAATAGTTTCCATATAACACCGTCAACAGCATGATCATACATAACAATCCATTTGTATTCTTTGTTAAAGTGGTACATTGCCGTAAGTTTGGGGCTATAACTATATAGTATGTTAAAAGATTAAGTTGCAATCAAATGCGCCTGCAATGTATACTGTATTCAGCAATCTCTCTTAAAGCTTTGAGTCACATAATTTAACGTACAGAGGCAACGTCATATACTTTTTTTATAACAAAAATGTTTTTGTCCAATCTTACCTAAACTTCTTGAATGTCTTCAATCTAAAGCTAATTGACACAAACCGGGTAAAAATGTACGTATAGTTCTAGTTTTTGCATAATCTAATATTTGCAGGTGGCTATTTATTAGCCATTTGTCTGTGTTCTAGTGTGGTAAACTGTAGTCTTAATCACACAGCTGCACAATCTCACCAATTGAGTAAATTATTTCATTGTACATCAGAATTGCCAAAAAAAATCAGCTCAGTGTGGTGCTGGAGCAGGGAAAGTTACCCAAAATATCACGACTGCTGACAACAATGACGGCTTCTAGGTCTGCACAGAAAGGATGTTTATTAGAACAAAATAAGCCTAAACTGAAATTACTGTATATGGCACTGTAACCTTAAGATCAAGGGGATCTGTGTTTCAATGGACTTCCCCTTTAAGATGTTATAAACCGAAGTCGCTAACAACAAGGGAGGAGGGATCTGGATTGACAGATATGCCAATTTAGGCATTAATGGCTACTGGCCTTTGTAGGCCCCTACACCCTTTTCCCCCACGAGTGCCAATTCTGAATTACCTAGGACAGGCATGTCCAAAGTCAGGCCCGAGGGCCAATTGCGGCCCGCGTTCCGGACTGATAAGGCCCCACAGATAAGTTGCCCAAATATAGATCTGTTTTTTTGATATTGAAGGCAGAGTGATTTAACACCTGTTTAGATTTGTCATCCAAGTCACAAAATGAAAAGTAATCCGTTTTCAATAATCTTTGCATAAAATAGCTAATTTGCATTTAATTTTAATGGTTCAAAGAATGTCAGGCAAAATGGTCGGCCCTCGCACGTGTTCACTGCATCAAATCTGGCACTCTTCGAAAAAAGTTTGGACATGCCTGACCTAGGAGGTGAGGTCCAGCATGATAACTTCCAACATGCAGGGAAGAAGTGAAAAACAAGACTCACAGCCTCCACATATTTTCAGTCATCTGTGTATGAAGTCATGGGCATTCACATGATTTTTTCCAGGGAGGACAAATTATCCTCCCTACCTTTCCCCTTTTCCAACCCCAATACCTCCTGACTTTCCTCCACATTGCCTACCTTTGTTGACTTAAGAGAGGGGTTTCCTGCGGGGAGGCAAGTGTCACCCATTAATAGGAAAAAATATATGACAATGTTAGTAGCCAACAGACCAGCAGATACCTGCACAACCTGAGAACTTTGGTTTACAATACCTGGGTGGTAAAGATTAGCCACAACTACCCCAGTCTAACCCCAGTCCACCACAAACCCAGTCTATAACTGCAATCTCCATGAAGTTTAGCTAGCAATATGGATGGCTGAATATCATTGTAGATGCAGGCAACAAGTTAGTGTTTGCTCTGTACCACCCAAAGCCCATTCTACAGTTAGTAGCTACTATTCCCACAATAATCAACTAGCTATGTTGCTTGCCCAACATAATGGAAGTTGAAAAGTTTATGTTGTGCAGCGTACTTATGTGAAGCACAGCAAATGTTCTGAGGTATTACAAAAAGAGGGTGGTTAGAGGGTAGTAAAAAAAGAAAAAAATACCACAGAGGGCTAATTTACAGTGTAGAAGGTATCCACAAATTTGTATCTCTGTAGCGAATTATGCCCATTGGGATTTATTCACTAAAAGGAGCTTTGACAGTGTTTGGCCCTTTGATAATGTATAGTAACATCAGTGAGATTTCCCCAAAGGCCCAACATCCGTTTAATTATACAAGGCCACCTCATCTCTTTCTGCCGGAGAAAGTGGCCAGGATTGTCCCTTTATACTGAATAGTGAAGTGAGAGTTAAATCCACAGCTGTCATGCAAATTATTCTGCCACCTCTCCCATTGGTGAATAAACCCCATTGGTTTGCCTTTCCAGACGTCAAATCGCATACACTTTTAACTCTATTCATCTATATTTAATATGTCCTTTTATTCTAGTTCACTTTGTGAAATGTTTTCCAATTAAAGTGATGAGGTATACAGCTCTCTAAAAATACTCTCACTTTACTGGAACATGAAGTCATACACTTAATGCTACACACACAGCTAATTCACATACCTACCCTAGTGAAGACACACATCTCAAAAAGTTCTCATCTATGCAAGGAAATATATTGCCTCTCAATGCGACACTAAACCTGCAGGTCAATAATGTCATTCAGACGTGTTATATGTGTCATATTCCTATAAAAAAAATCGATACCTTTTGCATGGTTACAATGTTGCTCCTTCCACGTACCCTACAGGGATGTCAGATGTTTGTCTGTTGAACAAATACTAGTCATCCGTGTGTCCCACCCACCTCATACGTGTGTCCTTGTGAATAGGGGCAAAATGATCAAGGGAATTAAAGAGGCTAAAAATACAGAACAAGGAGATTAACTTTTTGTTCTGTGGACAAACAGGGAATGGTTGGCATTACTCTACACGTCAATAAAATTTAGACTACCGGCTAGGATGGTCATGAGTAGACTGCCTATTACAAAGCACAAGAAGGTTGTCACACTCAAGATTGTAAGCTTGCGAGCAGGGCTCTCTCCACCTAATGTATCGATTTGTCTTAGTCTGTCAATTCTCGTCTTGTCATACCCCTTGAATAGATGTATTGTATTAAGCGCTGCGTAAACTGTTGGCGCAATATAAGTAAAAGATAATACCGTAATAATAATAGAGGAGGAAGGATCACAAAGTTCAATCTCAGTCATTCTGGAAGCATTCAAAACACACTGTCATTTTAACATTTTTGGGGGGGGGGGCAGCATTACAACCATGACATGAAACAGCCTTCATGGTCTAGACGTTGCGGGAACTTGCAGGAGAACTGTATTTTCAACTCTCTGACTTCATTATCAACTATGGATCATTTCCTGCAAGAAGAAATGTATTGGCCCTACATAATGCATTACTCAACAGTGCAATAACTTTCAAGAAATCTCCCCAGAGTGACCATGCATCATATGATTCTCCTGTAAACTCCCACTTTTATGAATAAACCCCATTTGTACAATATTTGTGAACTAACAAATAACTACCATGACAAGGAGGAAAAGACCATCAAGACGCACTTCTTTAAAGACGCTTACATCATTGCTCATTAACGCCCTCCCATGTTGCTTTAGCTCACCACCTTTCCTAGTCCCTCTCCTGCAATACTTTTACTAGTGTGGCTTCTCCATCCCTAACAGCGGCACTTTTACCTATTGTGTAATACACCCTCACTTCTTCTAGATTGTGATCTCGTTTGAGCTGGGACCTCCTCACCTGTTGATTCTGTAAGTCTAATTGTTATGTTATTTAGAGAGCCGGCCTTAAGTGTTCTGGCGCCCTGTGTGGACTACACCTCTGCCCCCCCCCTCTGCCCCTTCTTCCTATCCTTGCTTACCTTGTTGCTGGAGTCCTGCGGTGGGGGAGCGGTGCGTGCTTCACAGCTGAGCGCCGGAATAATTCCAGCGTTCAGCATGAAACACCGGCACCGCAACGGAGTCTTAAATTGTAAACATCGGGTTTTTTTGTTTGTTTTAACTTTATTTAAATCCTCCGTGTTAAATAAAGTTAAAACAACTTTATTTAATATGGAGAAACAAAAAAACAATGCTTTAATTTAAGTCCCGGGCAGGGGCCCCTGTTGCAGCCGCACAGGTCGCACACACCTAAGGCCGGCCCTGGTTATATATATACTACTTCTGTCCTGTCTACCCATTTTACAGCGCTATGGACTTTGATGGCACTATATAAAAACAAATAATAACAGACATAAAATGTGTTCATCACATTCATATAAAGCATAATATGTTAATTAGATTCTGCACAACACAATAAATCAGTCATTTCTCATTCACGTGCCATTGACAAAAGTACGTATTCATACTAAAAGTGACCTTTTGCCATCTTAGTTCTAGACTGCAGTCATCCGCGGCTATTGAAACTCAGATTTACTTTTCTGAATTTGTAACTACACATTTGAAACCCAAGTTGCTCAGCCCCATGGCTTTTTAGGGACCTGTCTCTTAACACACGTGATTAAAATAAATCACATAAACACATAACTTATACAGTAGCGATAGGAGCATCAAAAGCTATAGAGCGCGATCCACTTCTACTCCCGTGTGTCTTTATGTGTGTTAATGTTAGTGTGAATTTTAATGCTACTGTTAATTTTCACTCTCCCCATATTGTGAGAACACTATGAAATCTGCTGGCGTCCTTAGAAATAAAATGCAATATAGTAATTTAAAGCAATATGACATTTCCTTAAATGTGTAGGCGGTGGACCAAGGTAGACTCTAAATAACACAACCAACAGACAATCCAGCTTCCAAACTGGTACTCTGGTTTGGCCCATTTGCATGTTTAATTCAATTTGTCCAAATTCTTACATTGCTTTTTGTCAATATTGCTTTTTTAAGACACCAAATTTCGTTTGCTGCCCATTTGTTTCGGATGAAAAATCAGTGGTATTTTAAATTCGGAAATTAAATTTCTTGTCCGACGCCCACATTTACTCTATCTCATGCTCTCCAAATGTCTCCCTACATTTTCTGCCAACCACTGTGTCTCGCATCTTCTTCTTCCTCTCTGTATTCTCTTCTCTCTCTTCCTTCTTTGGAGACGTCCTCTTCCTGGATCCTCCAATCGCCCAAGGGAGAGGGCATTACTGGAAGGTCCGCCATTTTGACTGGCATTTGCTGTGAAATCATGTCCACAGAGATGGCGATGAAAAAAGAAGAGGGAAGAAAAGAGAGCAAGAAGATGCGAGACATGGAAGCGGAGCTGCGAGACACAAAAATGTCAGGAGAGTAGGTAGGGAGACATTCAGGGAGCGTGTGAGTGAAAGAGCACACAAATGTTAGATGAAAATTCTGAGGTTTTGGCTTTGTTTTCCTGCGTTTCCTGGCCTTATTTTCTGTGAGAAGTGTTAAATTTGCAATCCGTATGAATCTAGACGCACAAGTCTACTCTGTATTTAAATGTTGACTTATTTGGGAGCAGTTACCAGCTGATAATTGAGCAGCTGTTTATCTGTACTAGTGAAACTCCTAGATACAGCCTTGAACATCACATGCATTAAATTATTAGACATATTAATGTTTTGTTTCCAAGGTAACTGAATGAGAGCTTTCATATTAGCGTTCGGTACATTCATACTCCATCCTATTCACATCCACATAAAATATCTATAATTTGTGAAAATATGCTCAAAAGCACATATTTTGCATCAATTTAATGCATTTCTATGACTTCTTTAATGTCTTTCTTTCCTTAAGATCACAAAACCTTAATAGTCCCCTTGGAATGCGTTTGTTCCTCCACTTGAGGCCAATATGCATTCTTCTTTATAGGGTTTTTGGTAAACTGTCCATTTAACAAATAACTTATCTTTCCCCCTCATGTTTGTCCAGCAATTAAAGTGGTCATACAGAAAAGGCTGCAGCAGAACATATTACATTTTGGACATCTCTGCCCATTAGATCATACATCTTCATTTGATTGGGGAGGGGTGTTTTTTTAGTCTACCTAACAGTATAACATGCAGATTAGGCAAACATTGGTAGGATAATCCAATTTTTTGCTGTATATAGATTCCTTGCTGCCACAGTCTTCTGTTGCAATTCTTCTATTGTGTCTGGCAGAATATGCGGTTTATTTGCCCAATATTTGGATGTGTCCAGGAATACATTTGCTGTTCCTTGAGTAAGACCGTCAAGTAGGTTCCCTGTAGACGCTACTCCTTTTTTTATCCAGTATTAAATAAAAGTTAAGGTTAAATTGTGGGTTCCTCGCCAATACCACTGTTTTGTTGTATCAAGATCTAATTCAAACAATTGTATTGGTAAATCTTGACAGCAGGAGGATTCCAACAGAGCTGGAAGAACATTAACAGTCTAACATTCAGAGATGATTTAATAATACTTTTGCTACATGATCGTTTTCATTTTGTCGGTGAAACCAAATAAATCTTGTAATGTCTTTATACTGTAGGTACTGCGTGTCCTATAACACGGCACTGTGCGGCCGTTCCAAAATAAACCTCTTATCGAATATACTACGGCTGCCATAAAACAATGTGAGATGCATGGGGGACGTAACATCAGCTCATCATAAACTACTCCCACTTGGGTTCACACTATTTTGGATGGCTATGTAACTGAAGACTGAGATATTAAAAGCCACGTTTGATGGCTGACAACAGCTGTACTGTCTGAACACTGGGAAAAGATATTAACCCCCACTAGAGCACCCCTTGATTTTCAAGCAATGTCAAGCAAACTTTTGATTTAGACAAACAAAAAAAAGTGGCTTCTAATCACATGACTAATTGCCTCAAACCCCCAGGCAAAAAGATTACCTGATTCCTTCAAGATTCCAGAATTTAATATTTCTATTCTGAAAGTCTCAAAAAAGGGCCAGAATTATCCAAGCTGTCTTTCATGTTTTGGAACTTCTCAGTTACAGTTTACACATATTTTAACAATAGATTGTAACCAACAAAATATTTCCAAGGTATGAAAATTCCCTGTTTATTCCAGCAACAACCTCTTTATTCAGTCCCCACTCACACACATTTCATTAGAGGTTTCTAGACAAACAAAACACACATAGCCGGTAATTCAGTTACTAAATCTGCTTGAAACACACTATTGTAGCACAGGTATATTAGTGGTATGATTTGGACCACTGCAATAGTCAAGTATTCAGAAGATTCGTTTTTCAGCCATTTGTTGCAATAGTTACAAAAATAATTGACAGTCTGGAAATGAGGAACAAAAGAAAATATTGTCCAGAACCTGCATATTGATCATCAGACCTAACTAGGGGTAACTGTGTTTAGCCAGACCAAAATAACTCCTCAAATTCACTCAGATATAAGCTATTTATAAATCCTCAATCTAACCACACTAAAAACAGTATACCCATAAACCCATCTGTTTATCACTTTTTTTCCCAGCAGTAGCTGGAAAACTGATTTTTAATAAGAAATATTGGGAAATATCTGACACATTAATCCAGTAATTGCTCTAAAATAATTTTTCTGTTACCCAAATTATATGAACATTGCATCCCATTGCTGAGTTTCCACTCACACACTGCCGCTGGCTGAACACGCTATTAAATTAAGTGGTCTATTCACAACTTTATACCCCAAGGTCTAGTTCTTGGAACTGGTTGTGAAGACTATGCCAGGTCCCTTCAGGCAAGATAGTGATGATAGAATCCCTAAATGCAATGAAATATGCTGGGTACTTCCTAAATAAGTGATAACATACAATAATTACAGCCTCTGTATTAAAGTCAAATGCTGGTCCTGCAAAGTCCAAAAGAGGTGATTTGGGAGTAGTAGGACTTGACAAGCACACCATTTCTAAAATGTTGAATGGCTCCTATAAGCATACAGTTAATGATTTGAGAACACTTGGTATAATAGACCATAATAATAGGATAGGTGTATTGCCTGAATATAAGACAAAAGGACTGGCCGATATCTGAGGTTTCTACAACACAAAAAAATATAAAGACTAGACCTGCCAAGTACTCATCTATGGTCAAATTCTCTATTTCTAGCTTGATTAAAAGCTCTTCAGGGCAGATACCTCTATAGCTTGCAAACATGTTCTTTATTATATATAATTAGATTAATAAACTGATGCTTCTTTTAACTCCTCTGTACTACACTTCAAGTGTTAAGGTGTTCGGAGATTTGTAAATAATATACATAAAACCATAGGAATCTCACACAATTTTCAAATATTGCATACAGCAATAATTCAGACATTTATTTTTTTTTAGGAACAAAACCATGGGTTCCACAAGACATTTACTATTTTGACAAATTAATCATTACTTCCAGTTGAGCGCATAGAACTGAATGAACAAGTGCGTGCCACCTAATATTCTTACCTCTAGCTGTTTGATGGAGGTCCACTGGGTTGTTCAGGGAAATAGAGCCACAGAGTCTTATAACAGAGATAGAGATCAGTCCCTTACATCTCAGATACTGAAATGCTAAACTGCTTCTTGAATGAGGGGCAGTGACATGTCTAGAGGTGACGGGACAGCTGATGTGCTAAGGCTGACACGGAGAAATCGGAGAAGTAGCACGGTTGCCGTAGTCCCAGCAGAACTTAGAAAGGCGGAAATGCGATAAACATCACTTCTGAAGTTGTAATACCCTTTTTATGTGGCACACTTAAACTTCTTCATTAATATATCAACTGAACAATTTTCAGTAAGTTTTGTCCACCCTAAATATTGACCACCACATTCAACAGACAAAATCCGGGTTTAATATCTTCAAACTTAATCATACTCTTGAATAATGTAAGGTGAACATTTCTCTTCATTCCCTCAGCATCAAAATACCTATATATATTTTTTTTTAATGTGGTATAATTAGCAGTTACATTTTTAATTTGGATATTTTCAATCCCCCCCCCCCCCTTTTCATGGTTTGGTAATGGACTGGGTAATACTGGAGATTTACACATAGACTTCAAATGACCGATATCCTACCGCTTACTGATTACGCTTATTTGCAGTTCTCAGGGAAAACACTAATTAGAAGACAGCAACAGAAGAAACATTTGATTCACGCTGATCTCCACAAATTACAAATTTCATTAATAGACACCGAAGAAATCTCTTATAAAGTGTTGGCACCTGTTACAGAGAAACGCCTATGTATTATACACAAGTTAGAGAACATCTTAATCTATGGGAACAACTGTACCAAACTATTCCTGGAATTCTGCCAGGAACTCCTATTTCGACCAGCTCTTTATTTAGATTTATTTTGGGGGTGGGAATGTACTTTATGGTTAGTTCTGGAATGCCTCAGATGCTTAACATTTCTCCGGTCAGTTGTTTTGAAAGTTATTTTGCAAACACATTCCATCCACTACATGCCCTGCAATCAAGTTGTTTGTATTTTAAGACAATAGGCCTACGTTTTCTGACCCTATTCACATATTTGGTAAAACCAATCTTCCCAAAATGTGGTACCAGATATTTTAATTGCCTTTTAAGTGATTGAGTTCCTGTGCTTACCATCAAATCTGGTCAAATTTGGTGTTTTGAATATGAATAGAAAATTTCCGATCACAAGCAGAGATTTTTTTTAGACATACCTGGGTGGGGGGCTGATCATCCCATTCATGTAATCTACATGTTTTTCTCTCTTATCCCCTCATGTTTCAGAGCTCATTTATCTTGCCCTTCTCTCCTCTCTCATATCCTGATGCACCTTGGAAATTATTTTAATGTGGGTGGGGGTGTTCTGACATTCATGCAAACATGTTTTTCTACCTCGTTGTCTCATGTTTCAGAACCCATTTTCCTTACAGGTAAAGTGTCCACATTTGTCCGGTTCTGCTTCCCCAGAATTACACAAGTAATGTCTATAAACACCACGCTATTCCCTTTAACCATAGACGCTGCCATATCCAAATCAGATACAGCTCTCAATAATTCTTACACCTCTTCAGGGAGCAAAATACCCCATTGTTTCAAAACTCTAAACTGAACCACCCAATGTACTACATCTATTGTTTGAGTTGGCCCCAAACTATCACAATTGTTATGTATCACTCTAGAAAGAAAAGGACACATGTGTTTTAATGTGACACATACTTTTTTTCCATATTTAAAAACAAAATTGGATTAAATAAAATTTACAGTGAGTACAGCCCATTTGTGCAAATAAATATCCATGTTAATGTACTCTCACAAGCATCAGAAAAAAACCCTAAAAAAATAAGAAAAAAAAAAAAAACACAAAACAAAAGAACACAAAAACCTATACAATGTTCAGGGACAACCAACTCCAAGAAGAAATAAAAAGGCAGAATTTCCATTAAGGGCAAACAAAAGTAAATTTTGTCCTTTTGTTCACCCTACGGCAGCTTGATACCTTCAAAAGAGCACCTCAGCTCTCGTTCAGCATATGGTTAATGTCCAGAATTTCAGAGGAAAAGCATTTGAAGAGAGAAAAACAAAGATAAAGGTTTCATCCCTTAGGTAGACAGGCCTGCTACAGACTGCAAACTAATGCAATGTGTATGCGGAGTGTGCAGGAAACAAACGAAGAGGTAAAATTATACGCAGGAAAAGGAGAAAAATGGGGGGAAATGTGAAGAAGAAACAATCAAAACAGTATACATCTTACAGGGATGGTAAACAAAAGAGCGCGAGAGCTAAGGAAGATATCAACACAAGATCAGAGGCGTGAGGTCTGTGGATTAACTAACAGTGATGGGTTGCTAAAGACCAGCAAAAATGAAAAGTGACAAAAATGTAAGAATGTGTAGGGAACTACTTGAAAGAATAAAGGTGGCAGGGAGTAAGAGGAGTCAGGGGCAGGTGAGGCTGTATTTATAAGTCCAGTGTGCTTCTTTTTTGGGGCAGAAAGTGGAAGGAGGAAGAAGAGAATGGTGAAGAGCGGCGGGATGAGTCTTTCATTCCCCTGGTTCTCATTTCAGCCCTCTTGCTCCCTTCACACCCACCTTCCCCGTGCCCTATTGGGAGCTGGCACGTTCTAGTACGCGCAAGTCATAGTTCTTTTTGATGCTGCGCAGCTTAAAGCGACTGATGGGGCTATTAAGCTGCACAGAGGCGTTCTGTGCTGCAATGGTGTTGGGGAAGACTGCCACAATGGTGTAAAACTCAGCCAGGTCATTGTTGTGGGTATGGCGGCCATTCTCAGCCGGTCCATGGTTGTCGCCACCGGGCCCTGGATTGTGACCCTGAGAGTCCCTCAGCCACTGGATTTTGGCACCAGACATTGCCAGCTGGGTAAAGAGCTTTCCTGCTTCTGATCTTGTGATGCCCTCTGGTAGGTCTGTGATCTCCAGAACTCTGCCAAGTACTAGAACAGATTGGAGGGAGAGAGAGACATGTGAAAGTGTTGATAAATTAACGCTTATGCAATGCTAAGACATACTATACAAGATCCTAACGGAAGTGGCAATTCAATAACAATGAATGCATGAAAATTCTCTGGTGGCAGTGACAAAGCAAGAAACACTAAAGTAAAAGAGTACTGTCAAAAGACACCATGCAGGCACATCACAGTAACAGTGATCAGCAACGCAGTTATAGAGCCGTACTTGCTGATCACTATGCGATCGGCTGCAGTGCAGACCAAAAAGAAAAACAAAAAGGTAAAGAAAAATTATTAAAATGAAAATAGAAAAAAAAGAAACACTGCTGTAAAAAAAAAAGAAATCTGTGTTTGTTGTATTTAACTGCACGTGGGGGATGTTGCAGAACACAACTTTTTAAATTTATTTTTAGTTGTACTTAGTCTGTGGAAACTAAAAAACCATGCAAGGTGTCGGTGTGAATTAAAAAAAACATATTTACTTGTATATAAGTGAAATTAAACTGGGAATGTACTTGCCTACATCAGCTGTGCCCAGGTCTGTGGATGCTGATTTAAGGGCTTGCCTTTTCCCTCTGTTTCCATGTTTTATCCCTGTCTGTCAATTCAGAAGTACAAGAAAAGTAATTAACACTTGAGATTTAAAAAAAAAATAAAAAATCCATTACATCTCATATCATACACAAAGAAAAGCACGAATTAACAAAACATTGCAGAGGGTATTACGGCTCACCATACCGGCCCTAAGATAACTACACAATCAGATTTAACATTTAAAATGCTGTTCTCAAAATAGAAAAACAGGGGGGAGCCGGGGGAGAAATTTGGCCTGAATGTATCTTTAGGGTACTATTATGGTTGCAATTTCAAACATACCAGTTGTGCTGAGTAAGAGGGCTGGCTGTGTAATAAAGGAGGACAGACAGAAAGGCTGTACTGCAGCGGCTGTCCAAGCAGCGAGTATCGAGAATCTCCTGTGTCAAAGAAAAAAGAAAATGAGGTGAAATAAACAAGAACTATGTTCTGACACTGCACTTCATGTTGAAAACAAGCTTTATTCTAGATTAAGTCAAGTTTAAAAAACAAACAAAAAGTATGTATGTGGTTGGGGTGTGTTTTGTCTGTTTTGTATATAAAAATATTTGTAAAAACAGAATACATATCTAAAAAGAAAACCCATTAATGTAACTTAGTTGTATACCATGCCATGAAATATACCTTGTGTCGGGCACACTGGCCGAGGGAACTGGGAAACTACAGGGAGTGGAGAGAGTCCAGTGCACACATTGTTCAGAGTGGAGCCTGGGGACGGCGTGGGGGACTGCGCAGGCGATGTCATGGGGCTACTCAGCAAGTTATTGGCCTGAAACAAAAATATTATTAGCATGCAAAACTGATATAGAGAAATAAATAGAACACGCCCTTAGCTGACAATGTTTAAAATCACTCAGAGCACCGAGTAAATACACACACAGAGAAAATGTAAATGTAATACATAACAGTAATGTATGAATGCGCAGTATTCTCTCACCAATGAAGTGCCCGCCTTTTGCTCACCTGAGTACTGCCATCTGGGTTATATAGATGGTCAGGTTTCTGACCCCGCTGGTCAACACCAAAGTATTTGCAGTGGTTCCACTGGACCATCGCTGGATTCTGTGAAGATCCTTGAGGGCCATTGGGAACGTTCAGCTGCATTACCATAACGCCCAAACTGGAAGGGTTGACTCCTGAAAGAAAGTGATTCATCTATGTTCACATTCACTGCCAAATATTTTCCATTTTAGATTAAATTTGAGCTGAAGAAAGACATGAAGAACATCAGCCAATACTAATAACAAGCTCCTCTAGTTATTTTTCTTTTTCATGTTGTCTGCATGTAGCACAGCAGGAAGGATTAGGATTCTTCATATAGTAATAAGTAAGCAAGAAAACAATGAGATCTGTTTTATCAATATTACCATAACCTACGCTATCGTACACTGACATTTACTAAATGGGTTGAACTGCAAAGTAAAGGATTCAAAATGGATAAATAGAAATACATTACCCCTTTTTGTTAAGTATGTGCGATATAAACGAGAACACATAGGTGGCACCAGTAACCAATGCAACAACCTTAACAGCAATGGTTCTGAAGTGACAGCTCCTCCTTTACCTTAGGACGTGCGTTATCCCACAGACTTTCAAGACTTGCAACTCAAGTGACCAGAATATTGACTTTAGACACATTTAGCACAGATCAGATGAAAAACATCATGAATAGGAGAGAAGTAATCTCATTCGTCTAGATAATTGTTTAAAATGTGCATGTTGTAAGATTAGTTTAAAAAGTCAAGTGTGTCAAAAACACAAAGCTTGCCAAAAACAAGGGCAAGGCGGATTTTACTGCTAAATCTAGTTTAAAACTGATATATTTCATGTTCCGCCTTAAAGATCTTTATTATAATTAGAAATAAGCGTGTACGTTAAAATTGAACCAGAGGAAAACTGGTATGTTCATAGAAATGTTTTCATAGTTTGATTTCCTCACACTAAGTAAAAGAGACTGTAGCTAATTATCAAAACTGAGGGGCACCACGCATAGAAGCTTTAGTCGTATCACTGTCCAACTGGGAGGCCATGGGCCAAATGTGGTCCCGCAGGGTTATTGTATATCCACAGTATGGGCTTAAAATCCCAGCAGACAAGATCGCAGCACCTCACTACGACAGCCTGCCCTTCGCGCATTTAAACAATGTGACCCTATTACATGAAAAAGTCAAACTATATGCTTTGTGCCTATTCCATGCATGTTTAAATTTCCTCACTGTCTGCCATTCGTGATGGGAGGCTGATCCATTTACCTACCACCCACTGTGTGAAGTGAGAAGGGACAAGGAAATTAAACATGGTAGACCCCTTCCAAGTAATGATGCAAAACCATAAAATAACTACATTTATAGATTTTTTTTTACCTTAACAGGACAAACTGACTAAATGGAGGAGCATTGGGAACGGCAAGCTAACAATACATTTATTGTTAATTTGGATAATACAGTTAACGTCTACTTTGCTGCACATACCTGAATACTGCTGCTGGATCTGCGGAGGACTGCATGGTGAAGGAGACTGAGACATCTGGTACTGTTCAGAGCCAGGAGGTGGCAGAAAGCCTACCGAGTGACTGAACAAAATCACATACAAGAACTTTAATAGTTAAAAAGAAACGTCACAGAACAAATGACAATAGGATTTGTCTGTCTGTATTCAGTCCTCCCCAGTGTGGTAGCACTTGACTTTTTTTCTCCTTGTACCCAAAAGATAATACTCTGCAAATCAAATTAATACTTTTCAGATGTTACTTAATGTAAAAAGTAATTAACACATGCAGAATATCTATGAACATGCATAGACTTCACAAGTACAAATAAATCCTTGTACACCACTCCTCTTCTGCTTCCCCACTCTGTGAAACCCTCCAATGGCTCCCTATTACCTTTAGAATCCTGGTACTGACATATAAGGCCCTTCATAACACTGTTCCTCCATACATTTCTGCCCTCATAAGCAAATACTCTCCTACTCAATCCTTACGTTCTTCCAATGGGCTAAGGCTCTCCTCCTCACTTATCGCCTCTTCCTTTTCCCGTCTACAAGATTTCACCCGAGCTGCCCCATATCTCTGGAATCTACTCCCAAGGAACCTTCAGCATTCACCCTCCCTCCCGACATTCAAGAAACATCTCAAAACCCACTTCTTCAGAGAAGCCGCACCATCTTAGCTGCTAGAACATCCTTGTCATTGATAGAACCACCACACTACCTCTCACCCTTTCTCTGTCCCTTCTTTGTCACCCCATTTCCCTCTACACTGTAAGCTTGCGAGCAGGGCTCTCTCCACGTAATGTATCGGTTTGTCTTAGTCTGTCAATTCCTGTCTTGTCATTGAATATATGTATTGTAAGAAGTGGTGCATAAATTGTTGGCGCTATATAAATAAAAAATAATAAATCACTGGGATCAAGAAAAATGGGAAGTAAATTGGTAGTTGGTTGAAAATGTTTCGATGTAAAAGAAAAAAAATAAATGAAATAAAAAAATAAAATAAAATAAAACATTCTTTTCTATTTCTGGCCAGTGGTTGGGGATCCAATTGAGCTACATAATGGTCCTACTACAATGTTGAATCAACTACATTAGTGCTGGGCAGTACAGGATATACAGGTTATAGTGCTTGCTGTATATAATACATGTCAAAACTATTTTACAAATGTCCATAAAAATGCATATCTTGATGCTTTCATGTATCGCAATATGAAAATGTCAAAACTAATGCGTCTATAATGAGGCAACTCAAGGTTGGGACCAAAAATGTGGTCCTGTTTTCAGTGTGAATCTCTAAGTTTAGGGCTACCTGTACATAATTTAGAGAAATAAAAAAGGTATAAAGGTCTGCCACCTGTTACAAAGGCCACCTACTTACACTAAGCAATGTGTATAAACACCACCACTCAAGGTAAGGAATACACACCTGGAGCCATTCTGCTGTGCTGGTGGTATAACACTGTAATAGACTGGCATCCCTCCAGCAGGCATTGCTCCCTGGACCGACTGGTTTGCAGGCACCAACACAGACTGCTGGTACGTCTGCGGCACAACTCCCTGGGATTCACTGCCCACTGGGACCTGCAAAGACCAGCACATCAGTTACATTGTATGAATGATTTCTTGTTAGAATGGAAAGGGACAAATAACTAAGGCATTTCAGAAAGGGACTACAGATGCAACCAAACACTGATATCTGTATCTACTTCAGAGAAACATTCAAACAAACAGCACAACCATGATTAAAGTTGCTTCACTAATTTGCCGCAGTGGTCCATAGGAAAAAAATTCTATGGTTACATGTGCATCGGTATTCCCACACCCAAGTGTACAAAACTTCACAGAAGGGAATTTAAGGTGGAACACCATTGGTTGCACGCAAACAAAATACAATAATTATGCAGATGTCCAAAATATTTCCATAAGCCAGACCAAGCACTCTTTCCGGCAATGTAAGCAACACCACATTAACAATAAATTGTACACAATGCTGGGGGCCATTCATAGACCATGAGGGTCTTATTATCGACAGCTGTATACAGGGTATAACTTATGGCCAACTGCATGTTTCCCCTGGTGAAAGAGATACAGCTTCTGCTTTAGTATAGAACAAAAAGTTCTAGCAACCTGGTCAATGAGCCTACAAAAGAATAAAACTGCCTGGACTGAAACATTTGAAGCGCAGGTTGGCATTTCCTAGTACCGTTCCATGCATTTAAAACCAAAAGTAAAGACAAAGGGACAAGCATACAGTGATTTTCCCCACTCACTTGATACGAAGGGAGTGGAGTGTACTGCACCATCATACTCTGCATTTGGCTTCCGACACCAGCTCTCTGGTTGCTGAGGATGGCAGAGTTTTGCGATTGCTGGACACCCATCATGCCCTGGTAAGTAGGAGGCTGGCTAGAGATTATGGACTGCATACCTTTAAATGAGAGAAACCCTATTCAGTGAAGCATGCCTACATATGTCAGAATCAATGTCTTGATTTATAGTAATTATCCATGACGCAGATTTTGTCGCTATTTTAATTCTAACACTTAGCTTTTGCCTCCCATTTCTGAGGGAGCCCACCAAACACAGATCTGACTGCAATTACCATTATTATCTAAAGGCATTTGAGGGTCACCTCTGCTTTAATATAGTCAACTACTTATCATTCATGGCCACAAAACAGAGGGACACTAACAAGCCACATATGTTAAAAAAAAATGGCTCCAATAAAAAAAAAAACACTAGCCTTTTAATTACCATAAATGATAGATTTGCTCAACTAGCAAAATCAATAATTTTTGGATCAAGTGTCTTGAAAATGTCACGTATAGTAAGGCAAAAGGAACGAACAAACAGATCCAACGTTCCATCATCTCACCAGGTTGCTGAGGCGGCTGGGTGACCTGCTGATTGCGTTGTGAATTGTAGGCCGCTGGGTGTGAAAGAGGTCGGTATTGCTGGCTAGAGTTGGGGTACTGCCCCGTGGGGTAATACGAGACCTGAATCTGAACATATGGGGGGGGGGGCAAAAATTAGTATTTTTTTCCCATCATAACCATTTTTAAAACTCTGCATGTATTAAATAGTTGCTTACGAATTCGTTTTACTTTCTTCCCTGTTAAAGCAATTGAGTTTGCTGCAAATCACAGGTAACCAGGAAATCTGTCACCAAGCTAGCTTCCAGAATCAGAGTGCTTTAACTATCAGCGTGTCTAAAGACCTTCTGTATACGTTTTAAATGCTGTGATATTCAGTCTGGTTGCGCAGAGCAGCCTTTTTTATGCCCCGAAATTAAAGCTTTTAATCTCAGTCGAACCCACTTCCATTCCATTTCTGAGCCGCTCCCAGTATCACTGATGGGGCCCTAAAATGATTCATTGATTAAATGTGAGGTATAACATCCAGTTTATCCCAATCCAGTGGAGTAGATGTGAATAAAATAGGAGTATCAAAGTATTTGTGGGTGACATAACTGCCACAGGATTACTTTAATAACTAACCAATAACATACCATTGTGTATTATCAAAATCTAAACAGACCATCATCCGCTGTGTTTGGATTGTAAACTCAACACACCCCTAGCGTAAAAGTTTAACCCCTTAAGGCGGTCCCTAAACCCATTGAAAACCATGCATTCAGCAGACAAAAGTCATAATACATTATGTATATTTTACATTTAACTGTTAACTGAATTTGTACTATGAAAGGTTTACTTTTTTTTTTTTCTTTACGGTTTATATGTCATAAAAGGAAAGCTATTTTATGCCATTTCCCTTATAAATAAAGTCTGCACAGAAATCCACGTGTGTGCTATGGGTAAGCCCATATGGTGAGAAAAATTAATAACCTGCCATCATTATTTTCAGACATACTTGCTGTGGAGGTTGCATGAATCCCTGTGGTGGGATGACCTGCTGAGTAGGAGAAGGGTGTCCTGAGGAAGGGTAGCCAGTGGCGGGGATAGCCTGTCCCCCTGATGTCATGATGAAGCCAGCCTGCTGAGGATGTTGCGATATAATGGGAGGTTGGTACATGGCAGAAGATGGATCTGGTGCCTCAGAAGAGCCCTGGCGACTCAGAGTCATTTGTCCAAAATGACTGTTCAAATCGTCCGCCTGTAAAAGATATTAAACATTATACCAACCTCTGGTCCATACATTAGTACAGAAATGTTTTGCACATGTTCAATAGCACTCACACCGAATTAGAAGCCAATAGCATTAACGCTAGTGAAATATCAGTTTTTAGATGGCGTACAACGTAACTATGCAATGAAGTATATATTATACGTGTATATTATATATACACACACTATATTGATGAAAGCAATTAAATCCTTCTCGTACCGCGTCTTCCCTTGAAGACCTTAGTTTTATTTAAATATTTTAATTCAGTGCTCGTGATTCGCTTCAAAGCGATCACGCGCACCGATTTGAGGGGGAGTGGCTGCTACAGATCGCTGGGGACACCCATGGCTGACATACCTGGTACATCCCAGTCTGTGGGTGACACCCAACCAGGAAGTACCAGGTACGTCACTGGTATGGAAGGGGTTAAATCAAAAGGGACTATGATATCACACCCAAAATACATACATCAATATGTATGTATCCAGTAGAGCATTTGTGAGGTCAGACACTGATATCGGAAAGGGTTTGGCTTGCAATCTCCGTTCCAGTTTATCCCAAAGGTTTTTTGATGGGGTTGAGGTCAGGGCTCTGTGTGGCCAGTCAAGTTCTTCCACACCAAACACATCCAACCGTGTCTTTATGGACCTTGCTTTGTGTGCTGGAGCACAGTCATGCTGGAATAAAGTCATGCTGGAATAAAAAAAAGGCCTTCCACACACTTAACACAAAGTTCTAAGCATAGCATTGTCCAAAATGTCATGGTATGCTGAGGCGTTACATTTTTCCCTTTCTAGACCTAGCCCAAAGCCTGATTTCAATAATTATATGGTGCGTCCCAATACTTTTGTCCATACAGTGATGAACAAAGCAAGGTCCATAAAGACACAGTTGGATGAGTTTGGTGTGAAAGAACTTGACTGCCCACAGAGTCCTGACCTCAACCCCACCGAACAAACTTTGGGATAAACTGGAACAGATTGCAAGCCAGGCCTTCTCATCCAACATCAGTGTATTTACAATGCAATGTCATAAAAGTCCCTTTGTCCATATAGTGTGTGTATATAATATATATATATATATATATAAAGCCATCTATCACTTAACGCATACTACATTAGCTTATGGCAATTAATATGAATTGCTCCGCACAACCTAAATGTTTCCTCTGTCCTACAGGGTGCTGCCGGAGGAAAGTTCACCCTTGCAGCTTGATAGCAACATTAACCAGCCTAGGCAAAAGAAAAAACACATGCCCTTTTTACATGTTCACATGCCAAGCACTTCATTTGGCAATGATACTAGGATCCGTAAAAAAAAATTGATTTACAGATTGCCTCATCCTATGCATTATTACCCTTTTAAAGTAAAGAACTGATATTTAAAAACGAGGCATCTAAATGTTCCAATAAAAGAAAATTAGAAGTCAACAGTGAATTCATTGCAAACAAATGAAAAGACAACATGTTTCCTATAACAAAGGTATTGCCCTGTATGAAGAACAATCTTATCCGCTGCAAGGCTTCCCAGCCATCACCAGTTAAAAGATCACTTTCAGGAAAATGCTAAACTTGTGCTAAAACTGAACTAATGTTCAAGTATTGTATGATTTAGTAAAATCATGGGGAAAAAACATCATCAATTATACCAACAGGATTCTCTTGTTCAGACAATCCGTGGGTACGTAACAAACGTTGAAGAACATGATACCTGAGGGAGATCTATTTCTACAACAGAAAAGCCTTAAGGAGAGTAAATCTACTGGTAATCTGTAGAGAAAGTAATTTCCCACCACAATGAAAACAAACCTCTTAGAAAAGTAAGGAATAAAGACGTCCTGATCCACTTTACTAACTTGCAATAAATGATGGTAATAAGGTTAGAGAATAAATACGCAAGTTCAAAACAAAAAGAGCCAGAATCCGAGGGCAAATGCCAAACAATTTAATTAAAAATGACAGCCAAAAATGAATACACTGTCACATATGGCAAAGACTGGCAAATATCTGTAGACAAAGGGTACATCCATAAACGTGTAACCCAGAAGCAGAACTCATCATAAGCCCTTACTTATGGGGGGGGGGGGGGTTATCTGGTATATCAGACGAATCATAACAAAATGGAAATATTTCACAATTTCACATTTTAAATGATGATTAAGACACAAGTAGTGAGTGGGACGTGGAGGCAGAGTATTACACAGTATTTTATTGCAGCCGTTCCAGGACATTAGTAAGATGGCAATGCGAACGCAGAATGATTATATATGGCACAGTGACATGTGCTGAAAAAAATAGAATTACAGAAAAATAGAAGAAACTTGTAAAAAGTACAAAGAAAAAAAATCACACACTGTTAGCCTGGTTCCACCCATATCATCAATTAAACCATCAAACTAGTTGCTACATTTTTAGAATCCAGACAGAAAAAATGCCTGGTAGTAAGACCCCTCACACCTTATACTTCAGAAGCTATTTTTTCAGTTACAACGAATCCACCCTTTAAATAGGTTATTTTTCTTTGAATTAAACAGGAGGAGGGAATGGTTGAGCGAATATACCAGATTGTACTGCTGGGGAGGTGATACTGGCAGAAGGACTTGGGGGCAGGAGCTGGCGGAGTACTGGACCGGTTGTGGAGAGGGCTGGAGGGTCTTGGCACCAGCAGAGCAGCATGCAGAGAACAGGACAAAGAAAGGATGGGGGACGGAGCGAGAGGAAGGGAGAACAAACAGTGGTTGGGAATGGGTGGGGGAAAAAACAGAAACAAACATTAGTACTACATTTTCTTTTTAACCAAAACATTGCTAAATCACATCAAGAACTTTTTTTTAAAATATACGTCGCAAGTGAAAAACTTGAAGAGCTACAAGAGTATGTAGAATTCCACAGAACTGGCAATGCAAAAGGAAGTTTATTTTTGACATGATATGTCACAATTTTTGATTAGAGTGAAACATCTGTTATAATATAAGGTTCTCACCTCTCGTATCCTTTCTAAAAAGTACCTAACTAAATCTATAACCATTAAAATAAGCAATATATAAAAAAGTATTTACTTAAATGTGGTGCCATTAGAGCACCGGACACAATGGCCTGTGTGTGCCACGTTGCTTTGTCGTCTTGTTTTGTGTATAGTGTTGTAGCTGTTGCCTTTACTTGACGTTCGCAGGATGCATACGATATATTCATTTAATTTTTTCTCCCGTTTGTTGTTAATTTACCTTTCCCCATAAAAGCCGATTGGTTTAGGTTGCTTTGGAGTGGATGATTAAAATGAAGCTGAGATAGAAAACTCATTAGATATGCTGGTTTTGCTACCTTACGTCACAGATAACCCCAATGTGAGATTGTTTTAGATGCTTCCAAAAACAATAGACTTTATTTCACTTTAAAACGTCAGGAATATTAGTCTACTCCGATATAAGATAATTAGACATTAAAAGTCAATTTATAGGTTTCAAAAACACATCTTTGGAAACAATATAATAAAAAATAAGTTTTCATATGTGGCTATTGTCATCTCATATTTTGCTACTGACTTCTCACATTGGGTGAATTATCTTCCCATAGTTAAGATAGTTTTGTAACATGAATCTGTATTATTACAGCAATATTTACAAGGTAAACCCGACAGTTTAAGATATTTTAATATTGTATTCCTATTTAACAAACGCTGGGACATTTCATATATCAGCTATTTCAACGGATGATCCACTATCGCTGGTCTGTGTCGCAGAGAAAACTTCTTTTGGTAAAATAAATTGGAAAATAAAAAATGTCCGTGCGCTAAGCTAGTCCCAGGCTCGAGTATAATACAAATGTATAACATGAGGCCTACCAAACAGGTGTAAGCCTGCTGCAAATACAGTGTCTTGGCTGTACAATGTATACAAAAAACAAACTGTCTGCGCTTCTCACCCTAATAAAGTTGGCAACAAATATATAAACATAATATAAATGAGAGGTTTTGGTTATATGAATTGGCCAAAGCATAATTAAGCTCACCCGCCACGTCAAGGCACACTCTCAATAGGGTGAGAACCTACTCTCACCTCCTACATAGTGGGCACACAAAGCAGTGGTGAAATAAATTAAATACAACAGAAATGTTACTGCAGCACGAAACATGAAAAATGCATGAACAGCAACACAGAAATAAGAAGCAAACAATAGCAGCCGACAGGAACATCAGTTACGAGAAAGAGGAACAGAAAAACAAAAGGTTCTAACGGAAGAGCGGGAGGGGGGATCAAAGAAAGGATGAGACAGCTGCAGCAGGCATTGGTGAGATAGATGAAGAGTGACATTATCGAATAGATGGACCAGACGACACTGGTTGGTGACTCACCTGTGACATTAAGTGGTTACTCATGGACTGCTGCGGAGGAGTGGGTGGCAGTGCCTGGTGAGGATGGGGATGCTGTTGCTGTGTCGTGCAAGGTATGACGCTTCGAGTGGACTGCTGAGAGGAGGAAGAGGCTTGGCTGCATACTTCTGGGGTGCCTATCGGCAAGCCTGCCAAGAACAAACAAATGCAGCCCTCACCGTGGAATGAAAGCAGGGAGAAGTTGATACTACCAGCTACTGAAATATAACCCCTAAATCTTCAGCATAAATATATGAATGAACACAGATAATGTAGCACAGTGGCCTTGGTCAGATAAATTCAATGAATAATGCAGCAATAATTCAAGTGGCAAACACATGGGTGACACTTGCTCATACACTTTAGGAATATGAGGGTCTAGTGTACCACGTATAATTTGCAAATGGAAGATATAAGCTGCATACCTGGCCTACCAGCACGGTTAATAGCACTCTTATTGCTGCCAATACTGTCGCCTCTGGTTAGGATTGAGATACCACTGAAGCTGCTAGCTTTGGTTACTGGAGGACGCATATTGCGACACGGGCCGTCCGAGTCTGTGCTGCTCCAGGGCCGAGGGTCCAGAGACTTCATTTCACCGTCGGTGCTGCTCTGCCGACTGCAAGAGCCTCTATTCAGCAAGTCCCTGTTACCCCTGAAGGAGAACAGAGAGGTTATCGCAGCACGCACACCTAGAAAGACGCAAAAAGGTGCTACGTTCACCTGGATTGTTCCTTTAACATTACCAACATACACAAATTGATCAGAAAATGAAAAAAAGTCAAGGTACATTTTAATGGCTGTTCTGTGTCATCTTAAAGGGGCTGTTCTACGTACTCTGCAGCAATATTCCCATGGCAATATAAAGCATTGAACCTCTCCAAGATAAAAATAACCACACAGAATTCTACACCATGTAGGTTTCTGAAATCTAGAGACGAGGGCACTCCCCACAAGACGGAAAGCCATTTTTTACCTTAGCAGCAGAAAAGGCTATTTGGAATTGTGTATAAGCATAGGTAAAGAATACAATCACAAATCTGCGTAACACACTAGGTGACACAATATAAGCTTCATTTAGGTGGAACAATTCTTTTTATTGAGAGTATAAACAAGCGACTTTAGAGTATCATAATTCCCTACAATTAACTTTTTCCTTACCTTACCAGGTCACTATTTAGCCTGGAATATTTTGTTAACTGCCTGCACTAACTATATAAAG
The DNA here is from genome assembly GCA_009364415.1 of Spea multiplicata. Classification (NCBI taxonomy): domain Eukaryota; kingdom Metazoa; phylum Chordata; class Amphibia; order Anura; family Pelobatidae; genus Spea; species Spea multiplicata. The sequence goes on along the minus strand of VKOC01000002.1, from coordinate 39,747,434 downwards.
GAAGCTATAACTATAATATCATGTTTATTCTATAGCCTGATATTTTGATGATTTTAATTCATCAGAACAATTACACAGGAACAGTTTTATTAATAGGACACCAATGGGTTTTATGTATGTCTTAAATATGTTAAACTAGATCCCCAAGCCTCTATTATATATCTGCATATTGTTTCTATGAGGTCTGATGGACCCAGCCAACGGGAGAAACGCACTGGTAGGACACTTCCAGGTATCTTCCAAAGTATTCCAGGTAATATGGAAAAACATGTAGTGACCAGAAACATTCATTGAATGCGTGATTATTGCTAGATTGAATATAGCTCATTAGCTCGTTCTGGGAAATGTTCTTTGCTCCATCGTACCGATCCCACATGCCACCTTTAAGCTGCAACAGTATTGTTAATCATCAACTTAAGTGTCTAATAGGAGTCACACTGTAATTTGTAAGCGATTCTAGGATTAACGTAAATATCGAATTTTAATACTAAGATCAAGGAGAAAATACACCTTGAACAGCATTAAGTTATTGGGGGCAATATTATCACGTAACATTTTGCAAAATATTAACACAAGGCACATATCAAGGCTGGGCAAATTTCTGTGAGAGGCAGACAAATATAGGAACCAGGCTATTTATGGCCCAGAAAAGGATGGGGCTATAATGATCAGAAATGACAAAAATACAGGCACCATGGCTACCTGGGGCTTGACGTAGGCATCACAAGCATGTAACCCACACAGGGAGAAGAGAGAAAAGTGTATTCAAACAAATTTGGCAGGGAATGACGCTCCGTGGGCAGCTAGATAAATCAAATTATTAATAAGGACAAGCTATTCCTGTTCAAATCCAGTGGTTCAATGTGATTAGCTCATCCTAAGGAGTACGGGAATCTTACATTTTCACTTAACAGTCACAAAGATTTGGCCATTTCTTTTCCTGACAAAGGAAAGTAGGTTCTATTGGCTCTGCCTTAAAGTTATAGTGATATTAGATAAGCAGAGGAGCATGTAATAACGCCAAGCTTAAAGATGGTGGAAGTAATGGAGTTCAGACAGTAGGGTCAAGTACCATGAAGCAGTCATCCACATGGAATCAAAAACTAGACTGGCTTAAATCCCATGTAGATCATCAGAAACATCTGCATTTATGAAACCTATTCTTACAACTGAAAATTGCTAACGCATAAGACAAGAGAAAGCTTTTCATATATAAAATGTTTGCTCATTGACTGATAATACGTTTTATAAATAATTTTGTTTCGGCTGCATACTCCAATAAGCATTTTTTTCCCAGCCAGGAGCTCTATTAAAATAAGTGCTCTTGCCATAATGTTTTCAAAGTTGTAAGGTCCAAAGCACCTCCTAGTCACATTGGAAGCCCTGTTTCAAGTAACAAAATGTATTAGGAAGAGCCAATACGGACAGGTTTCTCTTGCAAGGCAGGTAGGACTTGCCCTGCACAATGCATAGGTTAGTCAGTGAAAATGCAAAACCCCAAATAAAACTAAAACCACAATAGTCTGTTTCCAAGAGGGGGGAAACCCTCAAACATGTGTGACTGTAGTTAAATAAGCACAAAAAAGCGCACAAAATAACACATACAAATTCTGGCATAAGCCAGAACGAAACTCTGCCCACAAACAGGAAAAGGATGCTCAAAACAAAGTACACGGCGAGAAGACCTGCACCAGTAGCCATGCGAGGAGAGTGTAAATACCAGTGACCTGCACAGAGAATACCGAAAATATACAACATAGATGGTACCTAAACAACTGTCTCCTTTTGAGAGAGATAGAGGTAAAGCCTTCTCTGTAGATTCTGTTGGTTACATTAAGAGGGAAGTGGTAAAATCATTAAGTGTCTTCACTTACAACAATATGTGTGTGCAACATGTACAAACTGTGTGCGTGTAATATATATTATATATAAATATATATATATTATATATATATATAATATATATATATATATATACACACACACACAATATATATTTTATATACACTTGACCATGTCATGTGGACAATTGACCATCACACCTATACAAACTTGTTGGACCTCCCATTGCAAAACCATAATATTGATTTAGAGTTCAGGGATTCAGTTACAGTTTTCATAATTAGTGAGTTCAGGGTTTTGCCCCCAGCACATTTCATAAAGTGATTTTTTCCCCATGTGTAGCACATTCTATTTTTAGAGGGTTTCTTCAAGTCTGGTTCCTGAGAAGCTTGTGTGCTCTTACCCTAAATTAAAGCAGGTGAGAAAGGACATCGTCTTACCTGTTATCGACATGGCCATTCTGGGCAGACTGGTGGGAAATAAAGAAAGATGATGTAACATGAAATGTGTCAATGACATGGCATGGCAACAAATAAAAACAGGCCCATATAAACTAGCCCATGTCTTACATTTTACTTAGCCGACCAAATGCAAGAAAATAATTTATTACCATGAAATAATTAATCACCCCGATGACACTGTCAAGGTGTTAAAAAAGGTTTAGCAACTTTCTTAGTCAAAAACTTCTATTTGGCACCTATTTTTGGTTGCTGATAAAAATATTTAAAATGGTTATACATGGCAATTCTTAATCATGCACAGAAATGTTTATTTCAACAACTAGTAAAAGTTTATGCCATGAGAAGTCAGGCATATTGCATAGTTAAGGAGGACACGGCTAAATCTAAGCAGAAAGAACAGAACCAGGGCAAGGCAAATACGGCAGCGCTCCAGCGATAGTCATTCGTTGGGGAGAGGGCTAGGTTGTAATAAGCCAAATAAACCGATGTCATGACACTGACCTCCCGCGCAAAAATCCTTTCCCGAACCCTTTGGTATTCTTCTTCCCTCTCTTCTATGGACTTACTCCTCCTCCCATCTTGTAAGGGAACTCTAATCTGTATCATATGAGCAAGAATTATATGAAAACAAGATAGACTGTGTTGCAATGTGCAAGATACCCGTACGCAACATTTGGCCTTAGGCTTTTAAGTAATTTGATCAATATTACAAAAAAATTGTTACAATGGAGCAGTGATCAAAAAAAAAAAAAAAAAACATTTAACAGAGCAACCTAACCTGAGATAAACCCAAATTGTGAGCCCAGCATTGAAACCGTTTATAAAATGTGTTATGTTAATCCGATTTATATTTTCCAGCTGTAACATGCTATTGGTCTCCACAAATAAGATAATTCATGAGAACTCCATTTCATTTTTCTTGATCCCTCAACAAAGACTGGAATCTGCACGGAGATTTAGAGGCTCAATATTATGTAAAATGTATTAACTAATTACCTTATAGTAATCATTAAACTAAAAAAGGTAAACTTTTACCACATTGGGAGGTCAATGGTGGAAAAACATAAAAGTAAATTAAACTAGCAGCTCAACAGCACTACATCTAATGTTTAAAGTGTTCTATGATACATATCACAGGACCAAAAGGACTGTAAAAAGGAGAACTTGCTTTATAGTATTTAGGTTTTATCCATAATTATTCATCTACATTTCTAAATAAAATAAGATCTCTCTCTCTCTCTCTCTATATATATATATATAATTACACACACTAAGTATGTATGTCTCCTTCATGCACTCCCTCCCTCCCAGCAGTTAGGTACAGATGGACGCTATACTGTGAGAAAATGTCAGAACTAAGTGAATTCAGTACACAGTGCCTTCATAGTTTAAAACTAACAAAAGAGAAAATCCCTGGTCACCTGATTATCATCTCGGTCCATGCTGGCGTCATCCCTTTTTAGAATAAACCTTTGTTGGAAATCACAGCTCTTTTCATCTTTGATGTGCTCAGAAAACCTCTGCTCTGGACTGGAAAAGAAACCCAAAGTCTCAGATATTCATATTTTCCCGATCGAGCTAAAAAACATGCAAGTCTAGTCCAGCGCTGTCCTTGTGGACTGCAAACACGCCAGTATTTCTTCATGTGCACACATACACAGTGACAGGCTGTCTGATTATATGTCCACTAAAAATCCCTCGTCAATGTGAGACAATCCTAAAGGGGCTTCTGATATATATAGCTAACTAAGCTTACTTGTAAATCATCACGGGTTAAAGTACACAAAAGCAGTAGAACTGTTTCTAAATCTCTTTAACCGACATAAGTAAAGTAGCCTATTCGGATTTTATATACATACAAAAAAGGCACTGTTGTAACTTTCCATAAAAATAGAACTTTTAGTCTCTCCACAGTTTAAATAACAGGGGCGGAATCGTGGACATTTCTAGCACAGAAAATAGAATAGCACACAATCGCAGCTTTTTGGGAATATTGTCTTGGAACACTTTGTACGGGCATCACTGGAACTAAAACGGCTTTCCAGGTGACAACTGCTTTATAAATTGGTGCCAACACTAATTACATTGCAATTGCACTTTGAGAAAAACAACCTGTTTTCTTTAAACTATTAAAGTTCTAAGATTAGGTTTTATTAAACAGCAATGTGAAAAAGTACTTGTCCTGATTTTTCTCACACTTAAATGTTTCAGATCAAACACATTTTAATATAAAAGAAAGAAAACCCAAGAAAACACAAAATTCACATATACATACTAGGGCTGCAAATAACGATTATTTTTTTGATTAATCGGATAAAAAAAATGCAAATTTTTCTTTTATTTAAAATAATGTAATGAACAAACTGCAGCATAAAAAACTTAAAATGTAAACTTTCATCTCTTTATCACAATGGCATTTCTCTATTCACCTTCTTATTTTACTGACATAATAAAAGCTACACGAACCCAAACACAGTGTTTCTCAAACTAGGTTTTAATACTTAGTTATTAGTAAATATTAATTCATATTAGTATTTTTTGTCATATTTAATAAAAAAAACCTGAGAAAAAAGCCTTGTTTATATTTTCTTTTATGTTTAAATGATTTGGATGATCTGAAACACTTAAATATGACAAATAAGCATGAAGAAAATGTTTTTTCACAGCACTACACACGACTGTGACATAAAGAAAGATGGAGAGGTAAAATCAGTCATCAAAACATGTCTTCATTAGAAACATTTACTATAAAGTAGCAGAAATCCACAGTATGGTGATAAAGACCACAAACAGCTCATCTCTGTTACATAGCCAGCATCACACCCGATTCCTTCCCATACATATGTTTAACTTGCTTCTGAATAATTACTAAACATCAGAACCTTTAAATAAAAGAACAAAAACATACAAAATGTATAACTTACTTTTAAATAAATAATAGTTTCCTGTAAATGGAGGATAGAAACATTTGGAGAAAATTAGATACAAGACCCGCCCCAAAAACCAAACCGTAACAACAAAGGTTGCATGACAATGATTTGGGTCGCCATGCTGCAACTTACATCCGTGTGTTGCTAGTTTTGTTGATGATCACGGCCTTGCCCGTTTGGTCTACATTATGATCCATGCCAAAGTATGCAGCAGCGCGATGTAAAAGCATCCTGTGATATGAGGTCATCTGTGGAAACTTCTTAAATTGATTGCTAAATTAAAGAACAAAAAAAACAGATAGTTTAACCGATACTGTAGAATCAAAAGCCTACTAGTGCAAGATCATGCGGATCAACTTAGATGTTGAATGACAGTAGGATGTCGAGCACAATCACAAAAACAAAAACATATCGGAAGCAACATTTGGTAAGCTTGCGAGCAGGACCCTCTTTACCTAATGTAAAGGTTTTCCATAGTCTGCCCATTCTAGTTTTGTTAGTCTTTCAATGCATGTAATGTAAGAAGCACAGTGTAAACAAAGATAATAATGGGAACTCAATTACAGACAGGAATATATGTTGAAGATTATGGAGAGCGAAATAATCTCTGTACTTACCTATTGTCATTAATAAATTCAAGGATTTCTTGTTCTAATTTTAGCAGCATCATTCTGTCTCTGTGGAAATTAGACCCAGCGTTAATAATGCTACTGAACACCACCTTTTCTGCAGAAATAATATTTCTACTAGGACAAAAAAACAAGCAATGAAACAGATAGAGATTAAAAACATGAAGAAATAATATTTACTACCTTGGATTATTCTTCAGTGTGTTCACTAAAAATTCATGTACATCTATTCCTGTAGAATCTGTGTATTCCTGACTGGAATCTGAAATAACACATATAGGTTAAAATCCCTCGCGACTCAAACAACCCATCAAACGCATTGCGCTGCGACATCACAATGTTAATTACATAACATTTTTCCCCAAGGCACCTCTCATGCTTCTACTTGTGCAAAAAAATACTCATAGGGCCACAAAGGAGTCCAGATCCCCAATTCTTTGCCTTCTGAGGCTGCACTAACGCCTATAGGTTTGGGGCTTGTTGCGTATCTAAGCAGTATTGTGGGTTAACAGCCGCTCCCATTTAATACTTCCTGCAAAGAACTCTAACCTCTTGATAGCATTTTCTTTGGCCCCTTTTCTTTATTTTTATCTTCCTTGTCAGTCACATCTTTGCATGGTTTATCTTCCTTGTCAGAAGGACAGCTGATATGTAAATGAATGACATCCTGAAACAAGAAAGCCCAATTAAAATCTTCAGAGAAAAGAATCCAAAAAAAAAAAAAGTGACACTTTCACACGTCTAAAATAGTTCAGCTAAAATGGCCTGAAAAGTCATTACATTTAACGCTATATAATAAAGATACAGAACAATCACCACAGATACCAAATATTTCTGCAGGTATTAATGAATGCCATCCCCACCCATGTGCCAATTCACATAAGCGAAGCTAATAAAGCAGTGAAAAGACGGGGATGGTGGAAAGATATGTTATACAGATTATATTGATTATAAGACAAGGTTTTTTTCCCGAGCAAATGCTCTGAAAAATACCTCGGGGTCGTCTTATAATCAGACGTCAAATAGGTCTGACTATGAGACTAAGATCCAGATCCCCTGCAACGCTGCAGGGGACCTGGATCCTCCTGTCTAAGGAGAAAATTTACAGGGTTAGTTTAATTTATATTTTTACCAACAAATCAGCTTTCTCAATTTACAGAGGACATTTTATATAACGAGAACCCACTGTCACTTTAAACAGTAGAACCACAAACAAACCCATTTGTTATGAGATTACCTGAGGCTCCAATGGCCCATCCACAAAAGGCCCAGAAGATTCTTCACACACAGCTAAACCTCTAACAAGCTTTAACTTTGAGTTGGACTAAGGGATAAAGTAGGAAAAACAGTCACATACGGCACATACAAATTATACACAGCATACAAGTGTCTCACAAAACAACTCCACAAACTAAGGTAACAAACTAAGTGAAAATGAAAGGTTTTACATATCAGGGCATAACAATTATCTGTCCCTTAACAGATGTAAGAATTAGCTAAATTCAAGCTCAGATGAACACATGACATATTACTGTGTGTTATGATTTATTCAACAAAAATAAAGCCAAAATGGAGATGACGTGTGTGGAAAATTAAGTACACCTTATGATTATAAGCGTATAAAATCATAATTAGCGGCAATATCTTGAAGTAATAGTTTTCCGCGTGACATTTCAGTCTCACAATGTTGGAGGAGTTTTGGCCCACTCTTCTTTAGAGTTGCTTCAGTTCATTGAGGTTTTTGGGCATTTGTTTATGCACAGCTGCCTTAAGTTGTTGGTGTGCTTGGGATCAATTTCAGCCGTCGAACAGATGGCCTCAATTGACTCTAGAATACTTTGGTATACAGAGTAGTTCGTCGACTCAATGACTGCAAGGCCCAAATCATCACCCCTCCACCTCTGTGGTTGACAGTTGGTATGAGGCGTTTGTTCTGATATGCGGAGTTTGTTTTTTTGCCAAACGAGGCGCATTATGGCCAAACATCTCCACTTTGGTATTGTCTGTCCAAAAAGACATTGTTCCAGAAGTTGTGTAGTTGGTTCAGATGCAACTCTGCAAACCTAAGCAATGCTGCCATGTTCTTTTTGTAGAGAAGGCTTTCTCCCGGAACACCCTTCCAAACAACCCATACTTGTTCAGTCTTTTCCTAAGATATAACACCCTTGGATTATTTTGCAGTTATTCTGAACATTGTACAGTATGCCCTTGGGGTGAATTTGCTGTCCACTCCTGGGAAGATTGGCACCTGCCTTGAATGTTTTCCACGTGACCCGGTAACTCTTCCAAGATTGATGGGCAGCAACAATTGCTTCTGGAAGATCATTGCTGATGATGTTCCTCCTTGGCATTGTGTCCTGAATGCTCCAGGCCTGCTACCTGCTAAAACGTTGGCTTTCATATAGGTGGTCATGCTGATCAATTAATCAAGGGCACTGATTAGCAGCTACTTGCCAACTTAATTCCTATGGAAGCAATAAGCGTGTACTAAGTTTTTCACACATGGTTTCTCCTTTTTGGCTTTACTTTTGTTGAGTAGATTATGACCATGTAATATGTCACATGTTGTTCATATGAGGTTGTATTTACTCAATTTTAAACTGCTAAGGAACAGATGATTGTTATGTCCTAATATGTTAAACCATAGATTTCAAAGAGGGTGTGCTTTCTTTTTCACACGGATATTTATACAGTTATGTACATAATTGAATAGTGACACAATGCCCATAATTTTAGCACTGTATGCCACCATAGATTTGAAATAAAGCAATCAAGATGTGCAGACTTTCAGCTTTCATTTGAGGGTATACATCCAATTTAGGTGAACATTTTTGAAATTATAATCCCCACTTTCTGGGAGTCATCAAAAGTAATTGGACAAAGTGCCATAAAGAAAATTCAGAACCAATCCTGTTTATGCCCATGCCATTACACTACCTCCGCCATGTTACACAAATAACGTGGCATGCCCTGGCTAATGAACAGTTTCTTCACTTCTCCATATTCTTCTCCTCCCATGATTCTGGTATAGGATGATCTTAGTCTCATTTGCCCAAATAATTTTGTTCCAGAACTGCGTAGGTATTTTTATATGTTGTCTGGCAAGATTTAATCTGGCTTTTAACCTAACAGTTCGCGGATGAGCACACCAGTCGTTCTCTTTTTTATAATGTACTAAATTGTTGATTTATCCACTCCTAATATTTCTGCTCTCTGTTGAGTTTGGGTTTTTTTCAGCCTAATGGTGGACTGTTTTACTTCCACAGACAGCTCTTTGGACCTCATATTGCAGGGGCGTCCAACCTGCAGCCCTCCAGCTGCTGCAGGACTACATCTCCCATAATGCTCTTTCAGCTAAGGAACTGGCCGAGTATGGGAGATGTAGTTCCGCAGCAGCTGGAGGACGACCGTCATATTGAGTGATTCAAATACAGCTTTCAAATGCAAATTCCATATATTGAATCATCCCCAGACCTTTTATCTGCTTGGTAATAAAATCAAAGAGGGAACAGGAACATATGACTAGGGCTGCAACAACTAATCGATAAAATCGATAATAATCGATA
>VKOC01000002.1:39700710-39732335 GCA_009364415.1 Spea multiplicata | reverse complement strand
TATATATATATATATATTAAAATTGTTATTGATTTTTTTGTTTTTAAAGGTGTGTGTTGGGGGTCACTTTCGGTTTCAGTCAAGTGAATGCTTTATTTTCAGGTCCAGAATTTTCATTTCCGTGCATCCCTACTATACTACTATATACTAGGCCAGACACTAAAGTGGTAGGCCTACACCACTTCAATGTTTGGCTTAGTTATATAGTGATTGGGGTTATGCTGCATTATTGTCAATGTCTGGCTTAATGTATAGTGATAGGTGTTATGTTGTACCACGGTCAATGTGTGCCTCTGTATATAGTGGTAGGTCTTATGCTGTACCACCGTCAGTGTGTTCCTCAGTATATAGTGATAGGTGTTCTGCTGTACCACCGTACAATGTTTGCCTCAGTATATCAATAATAGCAGTTATGCCTGCCTACCACCGTACAATGTTTGCAGTCAGTATTATAATTGATAGCAGCCTTATGCCTGTACCCACCCGTCAATGCTTTTCCCTCAGCTATAAAATTGATAACAGCTTATTGCCCTGCTAACACCGTCAATGTCTGCACCAGTATTATATTGATAGGTGTTATGCTGTACCCCAGTCAATGTCTGCCTCAGTATTTAATGATAACATTTATGTTGTACCACCGTCAATGTCTGCCTTAGTATATAATGATAACAGTTATGCTGTACCCCTGTCAATATTTGCCTAACAATAGAAGTATGCAGTTTTAAAGTCTGTGTGTGTGTGGGGGGGATCCCACATACAGGATCCGCCCCAGGTGCCAAATACTCTAGGTACGCCCCTGCGCACAACAGTTTTTCCCAATTTGTTTTTTGCCTGGAACCTCCGCTTGTGATTTGCTCATAATTTACCTATGTACTGAGAATTTCAACTTTAAAAAAAACATTACAGTAAGTAATACTGTTGTGTAACTAATACTACATTATCACACTATAATGTAGTGTTATTAACCATGAGCGAGCTGTACCAAAAATATAGAATAACAATTTAAATTTAACATTTGCAGAAGTATATTGTGCGCACAAATTTTTGGCTCTGGGAAAATTTTTGCACAAGAGAAATTTTCTGCGCACACACCTAAGAAAAAATAGAGGGAACATTGGTTATAATCATGGGAGTCTATGACAATGTCACCCAAATCTTGTATTTACAGCCATTGTCCATTACAGCCAGTTCTAACCACATAAGTAATTCCTACACCTGCATTTCTGGTGTTTTTTTTTGCAATAGCAGCATAGTAACAGAACTTCAGACCTCAATTAGGGATTAAAAAGATATGACAATAATACTGCAGAAAAGAACCAAAAATAGAAGGAATAATATTAAAAGCCTTGAGGGAATACAATTTTATTACTTTGAGATAGAATATGTTTGAGAAACCTGCTTGACAGGTGGATGCGGATGAGCACTGCATTTTTTTATTTAATATATGAAGAAATTAATATTGCGTTTGCCTATTCGCATCCCCTGACTATCTGAACAAAGAAGATGCATTAGTTTACCAGAATATTCTTTCTAAAGGGAATGTATTAGTGATAATCTTATTTAAAAGGATTTAGTGTAATATAGATGTTTGTGTAAAAAAGATGAATGCATGGAATTATACCTTTGCTTTCAATCTACCTACTTGGAGTCTTACTTTGTACATTAGAATATATATAGAGAGAGAGATACGGCATAAAATCCTTGCCAGTTTCTTTAAGACTATAATGGCTGTGTTTCTTTCTAAAAATGCTCCCAAGATATGGAATCTGAAGCACTTTTGCCCTGGAGCAGTGTCATGGCAGCACCCAGGATGCCAATGCCCAGGTTTGTTGCAAGTATCCCACATATACAAATGTTTGTCAGTCGCGGAGAGCACACTCATGCTGCTGGAGAATGCGGAAACATAGATATTGTCACAGAATGCACAACATGCACATACAAGGTCTGGTTCTCTTAGTGCCAGAAGTATGACAAAATCTTGTGATGATCAGTCACTCTGGCAAATCCATATGAAAGTCTTGGATTCCTCATTTCATGTCATGTTAGGATGGACATCATGTTACCCTATGGCTCCCCTATGGCCTCCTTTTAGTTTACCTCATCCCATGGTACTTTCCTTTTAGTATGGTTTGAATGTCAGATATGAAAGGTCAATTCACCATCTACTAGGTTCAAGAACATAAAGCGTGGGCATGTGTAGCTTAGGACAAATGTGTAGCCTGAGAACAAATGACAAAAGATACGATGATGGTACTCTCCCTCTGAGGTGTATGCCATATGACCAAAAGAATGTGGATACATAATCATAAAGCCTACATGAGCTTGTTGGACATCTCATTCTAAAACCATGGACATTAAGATGCAGTTATGTGTAGTCATATACACGCTTGGCATTGTGTATAATGATTTTTGGCTTGTGTGCCACTGAAACACATTTCATGAAGCTCCTGACGCACAGTTCTTGTGCCGGAGCTGCTTCCAGTGGCAGTTTGAAAGTCTGTAGTGAGTAATGCTACAAAGAACAGTCGATTTTTACTTGGTTCAGCACTGCTTTGTGGCTGAGCTATTGTTTTTCCGTCCCACTTCACAATATCAGGACTGACAGTGGTAAGATCTAGCAGGGCAACAAAGTCATGAACTGATTTCTGCCAAAAAGGTAGCAACCTACCGTCACAGTGTCACGTTTGAAGTCACTGAGCTCTACAGTACGACCTATTCTACTGGAAATGTTTGTTTATGGAAATGGCTGCCTATGTACTTTCTAAATGGGTGTAGCTGAAGCACCTAAACCCAATAATTAGGAGACATGTCCACATACAGTACATTTGGTCAGATGCTGTATCCTGGTTCATTGATCCTTTGTATTTCTGTTGGCATCATTTTTACATCTGCCGAGTGGAGACTATTTTCCTTGCAAAAATTACATACCTTGTAGATATTACACAGGGAACAAATATTATTTTACATTTTTAGTATGTTGTTTTGAGTTCATTAACTTCTCAATTGTTCTAACTTTCCCAGCAGTTTAAGACTCAATAGTGACACCCAATGGTCCAATCCTGGAAGGACTGGAATTCTGCTATAGAGGATATCCAAATAATTGCAAAGGATGCAAAGAATTTCCAAAGCAAAGTTGCTTACAAGAAGCTACACAAGAATTTGACATCTAACGCATCCACTTACATTGTTCATATGGAGAAATGTGTTACTTTAACCATGGGTGCTGGAATGTATGTTATATAGTTTTCAATGTATGTAGTCTTCAGATAGCTGACCTGCTGGTCCCCCTGAGACAAACCCCAGAAGAGTTTGTTTGTAGGACTGGGGATGGATTTGGATTTGGATATAAAAGCTGAGGAGCTGTGTGAAATTGCAGGCCCACAGTCTGTTCTGTAATCTGTGTGCGGATATGACCAAATGACTTTTTGAGACATGACATTTTTATATAGTGCTGACCAGTTTGTGATTTAAAGTTGTGTGATTACAAGGGTTTTACTGGATGCACACACTGCAGAAACATACATCATTCTAGTTGTCTGTCTTGATTCACTGCTTTCATTTTATACCTCAAAAAAAGCAAATAAAAGATAAAATGATAAAATAAGGCCAAAAAGAAATTTTAACTCTAGGCAGTGCAACCTTTTCAAATTTTTGTAGTAATCATACCCAATCGGTAAACATGAAACTGTGAAATTGTATTGATTACAGATGTTTTTTTATGTGATATAGATTCTCTCTCATCAATACATTAAATAAATATCTTGCGTATGTATAAACTTATTTAAACGAAATCAATTTTATTAGCTTGTTTCAGATCATTGATGCAAGTGAAACCAGTGTTTTTAATCCTATGTTTTCAGACCAATTTAATTTTTATACTGTGAACAAAGGTAATATAATTAAACAATTTTAAATGGATTACTTAATATGCAGAGGCACGAAAAAAGGCAACACAGACGGATGTCCAGGTAATTTATCTTTTATTAGATCCCTTGAACCAAGCTAACCTCTTAAGTGTTGTGCACAATACAACATGCAAATAGAATTCTGTTGTGTAAAGTAGATTGTGGTTTGAGCTGTGCGGCTGTATAAAGCATTTTTTACCTACTTGACCCATGCAACCTCTTATAAACTACTTGTTTTGCTTTGTCACTTCTGTGTTGATTCCGCCAAGGGAATCTGCGCAATAAATCTTTTAGAAAATTTGGTTGCAAATCTTTTTTTTTTATTTTTACTAACTATAAACATGCAATAATAGTGGGAAATTAATTTGCTTAACTTCACACTATTACATATGCAGCCTTTACTAGTAATTAAGAAAAAAGTACAGTATATGCATGTTGTAAATTGTGCACCCTTCAGATACATATTTTATTGGAATAGGAAGAGTCAGAAGATTTACCACTTTATGACACTTTATGACATTGCATTCTAAATACATAGACATTAATATGTAGTTGGTCCTCCTTTTGCAGCTATAACAGCTTCCACTCTTCTGGCGCAACTAAAAAGTTTTAGGCAGGCAGGCAAAATGCCATGAATTAAGCATGCTCTAATAAAAAAAATAGATGTGTCAATAGTTTATTTTCATGGGTTGATGGAAGTGGACGGAAGAAAAATCTAATCAATATTTGGTGTGACCACCCTTAGCCTTCAAAACAGCATCAATTCTAGGTACACTTCCACAAAGTCAGGGATTTGTAGGCATATAGTTTGTGTATGATTAAACAGTTATATCAAACAGGTGCTAATGATCATCAGTTTAAGTTGATATATCCATCTACTGTCTGGAAAAGTCTGGTCAGAAGTGGTCTTCATTGAAGACTTGTGGCCAAAAAGCCATATCTCTGACATGGAAACAATGCCAAGCAACTCAACTATTTATCACATCATCAAGTCTGTCTGGGATTACATGAAGAGAGAGACAAGCAACTGAGGTTGCCTAAATACACAGGAGAACTGTGACTAGTTCTGCAAGATGTTTGGAACAACCTATCTGCTGTACCTAGAAGAATTGATGGGATTTTGAATGCAAAAGGTGGCCTCACCAAATATTGATTTGATTTAATTTTTTCTTCTGTTCAATAATATATGTATTAAAATATATATTTTGGAAATCCTTCTTACTTTACAGCATTTCCCCCACCTGCCTAAAACTTTTATACAGTACTGTACATTGGAAAAATAATACTTTCATAGTTACACTACGTAATAATAGTGATGGAGATGTTAACACGTTGTATTAGTTCATGTGAGGGGGAATATATGTTTGAGACGCCCCCACACCCAGTCAAGATAGTCTCAGGCACATTTGCATTTCTATGAACATAATTGCAAAATTAACCACATAATTGAATTCCATGAAAAAGAATAGGAAGCAGAATATTACACTATATTAAATAATATGCTTAAATGTACATTTGAGTATGTAATCAAAAAAGCTTTTAATAATTGCATTAAGTACTTCCAAGATGGACTTTTTTCTCCCTTTCAGTCATGGACAAAAAAGGTTATTTGCCACTCCAACTGCCCATGGATATGCTGAGAACTTAATGCCAGTTAATGCTAGAAGAAGCAAATAAAACTAATGGTATCTTAAAATGTATTCACATTTTATTAATCGTTCATACTGCCAGACGTGGCCTCGGTTCATAAAGATTTTGTGTTTCATGAGATATCTTTACACTGTGAAGGTTTACTGTCCAAGATGGGTCCTGCTGTAAAGAGGTAATACAGAGACACTAAAGAGGAGACCTTTACATGCAACAGCCAAACTCCCAAAACAAAGGGGAGCTCCTGGGTTTATGCAGCCACTGGTAGTTTTCCCCCAGGTTAATCAAATAAAATAGTAAGAACCAATGGTTAAGACCGGTAACACAAAATTATAATTATGATAAATGACAATAAGTCTGGGAAGGGGATTTCCAACATTGAGGAGTATCAGAAAATAACCAGAAACTAGAAGTAAAACCCATGAAACATCCAGTGACCACTGTATCGCATTTGCAGCATTTTTTGTTCCTGGGACACATTTAGTCTAACACACCCCTGCACAGTCTAGTGCAAGTTCCTGCTGACGTCGGGGGCGTTCCCTTGATGTCGGGGGCATTCACGCTGACATCGGGGGTGTTCCTGCTGAGGGAAGCGGGAAACACCCCCATTTAATGGGAAAATGGGTGGGGAACCTGGCGTTTCAAGACCCCACTCCTGCGACCCGGAGGATTCGGGTCTTGATCCGGAGAACCGGAGAAGTGGTGCTTTACCCGGCAATCTCCGGGTCTAACCTGGAGAGTTCCCAGGTATGAAAATGAGGAGAAGGTCAAGCTGGATCATGCCCGAAAAGAGAATGTAATCCTTTTCCCTAGAACAAAAAAAAAGGTTTGCATGAATTCCTGAAAACTGTTTTGTTTCTCAGCAGGCTTGCCACCAAGCAACAACTAGTGGGAGAATAGTACACCTGGTGAAGGCTTTCATAAAGCTGACCCTCTCTAGTATAAGTTTTTGCAGGCCGGTAAGGGGGCAAGAGGTAATAAGGAGCTGATCTGAGGAAGTGAAGAGGACCACAGTTCTTGAACCCAGGCAAGAAGTAATTGACATAAACCTGTCCTATCTCAGAGCAAACATGAGTTTGAGGTTTGCATCTCATTTCTCCCATTTGATTTATGTAGCAAACCACAATCATGTTAAAATAGGGAAGGTTACAGACGAGGGAGGTGACTCCATGTCTATCAATCTCCGAAGTGTGTAATGGGCTGCTTGTAGTTCCAGGAGATGCATGTGGAGAACTAACTATTGTTCGGGCCAGACTTCCTTTATTGCCTTCGGAGAAGAAGCTGGGTGAGTTAGAGCTGCCTTGAGATCTCTAATTGAACTGATGGCCAGTTTCTGGAGGGACTTTCAATGTGAGAGCCAGGGAATCCACCACAAACCCCAAGAAAGGAATCAACTGATAGGGGGTAAGTATAGATTTCTGTTTTCACTAATGAACAGGGAGAGTTTGTAATGAGTGTCTGTTAGATGGATTAATTGGAACGGAGTGGAAAGCACCCGGGAGGTCGACCTTGACCATCCAAGAGCCCTGAGATAAAATATTTTGGAAGAGCCTGAAAGCTGAAGCAATACGTTTATCCTTTTGATGTGTAGGACAGGATGAACCGAACCATGGAATTTTGCTAAAGATTTTGCTAATGTGCTCCCTTAGTTCCATGAGATTAATATCCCCCAAACAGGGAAGGTACTGAGCCCTGAAACCGGGGTCTTTTGTCCAATGTGGGCACATGGGACCTGGGGGATTTGTTTTTTATTTTATTCTGATTTTTAATTTTTGCTTCATGGGTGCAGGAAGATGAGGTATTCCTGACTGGAAAACCTGTTTTCCTTTTCTTAGGAGCCACCAAACCTTCATCTTTTGAAGTGTACTTATTTGCAGTGGCAGCAATGCAACAGCTGTTCTCCATGTCCAGGGCTGAAGAAAAATGTGGCACCTGGCCCAGCTGTGTACAAAACCTTGTTTGCAGTAGCCACCAGGTGGCTTCTCATCTCCCACTAGATGCTGCTAGGTGGCAAGCCTTCTGAAGAACAAACAATTTGAAGCAAAACAATTTACCACAGTAAATGCCAATTACAGCTAGCCCATGGATGGGAAACTTGCAACAACCTTTCCAAGTAATCTATATAATAAATGCCTATTGTAGAAAATAGACAACCTGCAGCATTTTGGCTATTCACAGGTCACAAAAGCCATATTTATATCTCATGTTTGCCTTCGAGCAGTGGAATGTTTGGCCTCTCATGATAAAAAGCTGTATTGCTTTTTTATTTACCTCTCTGCGCTCCCATCAGATACCTCTTTCCTCACTACCCCCTACCCTACTTTCTCCTCATCTCTTTTTTTGCAAACACATACAATAATATATAACTTGAAACACTGATAAAAGTAATGTACATTTAATAGTTTAATATTTAGTTAAATATAGGGGAAAAATGCTAATCTTTGTAACAAAAACATATTTCGAAATATTGAAAAATTGGACCCTAGGCAAGCATTTCCTTGGGCCCTGCTCCACGCTTCCTAGTATGCAATTGCTCCCTCACCAAATAAAATATTTGTCACACTGACTGCAGGTTAGGGGAAGACTGTGAGAGTCAGTGCAGTCTTCCCTCCTTCTAATCCTACCGTGACATTGAGAGGTCCTCTTCCCCGTAATCATCCCCAGAGTCCCGTTGTCCCCTCATTCACTAAACCACACCTCTCTTTAATTACTCCCTGTAGTTCAGGTATAGGACAAATAAACAACATATGAAACAGCACGTGCATGTATAGATCAACTGAATAAGACATACAAACCCTATATTTGCAGGTATACATAGATAATGTATGAAAACAAAGCATAGCAGATACAGATCATCGGAATAACACATAAACCCAGCTTTGCAGGTATAAATCAACTGGAATTCACATAAAAACTCAACATTAAAGGTATATATATATAACCCCCTAAATTACAGGCATAGATCACAGGTTGCAAACCCCAAAGATCAGCCCTGGCATCCACATTCCCCACATAGAACCTGACCAGCACCCAGATTACACAAACAGATTACAGTCCAGAGTGAGCCAAATGTGTCCCCAAACAGCCCAGCGTGAGCCAACCTTGTCCCTAAGCAGCCCAGCTTGAGCCATCTTTGTCCCCAAACAGCCTGTCCTGTGCCATCTCTGTCCCCAAGGCTCAAACACCCTGCTTGAACCACCTTTGCCTTTCCCTAAATCACATTCATGATACACATATCCATTAATGCAATCTCACAAATCATTCAAGCAATTCATCCACACATTAATTCATTATTTCACTCATTCACACATTAATTCATTCTTTCACTCATTCACACAATTCATCCACACAGTAATTCACTCATTATCTCACTCATTCACACAATTCATCCACACATGAATTCATTAATTATCTTACTTATTCACACAATTCATCCACATATTAATTCATTCTCTCTAATTCTCACTCTTTATTTAAATATTCTTACTACCCCCCTTTCTTACTTTCTATCCCTCCTTTCTCACTATCTATTCGGCGCTGAGCCATTTCTGAAAACTCTTTCATGAGCGAATGCTCGGCCCCCCTCTCCCCCCTCCGCCTTGGTGCCTTCCCTGGGATGGATGTCTTCATTATCGCCCCCCGCATGATTTACTGAGGGGTTCTGTCCCCCGGTTCCTATGCCCATGGGCCCAGGCTTGCATTAGGGGCCCATAGCAGATCCCTAAGGTTCCTTGTTGTGGAATTGAGTGACAGGATTTGTACTAAAAAAAATATGCATGCCTGGGCTGTGTAATGTATGTATATATGAATATGCCCTATGAATTGCATGTGATCTTTCAGATGTACCCCTACTTTTTACTTATATGTATTCATCAGCGTACCTTCCTTTTACATTTTTGCTGATATTTCTTTCATTCTTTTGAATCCATTCTTACAACATTTTTCATATAGCACTTGTTATACTCAAAATCACAGTGCCTGTCTTAAAGTCTCTTATCTATCCAGAAAACAATATGCAATGCTGTTTGGTTAAGAAATCTTTATTAAAATTGCTAAGGAAAAACTGCTCTGTTTATTATAAAACAGAGAGTGGCAGATTATGACCTTAGTGATCAATATCAGCAGAATTGAAAAATGGAAATGTTTGTGAGATGTTTCAAGGGTTGGAGTCACAGAGGGGGCTGCTGTACCTCACTGATTACCATAATATGGTTATCATTGGTACAAGGGGACTTAAAGTATGCAAATCTAAAGGCCGCTTGGGGAATTGTGAATATTGTTTGCATTAATCAGCATTAAATGTTCCGTTTTCCAAACATGCTAGAATATGTAGATCAAAATAGAATCTCTGCGGTGTTTCACAGACCTCCCCGTGGTTTTCACATCACTTAACACCTTCGCCATTCATACAGCCCCTTCCACAGCAAAGGTGGGAGTGAGTAAACTCATGTATTCAATGAATTTCCAGAAATCCAATAACAGGGATATATCTGATAAAGATTTCTTTGCTGTTTTATTTTTATTTCATAGCATTCTGAAATGCTCGTCAACATCTTAACAAACTATTTAAGGTGATCTAAAAACAAAACCTTGTGCAAGAGTCCTAAATGCATATCTTAGTTAAGTACTGCTTCTCCGAACATAATTAATTTATCTATTTTGTTATGATAGGATCACATGTTATCCAAGAGGTGTATAAAAGAGCTTCCAAGTTTCCAAGTCTGGAGAAACATGCTTCCACTTATTATTAAGATCTAAAGCTACAAATGAATCCACATTGGAAGGTTTGCACTATTGGTTAAATTTCAATTTCAATATATTTTGAAACATTCGTTGCAGTTGTGAAAAAAACACAAAAGCACCAACAAATGTTGCAATAAGTGTGCTTCTCTTCTTTTTTCTTTTTTTTTCTCTTTAAAGGGACATTCCAGCTGTGTGCCCCTTAACATTTTGCAGAATCTCCTATATGCAATTAGCCCTTCCCCCACCCCATAGCTATTATACCTACGGTACCTGCAGACCAGGTATATTTAGTGTTCTCATTAATTTCAATTGTAATGCTTTCCTACCACCGATTGGCTGCTTCAAGTTGAGGAGGCAACTCGATTTTTTATATAGCAAATTGTTAGGAGTCATGGCCACCAGAAAACAGGGGTTTCCATAACTTTGTTCAAATTTAAAAGGGGTTATTCACTAAAGGAGTCGGTAAGAGAGTTTGCAACACAATCGTGGCTCCATCTCACTGACCTTGCTAATCCCAGTGAACTCCAGCTCATGAATAGCTTGGGTGACCCTGCATAAAGCATAGTTAAATCAGTGAGATTTCATAAAGGTGACCTCATTACCGGAATTGTTTGTTATGCAGGACCAACCATTTTTGCAGGGGTGGCCCTTTATAATACATAGGTGATGCTTTATGTAAATGGTAAGCAACACTCCCAAGGCAAATTATTTTCTGAAAGTATTTTCAAGACTTACCTGTCTGAGCAAGGGACCAGTCTGACAGATGAACCAGAGATTTAATAATACAATGGCTGGCAACAAGCATGTATTTTTATTATTTTTGAAAATATCTTGAGAGGCTTCTTATTTCATGTAAAAAAAATAGAAAAATAATTTTATTTTATCATTGTAAAAACATGTATGGTAAACATTTTTTCCCCACTTCAAAACATTAACCTATTCACAATGCTGGCCTACAAAAGGGTCGCAAACAGAATAAATTGGAAAAGTAGTGACAGATTTGGGTTCCCAATATATAATTGAAAATCTTTCGTCCTTAAAATGAAAATGAAATTCCCTTTTTAGTGATACTATTATCACTGTTTGAGTCAGCATGGGCTCGAGCCAAGCTCAAGTCCAAAGTCTGAATCAACTTGTTTAATAAACAGTGGAAAATTCCCCCCTCTATTTTGGGATCAATTTTTATATGTGGCAAAGCCAGTTTCCAATGTACCAGGGAGTCTCTGACCAGCTAAGCCACCTTTAAATGAGGAAAAAACAAAACGTCAATGCAAATAGTTAAACTACAAGAAAATCAATTTTATTGATCAAACAAGATAAATAAATCCAGCTGTTGTTTTACCTAACTGCTACAAATACAGCCATATTTCCATACGACCTGACACAATATCAAAAATATATGATTTTTTTATATATAATTATTGCTTTAAACTGTGGTTTTATTTTTTTTTTTTGTATGAAGTCACTTTATTTATTTTTTCCTCACAGGCACCAACTTATTGAGAATGGAATGCCATTAATCAAATATATGTAATAGCTTACTGTATATGAAGAAATATCCTTTTGTTGCTTCCCCATCTATGTAAAGTTCAGCGCGCCTACCTGTGGTCGACACGTGGACTTTATCTACTTTGGGTAAACCTTTGGGTACTGCCCACCTAACCAGGAATCCACGATTTACTATTGATAATTGTTAGATATTTCTAGTTTATTTCATATGCATTACTGATGATTATCATTAAGAAACAAATTGGCTTTCCAATGATGTTTTTTTTCTTTATTGAATTTTTAATTCTATTTACCTTTTCCAATTCATAAATAAATTTGCTCTTATCTTAAATCTCAGTGCAGACTTATTGGAAAAAATAAAACAATCTGTGAGAGATGGTCCCTACGCTATTCAAACAGAAGTAACCATGAAATATGAATATATATATACTTTTTTCACATGTCTATGTATGGCCAAATGAACCAGAATACAGTGGCCCAAAAAACAGTGGCAATCTCATAACATAAACAGGGGAATGATTCTGAATGGTTCCTAAAATAATTGTTATCCCAATGTATATAAAACTACATGTAACACATACAAAAAATGAAATGCTTTAATGCCATTAATCCCTCTAGGAACATGTGCTTTGTATAGAATCTTTACTTAGTACAATACGTCCAAGCTTAAAACATGATATAAAAACTGCACATAGTATCCCCACATAATCCCTTGCACTCCCACAAGGCTGCCTTCCCATTGCTCCCACACAACGTCTCTTCTCTTGTTTTTCCCAGGAACCCAGAGAAGTCACGTGAAGTGACGTAAATTCACTTGACTCCGCTGGGTTCCTGGGCAGAACAAGAGAAGAGATTCTGTGTTGGAGAAACGCGAAGGCAGCCTTGCGGCAGTGCACGGGAAATCTGCAGCTCAGGTAAGGAGGTGGGTGGGATTGACCCCATATTTTGCGGGACCGGGTAGGAGTGGAACACACAAATTGTGGGAGCGAGTGGTAATGGTAAGAAATTCAGTGGGAGCAGGCGGGAGGGGGATTAAAAAAACAGTCCTGCCATGGCTCTAGTATGTAGCATGATTGTTGGATGCTGTCAATCCTTACTGTTAACAAGATCAATAGCAAAAGGTCAAAAACACATTATCTAGGCTCAACAAGCAGTAACACTGTGAGGTCTCAATTTAGATACCCCCCCATTTTTTTCACTATATTTTTTTTAAAGAATGAATGAGTGATCACTGGGTGTATATTATTTTCTCTGGTAGCTCTTCACTCCGATCTAAATTTAAAATTAATTGCTCGGTATCTTACCGCCTGCTGCAGGAGAGAAATCACAGCTGGTCAGAAAGGGCAGAATCTCATAATAGAAGGAAAGACCTTTCAAATTGAAAGAGCTAGTACCAATAATCCAGTGAGGTTAACAACCAGCGGGCATTGTTAGCAGAGGAACTTTCACTTAATATTTACAATTATCATGTAATACTGTCTATCTCCAGATTTCTTTCTTGCAATGCACCAATACGTTAACATTTAACCAATGTCTCTGGCATCCAAAGGGTTAATGCTTTTTAAAAAATATTTTACAGTTCTTATGCAGCGTTTATATTTTTACTTAAAGTTTTATTTTTATTTTATTTTGGGCAGCATCTCCATCGTACGTGACCTCCTTTTCTTGCATATGTTATAGGCCTTAGTCATGTATCTCCTGGACATGCCCCTCTATCATTATAGACTGTCCACAGTCGTGCCAAAAGTACAAACTAAACCCTGTACAAAATAAAGCCAGAGAATTCTGTCCTACCTTGGACACTAGGGAGGTCGGGAGCACTTTCCTGGACATAGAGAAATATTGCAGAAAAAATTGTGGGTCCATCTTATCACGATCAGGCAGAATACGTTTGGCAGTTTCAAGAATTATATTGTGGTCTAGTAAGTGGAATTAGTCATTCAATTTCATGAAGACTTATTCAATTTATTAGTTTAAGGGTACTACACAGAAACGGCTCTTGGACCTCTCAGGTAGGATCAGAAGTAGACTGTATTAATAAATGTCTGGCATAGACCCTCCATTGAGCAATGTAAGGAAATTAAGTAGCAATAGACTTTATTATAAAAAACCCTCATGCTCACACAAAAAGACCCTCTCTTAAAACAGTTTTAGGTAGATCATATCCTAAACCTGCCCCACAAACCTAGGCACACTATTGAAACCACTGCAGTGTTGGGATTTCAGAATATAATGTATAAGTACATTAGTATTTTTCCCAGTACCACTGTAATGGTGACGCACAATTTTGGTATCATGATGCAACTCTCTCCAAGTTACTCTATGAATATAGGAGCACTTCCATTTCAAATGTATAGAATGGACCTAGATAGTCTCAAAAGCTTACACTTCAGTTAACCAATAAAGGTATCATCCTTACTACAGCTGCTTTTTCTTTCCATGACTAACATGGTACAATACTATTACCTTTATTGCCATGTCAGCAGAATCCCTCATCGCCATACCTCATTAGCACACTACCCATTACTTAGGGCAAATGCAGGTGGTCACATTTTAAAATCTTACGACGGCCTCTCATTTATCCTAGTAATTAGAATCAGGGTCATTGCCAAGGTTAAGTTAATTGGAATGAAGAAAAAACACAATAAATACATTTGTTAGCAAGTGTACAGAAAAAAAATAGAAGGTTCTTTTGTGATTTTCTGCAGTATTTTGTGTTGCACTTTTACATGGTTTTATAAACATGAATTAGCAGAAACAGGGCAAGCTCAGGAAGGAAAGCTAAGAATAACTAAAAGCAGACAGTGTATAAGGCAACGGCATGAGTCAAATGTTAAAAGTAGCTTGATGTTTAGAAAGAGATGATTTATAATATTAAAAAGAATTTACACCGAGAGAGCAAAAATCAAAAACTAAAAATGTATGGCTGAGGATAAGATAGCGTAAGTACCTGCAGGAAGCCAATAACACAGGACTAAGCTTAGACAAGCAACTGAGGCGCAAAGGAGGGTGTAAAACAGTGTGAGCCATCATTTCACAGCGACAGTAAAATCATCTGCGATAACAAGGTACGGAAGCCCCTGTGATCCTGACAGAACTCATTACGTGCTCACATTCCCAAGAGATTGAGTGTGATGGGGAAACATATATATCCATGAATCATCAGGTGATTACGCTTCTGAGCCTTCTTTGCCCATTTTGGCATGGGGTGGGCTGTAGCAGCTCTACACATTCTCAACTGTGTAGAGCCATAGAACAATATTTAACCCTTTGAGTACCTTAAGTTGGGACACCTTTCTCCCTTTTGAGAATTGTCATAGTTTTGTTCTAGCTACAGTTAGGTGACAACCTTAGAAACAACTTACACATAAGAAAAGAAATACCGGTATATGATATTTTTTTAAACTATTCATAGATAACTAGTTTAGGGTAAACCATGGACCACATAACCAGCAGTAAAACAATATATTATATATTTTTATTTCATTATGATAATTATATTCCCATAACCCAAGTACTAAAAGTAACTAAAACTAAATAAACGATCCCTCCTCTGTCACACTTTACAGTAGGCACTATGCTTTCCAATGGGTAGCGTTCTTCTGTCATCCACCAAACCCTGATTTATCCGTCAGACTTCCAGATAGTGAAGCGTGATTTATCACCCCAGACAGCATGTTTTCACTGCTCTAGAGTACAGTGGCGGTGCGCTTTATACTACTTCAGCCAACACTTAACATTGTGCATAGTGACCTTTAGCTTGTGTGTAATTGCGTGTGCCATTGAAACTCATTTTGTTTTCCTAACACACAGTGCTTGTGCTGAAGTTGCTTCAAGTGGCAGTTTGGAACTCTGGAGTACTGATATAAATGACGCTCTGTCAGTGTGAGTGGTCCACCACCTCGTGGCTGAGCTGTTGCTACATGTAGACACTTCCACTTCACAATAATAGCACCTGCAGTGGCCCGGGGCAGATCTAGCAGTGGAGGAACTTCATGAAATGACTTGTGGCAAAGGTGGCATCCTATGACTGTGCCACATTTGAAGTCACAAAATGAGTTTAAAGTGGCACTATGAAGGAAATATGTAGCTGGCTGTGTGAACCCACTTTTGCACGCTACTTGTCTCCTATGTAGCTGGCATTCAAATGTCTAAAGCTACAATATATTTAACTGGGGGGAGGGCTGACAGGTAGAACAAGAGGGATTTGCTTCCTAACTTCTAAGTTCTGATTTAAACACTTTGGGCCACTTACTGAAATCTTTTTGAGTGTTTCATTTGTAGTTCCACATATAGCCACCAAGGCATCAAATGTCAGACAGACTTTAGGAAGCACCTAACAACCTGACTAGATTCTTTCTGTGTTTTTTAGGGATTTTTAATGTTCATAGGTTTGTTATATCTACATTAAGGTGACAACTTTAGAAACAACTTACACATACAGTATAATAAAACATTCTGTTAGTTTATAACTGGGTCACAGACTAGTTTAAGTCGTCGCTTGATTCAGTTTGTGAATTGATTAGGTGTGTACCACTCTCATTCTCAAAGGCACACTCCAGTCATCATATACACTTTAATGCATAAAATAAGTATGTGGTCCTATTTGCTAATGCATGGGGGTATTCTGCAGAATGTACCCAAATGTATTTGCCCTTTTCTGCACCCCCTGAACACTGCATGCTGGTGTATGTTGAGACACCAGTGCACATGTGTAAGGTCTTCCTATTGATTTCAATGGGAGCACTTTTCTAACACTGATTGGTTTAAGTTGTCAATCAGTGACAGGAATACTCCCATTGATTTTATTGGAAGTATACTATATGGACAAAAGTATAGGAACACCCGACCATTACACCAACCGGTGATGACATCGCATTCTAAATACCGGTACATAGACATTAATATGTAGGCGGTCTTCCTTTTGCAGCTAAAACAGCTTCCACTCTTCTGGGAAGGCTTTCCACAAGTAATGTCCCCTTCAGCATATCAAGACATTTTGAACAATACTTTTCTTCCAAATTTGTGGGAACAGTTTGGAGAAGACCCTTTTCTATTCCAGCATGACTGTACCCCAGTGCACAAAGCATGGCCCATAAAGATATGCTTGGATGAGTTTGGTTTGGAAGAACTTGACTGGCTCGTACAGAGCCCTGCCCTTAACCCAATTGAACACCTTTGGGATGAACTGGGCAGAGATTGTGAGCCACCGCCTTCTTGTCCAACATCAATGCCAGACCTCACAGATGCTCTACTGGATCAATGGGCAAAAATTATCACAGAAACACTTCGAAATTGTGTGGAAAGCCTTCCCAGAAGAGTAGAAACTGTTACTGTGTACTGTGTGATTGACAGCTGAAGCAAACAATTAGCGGCAATACATTTCGGATCATGGAGAAAGAAAGAAAACAGTGGCTGCAAATTCTGTGTCAGGGCAGGGTTTTATTTTAGTCTTCATTATGGAAGAATGCACTTTAAAGTATTCACAAAGGGGTAGGGTTACTCACAGGGTAACTTTAATATTCATTCTTCTATAGTAAGGGTGTCAGGGAGATTATACTGTCCCTTTAGGAAATTATGATCTAAGGAGAAGAACTACCAAATATGAAGTGAGGCTTTTGCTGAAAACGCACTCAGGCCCAGCTAAGCATTCAGCTGTCAATTAGTGGATTCTATTACAGCTGTCATCTTGTTAATCACCAAAGTAAAGCAATAACCTGGGGGAGATCAGAGCAAACTGCCTTGATGCATATATATTAGGCGAAATACAATTCAAAATAACAGTGACGTTACAGGACCAGATTTTAGGCATAGAGAACATTAGAAATCTCCCTACATGGATAATATCTTTCTCTATACAACTAAGCTATTAACTTCATTGCCCTTACTAAACGAATTTCATCTGTGAGCCATTTCCAATTTCCATTGTACTATCTATATGGCTTGGGACTTCACTTTTATCACCCCCAAATTGAACACTTAATTGACAGTGACAATGGCAACCTTTTTGATATTACATACCAAAATTGACTTGTCTATTGCATAAAAAAGGAGAACTTCTTATTCACTATATCCCATAAAACTCATTTTAAATTGAGTTCTTTTTGTCCTGAGTTTTTTTTTATAAAATAATTGTATTAGCTTGGTATTCACAAGGCAGGGATGGGGGTAAGGTTTATTGCCCAGCAACTTAGGGTATCTGGATACCAGTTTGGCACATGTTTGGTCACATGTTCTACATACTCTATATGGACAAAAGTATTGGGACACCTGACCATTACTCCAGATCTAAATTGATGGAAGCCATGCTAAAGGATAGGATTGTTAACTATTGGGATGTAAATGGCTTAAAAGGTCAGAAATGACATGGTTTTATAGCAGAGAGATCTTGTCAAACTAACTTGATTTTTTGATTAGGTAACTAAACCAGGGAGGGGCTTCAAAATGGTTGAATAGATAAGGTAATGGTTGAGTGACCGGAGACAGAATGTTACAGTTAATGCTGTATATTCTGAGGAAGGTCTTGTTATTAATGAGGTACCTCAGGAATCAGTGATGGGACCGTACCTTTAAATAGGCTTATTAGTGATGTTACAAAAGGTCCTAATGGTGTAAGGCATGTTTTTTGCAGATAATATATAGGTCTCCAACAAGGACGGCCTTCCAGGTGGAACAAGTCAAATTGCAAATGATTTAACAAAAATTGCAAGAAAGGGAAACTGAAAACTGACATCTAAAGTCCTGGAAGCATATGTTAACATCACAACTTTTTCTGCGTTGGCCAAAAAAAGGTATAAACTTTTACTAAAGTCTCCATTCTTTCTTGGGGTAATACAATCTTATTAGTTATATCTTTTTAGCTTTTGAAATGTTTTTATAACCTAAAGAAGTACTTCACATTCTATTACCACCTTCTGTACCTGCTCCTTCTAGTTACATGAAATGTAGTTACAGTTTCACCCTGCATTCCGGGCTCCTGTATTATTATCCTGGTTTTGTGTCTATTTCCACATGCAGCCTCTAGTGGCCACTCTACTGAGTTTTAGAGCCCTTGGTCCAATCTGATGTTGTCAGATAGCCTTTATTAACTTTTTTATCCTGTGCAGCAGTGCACTATAAGTAGCTGCTGCACTATTGAAATATTGCAGCCTTGCATTGTGACTTTGTCACCTGATCTGTTGCTATTTGCAGTCCTGTCATGCTATCCTGCCAGGCACCCTGTCTGAGGGCCATCCTGCCTAGCATGCTGTCTGAAGGCCATACTGCCAAGCACCCTGTCTGTCAGAGGCCATCCTGCCAGGTACCTTGTCTTGAGGACTGTCCAGCTTCTGCCCTGTCTATGAGATTCCAGTCCTGTTTGCACTTTCCAGTCCTGTCTGTACTTTTCAGTGATTAGTCATGCATTGTGGAGTCCATATTATCCCCTGCAGCTAGTGAGTGCACATAAAATAATAAGAGTTCTATATTCAAGAAGAAACAAATGTACATTACCCCTGCCCCAGTGCACAGTTACTCAGAATATCCCATTTTAAAAGTACAGAAGGCAATGATAAATTGATGGCATATTGTATTCACCTTTCCTTATATCCTTGTATCTAAAAATATCTATGTGAGATTAAGCAAAAAATACAGTTTTAAATTGACTAAGATAGAGATTGTCTGTCTGGTATTGGCTGTAAATGACCTTCCAGGAGAGCCACAAACTTGGATGTTCTCCTGCTCTTTTGGCGGTAGCACCGCTACATAACAGCTAAATCTTACTTAGCAATCAGGCTATGAAAAATCACAATAAGGTCAATAATTTTAGATGGAGGACTGAGGTAATCTGCAGAACACACATAGTTTAATATATGACAGCACCAGCCATAAGAAATATATTGAATTCAAGATTATGAATATTCTTTTTTGTACCCATTTTACTATTGCTAATTTACATATTTAGAAAGTAATGAGCTCTAATAGAATTCTCTGTATCTGATTTTAATCCTAACTCATATGAAACAGCAGATCACACTTAAGAGTATGTTTTGTTTGGGGTTTTTTTGTGCCAGGGAATTCATGGCTATAAACTAAATGTTTAAGGAATCCTAGTATTCTGTTTCTTCATTTGAATACATGAATCTAGTAATTATTGTTTGAACTGCCAGACAAATTACAGAGTTTTGCTAAGTTGGACACTGTGATTTTCTTGATTTGATTACTGTTCAGTTGACAGTCAAATTGGTCATGCAAGTTGGCAGTATGTGAGAGTGCCAGCTGACTTTCATCTTAAATTGGTCATCAACTCTTTTAGTCCTATTGAGTTTGCGTTCTGATTCAACCAAGATGAAACATGGAAACTGGCAACTCAGCTTAACTTTTCTGTATATACCCATGTAACTTCACCTGAGTTTAGGGTCTGCCAAATTAAATCAAGTTCAGGTACTTGCATTTTCTTGTTAGTTGGCAGTTGACATGTTTGTTAATATGTAGATTATTGATTTGTTTTTGGTCAGCAAATTTGTCTCCTGAGGAAGCTGATTTTATCTTCATCCATTCATATCACCACTTACCAGAGGATTCCTCATGGACTTCCTTTGCTTTTATGCTGTTGTAGCTCATTTTGTGAGCCATCACCTCTTGTAAGTTGCTCCAATAAATAGGGGCCACGCTTTTTACTTACTTTACAGTACCATAGTATTATTTCTTTTATACAGATCATTGGAAAGGATTGCATTTTAGATTGTCCTGGATTTGATTTTTTTCACATCGTTTAACCCTGCACTTCCTTACCTCTATACATTACACTTGTTAATATGCGAGTTCGGTATTTTGATCAACCTGTGTGAGTTTACAACAGCAACCACAGCTCCATTGAAATTTTTGTAAAAGGACCCATGGATGTGGCTTTTGAACATTGATACACTTTCAGAAATCTGATATGTTTTAAAAAAAAAAAAAAACTTGTGGTCTACGCAATAGCAGAATATCAAAATATCCAAGTAAAGATATAAAGTATTCATGTAAATAATAGATGCTTCAAACAACACTGGGGAAAACCAAATGTAAAATGAAAGTAAGTTAATACATAATAATCTTATGAGTTCTCATATACTGTATATATACACTAAGTTTGGGGTCACTTTCCTTATTTTCTAAATTAAAAACAAATCAAATTTTGTCCATTAAAATAACATCAAATCGATCAGAAATACAGCGCAGATGTTGTTAACGTTCAAAATGACTACTGTAGCTGGAAATCGCTGATTTTAATGGAATATCTTCATAGGCATACAGAGGCCCTTTATCAGCAAACATCGCTCCTGTGTTCCAATGGCACGTTGTGTTGGCTAATCCAACTTTGATTTTAAAAGGCCAATTGATCATTAAAAAAACTTTTGCAATTACACATCTAGAAATGCCCTTGTTTTTCCATTAAGACAGCTAAGTGACCCCAAACTTTATGTAATAGGTGAAAACCTTCAGGATGTTGAGGAAAGGAAGCACACCCTTCGCAGAATTTGTAGAGTAGCACTTGTTACATACCTACAAGTTGGCTTTACACAACTGCTTTCCAATGGTTCCCCTGCTCCCGCGTTAGACTCCTTTACACTGTAAGAACATTTCTGTTTAATAACGTAATTTGAAATTCTAGGTGCAATGGATTTTTCCCCCTCTACTCGTGGATATTTATTTGCCTCTGTATATCCTGTCAAAAGCAACAATAATGTGTCTAGTTTACCCCTTTGTTAATCAGACTGTCATTATTTACACAAAATACACACTCTAGTCATCCTGCTGCCACTGGCCCATAGTTTATGGTCTTTATATCAACTCTGCTAGATTTCGTTTTTTACTAAAATTTTGAATGAAAATCGATGCGTAAAATCAATAGAGACAGTCCTGACCCAATCCTACTAATCAAAACCCTCGGTACATAAGGATAATGATACTGGATCATTGACAAAGTACTTTCAAAAGTATCAGAGTGACCTAAGCAAGTGTAATTCATCATTATGTTTCATCGCTAACCGTTATATATTCGTATGTATATGTGTATTGTAGACAGTATTTGCAGGATCTCTACAGCAGAGTCAAATTGACATGAATTTAAAAATAAAGCAAGCATCTTGCTTATTCATTAAGCCACCTGTTGCCTACGAGTTGCTTGTGTGAGTTGGGACTTCCAATTTGCATATTTTACCTCTCATTCCCAGGGGGATGTAAAGTGACTTGCAAGTCCCCCTACCCCGAAGAGATTAATAAATCAAGAGGGAGCTGAGAATTATCCCCCTTTGTCTTCCCTGTGTGCAATGAGGCAGGGAGTTATAAAGCTTGGGGTAGTATAGGACCCAAATACACCCCTTTAATGAGCAGGGAATGGTGGATTTGTTTTTAAAGAAAAGATAATGGGAAGCACTGATCATATCTCATGCCTTCCACTTGTTCCTCATCCTGTTACCAGTGGCATGGAGAACATAAGAATAATAAAAAACCCTTTGGTCATTTGGGCCCCCATCCCCACCATGTGAGTTAACTGCCACAAAACATTTTTTTGGAAAACTATAGACTATATTCACCCATACCATAATATGTTTATTTATTGTTACGTTGTACTATCTATATTATCTAATAAATTGTAATGTTAAAGCCAGCCTGGTTGCAAATAGATACACTAAATGCGTAGATCTTGTAATAATGTATATTTCTATTCAAAATGCACCCATAACCCCACTAAGGAGCAATGGAGCTAATCTTACCTGAAAAAACAGCCCAAGGATAAGGCTAATATTCTAAGTATGTAAAGTATAAATACAGACTACATTACCCTCAGTGTTCTTTCTCTGCATTCCATATTCTCATACGCTACAGAGCATCCATTAATATTGCAGACATTTCCCGGCAGCGAATATGTTAAGGTAAAAATTATATAAAATGAGAGAAATAAAAGTGCTGCATCTGAAAAATTGCCTTGGAGACTCAAAGAATGAAAAGAAAGACACGATTTCCATTCCTTTTCATTATACTACAGAGCGGAGTCACTTCCTTGGGCCTATTCAGCTAGCCATCGGAAAATATGTTTAGATTCGGAAGATGAGGCAGGAGATGGGAAGACAATGCCCGATGACTTATTTTTTTTGTGAGAATCTCTTAGTAGGTTTCTTAAATGTATTTTTTCTGTCCATTGAGCAATGACATAAGACCTGATGGGAGCAATGAGATTCTTAGCAGCGGTATCATTTAGTTGGGGATGGTGGGTTTATAAATTTGAACCCTTTACATCACCAAAAGAGCTAGTATCATCACAGGATATGCCATGACATAGAAGAGCCTTTCATCTTCTTCTGTAAAGACTGCTCCGGCTACTAAATGGGTTAGCTATGTAAAAGCCAGCAAGTTGGCCCAACATTTTCTTGTTCCTGACTTAATTTCCAGTTCCTTGCGGTACGATCTACAGTAATCTTCTAAATGGTTTGTGTCTAAGTGGATAGATAGATTGTTAAATTGTTACTCTTGTAATCCTAGCTACATGAGGAGTTGGTGGTATACAAGTATGTGAAAATTGTACACAGTAACTACGTGAATATTGGACATTGGTAAAAATGTTTTATTCTGTCTTTTTTTTCTTGCTATAACTATACAAGAGGTTAGTACACTAAATATCCCTTTGCTTATGTTTAAAAGTGTTTATATTTAAATATGATATGGTTTGTTGCCCTACACTAATGTGTTTAACTTTTTCATCTAAGGAGGATGCTTGATAAACACAACTCCTGCCCTTCCGTCCATATAAACAGAGCCACGCGACCTTGACATGACTTTGAGCTAGGAGCAAGTTGCACGCAGATGGATGGCAGATTGCTTTGTTTAAGTACAATTGCTTTCACTTTCAGGAGGAGGCTGCTGGCTAAAAAACAGAATAAAGAAAATCAAATGGCTAATACAGTGCTGCGTACAGCAAGTCTAAGCCTGGGGGTTGGAAGACACAATTACCAATGTGACAAAGACACGATATAGGAAAGATGGAGGAGCTCTTAGAACTCTAATGACCTTCCAAAATAGGGCACTTCATAATTGTCCTATGAAAGCATGGGCTTGTGCCCAACTCTGTGTTTATCAGAGTTTTTTTCACGTATCATGAAGACGCAAGAGAGAGGATACTCAATTTGAAGCATGATAACAGAATGGAGGACAATAAATACATTATAGGTAAATCAATATGACAAGGGCATAAATACATCTACAAAAAAACACTGCAAAGAAGTTGTTTGAAAAGAAAAGGAGAGAACAAAGTAAAAGAGAGGAAGAAACTGTAAGAGAAAAAAGTAAAAGAAAGAATGATAATATTATTAAGAATAAACAATAGATAGTGAGACTGTTGGAAAAGGAAAGAACAATACTGGTCATCAGCCATAATTTTATTTGCACCAAAAGATCAGCATTAAATGTACAATGTGTTAAGCCAAATTACTCAAACTATATAAACTGATTTATTTTGGGGTTTAAGATGAATACTGAGGCAAGCCTACCCACCAACCCTGCAGGTGCGAGGTGAAACCACTTCCACACACAAATTGAATGAACAGCGAGTTTAATATTCTTATTCATATACAAAATATAAGGGAAACATGGGTAAGACGAGTCCAATACATAACAGCAGTAGAAAGAACATACAAAAAACATTGTAGTCAATATTGTATGTATAGGTAAGGGAGAGTATGTGTGTGTGTGTGTGTATGTACGTATGTATGTATGTAAGTATGTCGGCAGTGTTTCATATGCTCTGGTTAAAGCCACACCCCCTGTCCCTGGTATAAAATGTGGGAACTCTTGGTTATAACAAGTTAACCAGAAAATACAGCCAGAATAAGAAGGTTTAGGGCTTGACTAAGTACTGTTGGATGCAACCTACACTAGCAAGGAACTGGTGACAATGGGACTAATTAACCTTCATCCAAGAAACAAGTCACTGACTCTAGGCTAATTCATATTAGTTCACTTCTTGATTAACAACCGGGTAAAAGGGGCATTTGTCACAGGGCCACTGGGCAAGAGGCAAAGCTTCCATGAGAGGGAAGAGACCTGTGGTGTGGGCTGGGATTTTAAGTGTTAGCAGTACAGAAGTCACAATATATATAAAAACAGTGGCAAACATTAGTAGTGTGGTTTTAACTCTCTCACTTTACTATTCATTATGAAAAGCCAATATCAACATGCCTCTCTGGCCAGAATGGCTGTGCTTTCCCTGCATAATACATAACTTAATGGTTGAGGAGGCTTTGGAGAAATCTCGCTGATTTAATTATACATTAAACATGGTCAGTCAAGTTCTTTCTGCAGGTAGATGTTTGGCAGGGGGGAAAGTGATAAGGAAAAAATACCAGTAACAAGCATAGTCCCTGTTAGGAATACATGCCTAGACCAACAGTTCGATCAGTAGATGCTTGGCTTTAACAAAAAGTGTTGTGCAGTGTAGGCAAATATTTACATTACACTTCCGCAAGTGGGGGCCACCTTGCCACCAAAGACCCTGGGGGGATTCATCTTTTTGCTCCACTGTGAATCTGCCCCTGCCTGAGAACAGACAGTGTGGACAAGTAACATCCACATCTCTTATACAGGTATTTCATCAGCCTGCAGCAACAGAGAGCCAAGCTGCCTTATATCCAGATATCTTGTGTTTATTAGAGCAGCACTGCATCAAGTTGTTGTATATCCCTGTAAATCCTTATTGTTGTTAACTTATTACCGATAATTATTATAATGCCCCTAACTACCGTATAATGCATTTCTACATATTAGACTCATAAGCAGACTGGGGGCACTGCCAAATACAAGTAATCTCCTTGATGGGGGCTAGCGACTGGTACTTGTGTGGCCAAAAGAGGGTTAAGGTTCCTAGTATCAGTTAACTATTTGCAGGAGTAAATGGTGTGAAATATCATTATTCTGAAGATTTTCCAAATTATAATGATAAACATTAAATGATAAGCGGATGTTTTATACATGTGCTTAGTTTGTAATCCCAGATTCCAACATGGTACACCTGCTCCCATTTTCTTATGCCTGTGCTTCACACACCTTATATGCGGCTGATATCTATATATTGTACTTCCCTACCACCATCTGGGTTGTCTGTATTATGTACTTTCTGTGGCAGATCCTTTTGAGCGTTTCTTGTACATGTATCAACGGTATCTTACTTGCTACCAACATGTACCTTATATGCCTTCTATGATGCTGATACATGCATACTGTATTTTGGTTTGCCTTTTTCTTTTTTCTGTACTTCACATGTACTATATCCTCTTTGAATAAATTGTTTTTTTTAAAAAAATCTAATGTTTTACTCTTAATATAAGGAGGGAGACTTAACTAAGCTTTCTTTTTAATTGCTAATTGTGTGTTTGATTTGAAATTACCTAAAGAAGGAATTATGATTGTAGCCTACATTCTAGTTAGCTGAATAGGGTAGAAGTACGAAACAACTGAATTACAGGTTGGGTAATTGGCTTTGTAGCAAAGTAAGGGCTGTCTTTGAGAAAAGAAAAGTAAATTAAGTAACATAAAAGTGGTTTACTGATCATATGCCCTCCTTCTCAGCTGCAACCAATAAGTAACGTCTTTATAAACAGAAACAGCTTCTGTCAACGTATAATCATGTATCATAATCATGTATTATGGCCGACGTATGATATGCAGGATAGCTTCATGAGATTACAGCTTCATGAGAGTATGGCTTAAAGCAGGGATCCCCAAACTCGGCCCTCCAGCTGCTGCAGGACTACATCTCCCATAATGCTCCTTCAGCTAAGGGGCTGGCTGAGGAGTATGGGAGATGTAGTCCTGCAGCAGCTGGAGGGCCGAGTTTGGAGATCCCTGGCTTAAAGGATGTTGTTTGTGGTAAGGCAGTTGTAAGGCTGCTTTATTTGTCAGGCATTCTTAAGCAGGAATAATAAAGCTTGATCAGTATAAGGGAGTAAATGTAGACAAGTTGAGCCTGCCCCTTGTAACTTGGATAAAACTAATGTGTCACTGTCACATCTTCACTCACCATCAGTCTTCCTCTGTGTAGAGCTGTCACACTCTTATCTCATCCCCTAGCAGCCTTCTTCCAGAGCAATAGGCCAGACTGCACAGATTACCTACTAGGCGTTTACATTTACCAACCTGAACCACAGTCCATGATTCCACCAAAATCAGCACACTGAAGCAACTCTCAGAGAGGGTGGTTTGGCCAGCATAAAACCTGGCGTTCAAGGCAGACAAATACAAGGAGATTTTTCTTCTATGGTTACAAGTTATTAGAAAAGGAGGAACAGTGAAGGTCCTCGTCCAGGGTTTAGTGGGCAGCTTAGTAGAGAAGATGATACAGACTGTCACTAGGCCGTTATTATAAAACTGATTAAAATACAACAAGGTACTTGGCTTGTGAGATTTCCCAAATTCAATAAAATATTAACAAAAACACATTGAAGTGAAAACCCTCAGACTCAAAAAAATAATTAGCCACCCAGTGGTTAGCATTAACGGACTTGTTTAAAAGGTCAATCTGGCAATTGGTTTTATAGACAGCTGGATTTTGCAGAGACAAGGCTGGATTCTAACTAGGATGTAACCAGGCCACTCAACTGGATCATGGAACGCAGCATCATGTGACCCAGAGCTAAAAGATCTGCTCTGTGCAAAGTAAGAGTGTGTTAGTGCTAGGGTATGGTATTAGAGTGAATATGTGAGTGTATGGTTGTTAGTGGGACACCAATGAAATCCTGCACACAGGCACCAGTAACTATAAGCTCACTTCTAATTCTAACAGCCTGGTCTACCTTCTGATAGTAAAATCCAGCACAGCAGGCTCATTACTAACAGACACAATGTAACAGTGCTTGTACAGAGCAGGCAGCCTCCCCTATCTCAGCGGACAATGACAATGCATGTGCCCTTTCAGATCTGTTGCTGTGTGTAGTAAACCTATGATTCTGTATGGCAAAATGTCTGTTTGTAGTTAACCTCTTCCGTTCTGGAGTGAAAAACATACATATGCTTGAGTATAAAACATCTGTGTGTTTAGTTCAACTTCTTCACTGCTGGAATGCAAACTTGCATGTTTAGTTTACATGTGTTACTAATACTGATACTAATCTGCTTTTTCAAGACCAGTTTTTTTCTTTTTGTACATAGGGTTTTCCACATACTCTAAAAAGGTAAATTATAATGACACCTTGTCAAACCCTATAGAAAAGGGCCATTGCTGTTGGAATTACTGTGGTAAGCACAATTTTGTTAGGCACCTCAGGCCTTACAGATACATTTAACCTGCCAGTAAGTGGTGCTTAATCCTTTCTGTTTAACAGTTGCTTCATGCCAGCTGCTTTTGGGCCATGCCTTACATCCCAGACGCCATTTTTTTCTGGCTGAGTGACTGATGTAGCTGAATTCTGGAGAAACTAGTTCTCCCGGCATCACAACCATGAGCACCAACCCTCTTTTCATTGGCTCTCCTAGTCAGCATCTGCATCAATGTCAAATTGGTCAATTTGGGATTTATGATGTTGTTTTATGTGCATATGATAGCTACAGTTAAATCTTTCTAGTGTTTGTTTTGCAGTGCAGCCAATCTGTCCGTCCATGCATCTGATATTCTAACTGCCAGTCATTTCCGGCTCTGGCTCGTCGAACACTGTGGGTGGGGATCTTTTCAGACCTCTGTTCACGTGCACAGCAAATTTACTTTCCTTCCACTTACTGAAGCAGCCAAGTGTTGGGCCATAGAAGTGGAGGGTAGCTGCGGCAGCAGGGCTGCTACTTCTGTGTCCGTGAATTGCTCTTCTTCTTTTTGGTAGCATTTTGGAAGTATGCACATTAAAGTACACATTTAAAATATACCCCTCTTTTATTTCCTCCTTCATGCAGGGGGAATTATTATTATTTATTGCTTATATAGCGCTGTACAATGGGTAGACAGGAAATAACAAGTAGTATGTAACATAACAGTTTGACTTACAGAGACAACAGGTGAATTCACCATAGTTGTAGTATAATACAGTGATATGTGATACAAAATATTTACAATTCATTTTAATATGTGATTGTTAATGTGAGCTGATATATATATATATATATATATATGTGCAATACAAACACATTTCATTAACAGAGTACATTGTATTGATTTAGTCTTGTACCTGGTGTCAGATGCTGTAGTAATTTATCCTTTATTTATAATAAAAGGTTGAGGTGATGAAAAGTGATGAATTTGTTAGATATTGATCTGTACCGATTGCCCTATCTAATTTGAATTTCACTATATATATATATATATATGTTTAATCAAGTTATTTAACAGATACATATTCCTATTTTCTTATTAAATATAAGCATACCGAACTACAAATACTTTAATATATGTTTATTTGTTATTGTGCTGCATAGTTTTAATAGGTAGGGGTATTTAAATAAGGTGTGTATGTCAAATACATAAGTGTGTTGTTAGTCCACTGTGTTGTCTCGTCTACAATCATGTAAGTGGGCAACTGCCTCTGTAATGCTCCTTGGGATCAAGATGAAGTGCTGCTTGCATTTTCCTCACATGACAATGTGGTCTAGTTGAGTGGAGGACTCATACTGTGAATAAATGAGTTTCTTTTGAAATGGGCTTTTCATCGTAGAAATGCCTCTCTTTTGAACAGTGTTGGCTTATATGAGATGATGCATGGCAATCTGTAGTTTAACCTTTTCTCAAAAAAAGTGAAAGCCTTTCCCTTTTCCAAGAGGATTGTCATGCTCCAAAGAAGCAATTTGCTTGAGAAACACATTGTGGTGAAGCTGGATATGCTATGGTATGGATATGTTGACCACATAATTGTATAAGACATGATTAGTGGAGGGCGGATGTATACAACAGAAGACTGAGGTCCAGAAGCATAAGACACACTCCATGTTTAGCATATGTTTGGATAACATAATGTGGAAGGAACAGTGGTGACCATGCATGATATTTGAATGTATACAAGTGCAAAAACTTGCATAATAAAGTATATTTTTTAAGGCTACTCATTGGCGCCTGGAGATATCCCGGGTATGAAATGCATAGAGTCCTAAAAAAAGGGAGAGGTTATTATACCCAGGTACTAATTTATTTATGCTGCATGATCAGTCAATTAGAACAAACATGCAGTGTTAACCCCCTTCTGTGCCTAAATCACGATGATGTGATTGCTGCATTGAAAGGAACAACATTTGTCTTTTCATTCCCCAAAGGCTTGAGACCAAGTCACAATCAATGCTGTGCCCCAATGGAACACCAGCATTGCAAACGTAAAAAAAACAATATTAAAAATAATAATTTTAAAAAATCTTCAACGGCACTGATGCAGGAGTGCTACATCAAGTTGCTTCCATGTCAGTTTCTGTGAGTTAGGCTCTGCAGCAGATGGTCCCTCCCATCAGTAAGAGTCACTCAATGTCACCAATCAATGTCACTGGTCGACAGCGCAACACACTCACCCGATCTGTCTCTTCAGCGACTGAATACGTCCAGTCATACTCTACCTGGGCCACCTAACCATCAGTCCTGTCAGTGGTCTAAACTTATAGAAACATAACATCAAGACCTTCAGTAATATCACTAAACAAATATTAAAGAGAATGGGTCCAAGCACCCCAGTGGTAACAAGACCTTGCTCCGAACTGTTGTCACTCAGCCACTGCCTAATCAATTCAACAATATTCTAAACTCAGAGATTGCAGTTTATTGATAAGTCTTCTATGTGGGACAGCGTCAAAAGCTTTAATGAAATCTAGATTCACAATGTCTACTGCACCAAAGTATTCTATTTTTTAGTCACTCAATGATGAAAGTCAGTAAGATGAGTTTGGCATCATCTTCCTGAAGTAAAACCACGTTGTTTTTGATCTTGATATCCATGAGATTTAAGCAGTGGCAACTTTAGGAACAATACATATAATAGTGTGGTATGCAATGATAACTTTGTTATTAGACTAACATAAAGCTTTCAATAGTTTTCCTCTATTCCTCAGGTCTGAAGCAATATCCTTGCTTCGTTATGTGGATATATGCAGTATCTGCCATAGTAATGCAAATTGGATTAGCTGTATTAGTCCAGTAGACAAGATGGCTAAATACCAGAGTACTGAAATATGCAATGGTGTCTTTTTTATTGGACTAACTAAAAATACTTAAAAGACAAACTTTCAAGAGTTTTCCACTCTTCCTCAGGTATTGCTTCAGACCTGAGAAAGAGAGGAAAGCTTTTCTTCAGTTTAATTTACAAATCAGGTTAAAACGAAATAACCCCCATAGTACTGAGAGCACTGGTGTTTGCAAAAGTTGCAAACATTGGCAAAAAACTTTGGTTTTTCAAAAACAGAAATGATGGCAGGAGATGATTCCTCCCCTGATATGGCTTTTGTGAAGTTTGTCGCCCTTGCAACAACAGCAAGTTTCACCATTGTTTTCAACTTTGGCAAACACTAAGGCTCTGTGAATAATTACCTACTTTAAATATAAATATAATATAGAGCAAATAACACAATACCTTAACTTTTCCACTTAATGATTTCTGGGTCTAGAAGGTTTTGTCCTCTGAAGTGACTACTAATTCTGGAGGCCGTTTCATCTCTGGATAAGTAAAAATGAAATAGTTTCTACTGTAGGTGCCAGGAAACAGACAACGAAATACACACACACCAGGACACTCTGCACACCAGGACACTCTGCCACACCAATACCCAAACACACTCCCCAGGACATGCTCTGCCACATCAACACCTAAACATACACACCAGGACACGCTCTGCCACACCAACACACAATCACAC
>VKOC01000002.1:39660411-39675760 GCA_009364415.1 Spea multiplicata | reverse complement strand
CGGTACTTCTGAGTCCCCGGGGCTTAGTCCGGGCAGCGTGTAGAGCTCCCCGTGTAGAGTTCCCCGTGATCTCTGACAGCTGGGGAAGGTCTGCGCGATGGACGCAGACAACCCCCGCTGCTAACCGCACCTCCTCCCGGCTGCAGCGGAAGTTGTCTACACAAATCGCGTAGCGTTCTACACGCTGCCCGGACTACGCACCGGAGACTCAGAAGCTCCGGCAAGTTTGGAGGAGGGAGGGGGAGTGTTAAATGGGGGGCATAAGGTATTTCTGGAGGCAGAGTGCTCTGTGAAATGCCTTTTAACCCCCTTAATGCCACTCTGCCTCCAGAAATGCCTTTTAACCCTCTATACGCCACTCTGCCTCCTGAAATGCCTTATACCTCCCTATATGCCACTCTGCCCCATAATATGCCTTTAACCCCCTAAATGCCAGAGTGGCATATAGGGGTATAAGGCAATTCTGGAGGCAGAGTGGCACATAGGGGGTCAAAAGGCATATCATGAGGCACAGTGGCATTTAGAGGGTTAAAAGGCATATCATGGGGGTATAAGGCATTTCTGGGGCAGAGTGGCAAGCCAGGGGGCAGATGTGCATAACTGGGGGGGGCAGGTTGAAAAAAAAGGAAACAAAAACAAAGTATCATAGCTTTTATTTAAAAAAAATTGTTCACATTGTTTACATGAATTAACATTTACTGGTAAAACTTTTTTCCTATAGGGTCATCTTATATTCAGGCTTTTTCTTTTTTTCATAAATTAATATTCAAATCTTGGGGGGTTGTCTTATAATCAAGCAAATACGGTACATATGTGAATATAAATATGAATAATCTTAACTGACCATTGATTAAAGTTAATAAAAGCCCCTTCTGCAGTCCTTAGGATTATTGAATCCCTCAAAAATACCATAAAACATCAAAAATATGATATTAGGTTACATAACATGAGATATCTTTTTAGGAGAATACCTTTGTAGTTTTTTAGTCAAACTGGTGGGGATGTTGGCAGGTTAGTAATCTTGACAACCTGTTAGAAGCAAAAATGACATGTGGTATAATTAGACCTAAGGCTAAGGCATCATTGTGAAAGAAGAGGGGCTTGATTCAATGATCGGCCTAAACCTTAATTGGTGTTAACATGCAGAAAATGCATGGTTTGCATTTCAACTGCCTTTCTAAACGCAAATATGCAACTGCGGATTGTAGGCTGTGAATGGAAAAAAAATTATATAGAAGGTGATAGAAAATAACTAAACTAAGTGATTTAATGTGGTGTGCAGAGTACTACTCACATGGAAGACCATAAAAAATTTCTTGAAATGTTTAAACATAACTAAAGTAATTATTTGCTCCATAGAAAGGTAAAACAAACACAATGCAACCCTTTCAAGGCCAATACAATTTTCAATTTTCTTTAAAAAAAAAAAAGTTTCCATGTGTCTCATGTATCACCAATCACCATACCTGAGAACTCTCTAGCTTGCCCAGAGAAGCCGTGTGAAGTACGCCCAACTTCAGTGAGTGGGAGTGGAGAAAGGGGCAAATGCATATGCATTTGCAATAGGATCCGCATGAAAATTAGCATTAAAGTGCATATAATGGCTGGAATGTTCCATTAATAAAACATTGAAATTTTCAATTTGATTGTGTTTGAGGCACAGTAGTTTGTTTTGTCGTGGAATCCTTGGACACTATGGAACTATGATTAAGCAGTATTAGGCTAGGTTTCCACTTGGGTTTTTGTCCTGCGTTTTTTTCTTGATGAAAAACGCCAACAAAAACGCCAAGAAAACTGCCACTGCATTTTCCTGCGTTTTGGCGTTTTTTCTGGAGTTTTTTCTGGCGTTTTAGCCTTTCTGTGGAAATTGCTTTTTTTGACCTTAGGCAGTTTTTCCAGCCTTTACAAGTTAGATGTTTCACCCAGCTAAAAGGGATTAGGATAAATGGCAAGTATCTGCCCTCTCCTGATGTCATTTACTTGGTAGAGTTCTACTTAAACGCCCCGGCGGACCCTTTTGTCTCTTTTCTGTGGTTTGTAAGGCATGCTTTATTCCGAATGTCTGCTCCTCTAGGAAGATTGGCCCCAAATGATGGTGCAAATTGTTTGCTGTTGCTTTTGGCACGCAGGATCCAGTTGATGCGTTGGGTATGTTTGTTTGTAATGGCATGTTTGTTCCAAATGGTGTAAAATTCAATATGAACTTTGTTTTGTGTGAAACTGTTTGTTTCCAGCCTATTTCTCGTAGGACACACAGATACTGGGTCCATCCTCTGCATTGTAACTGTGGAAAAAACGCCATAAAAAACGCCAAGGCAAAAAACCCACATGGCTTTTTCATGGCGTTTTTTCTCTCCCATAGACTTCTATTGGAGAAAAACGCCAAGATTTCCTTGCAAAAAACGCCAGAGTGTCAACATGCTGCGATTTTGAAAAACTGCCACAGAGCCCAAAAAAGCAGAAAAACGCCAAAGAGGACTGAAAAAACGCCAAACAGAAAAACGCCAAGTGGAAATGGCATTTTGCGATTTCCTATTGAAGAACAGCTTACATCTGGCTGCAGCGTTTTTTCACAAAAAAAACGCCATGTGGCTGAATTGGCGTTTTAAGGGGCGTTTTTAGCAAAAAAAAAACAAGTGGAAACCTAGCCTTAAACATTTCGTTTTATGTGAGTGGTTAGCGACCATTTTGTGGATTTGTGGCCTGGGAGCCTTAATAGGTAATTTGGTTTCAGCATACAACCTAC
This sequence comes from Spea multiplicata, assembly GCA_009364415.1. Taxonomy (NCBI): domain Eukaryota; kingdom Metazoa; phylum Chordata; class Amphibia; order Anura; family Pelobatidae; genus Spea; species Spea multiplicata. The sequence goes on along the minus strand of VKOC01000002.1, from coordinate 39,673,014 downwards.
ATTTTTATAAAAAAAGCCAAGTTTTTAGATGGCTCATTGAATAGGGCCCAAGAACTCACAACATCAGTGTTAGTCTTATGTGTGTATACAGCAATCACAAAGACATAGATTAACACCAATGGTGTCTGACACATCCATTATCAAAAAAGGGAATTTTTGGTATTGTGTTGTATGTTTTATACCTTCTACATAAGCTTAAATATTGAATCCTTTTTATGGTTTAGTTAGTGTTTTGTTATTTGCTTAGTGCATCTTTTTGCTTTCTGTGTAAGCAACACAAAATATAACCTTTATTTTGCCTGCTCCTTGGTAAATGACATATAGGGCATTTGGTTGTACTAAGTCCACACCTAGTTTAGTATGAGTCTAGTCTAGTATTTTTATTGGACTGTTCCGTAGATCTACCAAAAACTCAATCATGCCCACCAACCTTCCTAATGAGCTGACCATATGCTGCTTTAAATAACCCATCACAAAAAATTTATCATAGTGGACTGAAAACCAAAGGGTTATAATAATGATTCGTTTTTAAACGGATACTTATCTGAATGTAGAGATATTTTCAATAAAGTTGGCACTGAGAAAACATGCAGTGGTAATATCATGTACAATAGCTTGCAATAAAGCTAAGGTGGCTTTGGGTTCAAAACACCATTTTTCCAAATGTTGCATCACATTGTACAGATAGGTGTATTTTGCCACATTGTTTTACGTTAAATAAAGTACTGAATCCCTCACCTCTGCAGTCGCAGATAATGGCTAGAGGCTGTTGCTTAAATAAAAATATCAGAATAAGCATTATTTTGTACAATCAGATAATTGTTGGTTTCCTTCATTTGTCTTACTGTTTACTGACATTGACAGCATTTATCAATTCTGGGGACTTATTATCACACAAGCCAGGACAGGGCCATGCTTGATTTGAGATCAATCTGCACTGAACCTAGGCCCATCTGAAAGTACTCTCGAGCATACATACTGATGGTCACAAGGACCCAGATATCAGACAGTCTATATTGTGCAATGAAAACTATTAAATATGTATTGCCACTGATTGGCTGCTCAAGCTGTCAATCAGTGTACGTAAAATAATTTCAATGAAATCAATGTATGTATGTCACGTCATTGATTAATAGCTTTAGCAGTACTTTCAGTGGCAGGAAAGCACTTGAGTTAAAACCAATTGGAAGACCTTACACATGATATCTAAACAAACCCCTGCATGCAGCGTTTAGCAGAGCCGGCATTGGATCTGACTGGAGGCGAGTACGTTGTGCAGTGCCACACACTAAACTTGGCAAATTCGGCAATTTGTACAAAGCCATGAAAACAAGGCCAGACTGCCCACAAAGTGGACAAAAAAATGAAGAAAAAAGCTCCAAATTTTCGGGACCTTTGACATTCTTCATCCGAACCGAATGAGCAGGGAATATAATTGGTTGCCCGAAAACAAATAAGCCAAAAACGAACCAAAAAAAATCTTACGAATCATTTTTGGCCCATTCGCACTTGTCTAGCACACGCCAATTATTTGCATTAAAGCGCTTACAATGGCTGGAGTTACCATTTAATGTATTTGATCTTCAGGTATTAGTGATCTTCCTCCGTGGGCTTCATAGAGGTGCCACATCTATGCAGTCTCCAACTTACTTAATACTTTCAAAGTTTGCCAGATCCATAAGACCTTGTGGTATTACAAGCTATAATGTACACATATCTGCCAATGCACCCTGTCCAGCCCTGCAGCACTCATCTCTATATTTAGCTGTAACTAATGCTCTCCAGTGTTGAATATGAAAAATAAATATATTTTATTCATGATCTGCATTTTTTTTTCTCAAAATCTCTGGCAGGATATAATCTTGTCTCCATAAAAGCCATTTCTCATTCGCTTTTTCTTCTGCCAGCGGCATCAAATTCAAATTTTGTCCAACTAAGTTACAGCTGGGTAAATAAATAAATAAAAAGATAAATGCAATAATGTTTTTGTAACAAAAGACATATGCAGACAATGCTTAAATGGTTCGCAAATGATGGTGTCAGTGTTACAAATAGATTATTGGCTTCCTCTGTGTGTATTAGTGGCAATAGTGTTTAGAGTGTTCTGGATCGTATATAGTTTAAATGACTTATGCAGGAGAAGATGTGTTTTGTATTATGTGGATGGACATAGACAGAATAGACCAAGTGAGATAATATAAAAATTAAGTATGGCTAATGATATGGACTGGAGAGTATATAATGGGATTGTTTTATATAAGGGTAGGTTGTCTGTTGTGAAGTTCTCAATAGACCTGCACAAGACCTGAGCTTGATTCAATGAGCAGTCTAAACATCAAATACGGTGAAAAAAAGGATGGCATTTGATTAAACTACATGACTAAAAACAGGTTTACTTCAGGTAGCATCTAGCTTGTGACCACTAAAAAAAGGCTACATAAAAATCAGTAGGTAACAATTTTCCCTAAGCAATTCAGTGAGATTAAATTGTATTTTTCTCAGAATTTCTCATATCAAAAACTACGTTTACCATTAATAGGTGAAAAAACCTGCACATTCCTAGAGGGGTTCAGGTTTTACAAGGACAACTTAACCCTTTCAATATGAGACTATTCATTAAGTATGTATCAGCATTGAAAGGGTTGTTTTTTAAAACTACTGTGTGTTTAAATCGGTAATATTCATGTCTTTGCATGGTTAAGTAATAGAGTCTTAGCCAATGTCTGGCTTGTGCCACAAATTTTTTTCAATTGAACTAACCATTTGGACGGTCATTAATTTAACTGCCTGCTACACATTTTGGATTAAAATGTGTACTTATAAGAACAATGTGTGGACACATAATACATGTGATTACTTAAAGCTCCCTAATAAAATAATGGTCCTCGAAGTAACAATTGATCTGTACTAATAAGCTAAAAGTGCAGCTTTCTAACAACTATTGTATTTTTTTTTTTTAAACAAACATACCTAAAATGCTTTATGGAAAATGTCAATACTGTCCTAAACAACAGTCCTAACAGTTAAATAAAAACAGACCTAAGGGACAGACAACTGTCTGATCTCAGCTATCATGCAGGGGGATCAGATGTTTTGCCACAGCCAGCCACCTCCTGTCACCTTCAACTGACAAAATCTATCACAAATAAAATACAAATAAAAAAAATTACCTACACCCATTTATTTTTTCCATAGAAATGGGCTGCTAATCGTCTGTGGATTACTCCTACCACCTATCATCAGTGGAAGCAATCGGTGGTGAAAAACGGACAGATATGCTAGCAATACCATAGAAAATATGGGAAAAAATGCATAGGTTAACTTAAACATTTGGCCTCTGGCAATGTTATATACTCCTATTTACCACCAATGAATGATATTTTCACCACTACATCTATATGTTGAGTTATTTGCCCAATAGTTAAAAATATTTGTCACTCCGTGTCTTCTCCAAAGTATATACTACGGAGAAACAAAAGCATGCAAACAAAAGAAGCCGTTAACACTGTAATACTTGGTTAAACTAGTTTTATCAGCTAACAAATTCCATACATTGTTGGAGTAGGAAGTTTTCAGTTATGGCATAAAGTATACGATGACCAGTGGGGGGTACAATGCCCTTATTGAGACTTTTGTCTGTGGTTATTAGTTGTTTGTCGAATAAGCCTAATGATTATCTATATTTCTAAGCTAATCAGTTGTTTTACTTTATATGGTTTAAATGTCACTAAATATATCTGCCACATTGTGCCCGTAAACTGGAATATACACATATTTAATATAAATAGATATATTTCTTTATATTTTCCTTATATAACTAAATCTAAAAAAAAATAATAATAATTATCCTAAAACAACATTTGGCAATTGGTGTAAAATATTGGACTACAACTTAGTACAAATTAAAGTGGTGATAACGATCCATTTAGTTTTGTTATTTACAAGAAAGGCCAGTGACCCTTGCTAACGTTTACTGCAGAGGTCAAAACACAAGTTAACCTAGCATGTTTAATACATTGAAATATTCCAATGAGCTGAATTAATAACAGATAGAACAACAGATATTTATGGCTACAATAACACCATCTATTTACAGAAAAGTGGTGGACACGAGCGAGGTTGTGTGCTAATTATAACCATACAACAAAGTCAGCACTGGAGGAAAATGAATTTCCCTATAATCTTTGTCTAATACTCATAATAAAGGTAAAAATTAATAACAATGTAATGTATAAAGTAAAAATAAAACATCTTAAAATAAGAACCAGTGCTAACCTTGGAATCAGCTACAGAACAAAACAAAGTTTAATTGAAAAATGTGGATTATTCCTCTGGGTGCCAGAAAGATAAGAAAATACACAGATACACCTCTAAGAATAAATGGTTAAGAATGGTTCCCACTCATCAAATAAAGCTGACTGTCTTGGATTAATAGCAATCCCAAATTTATTAATAGGAGAAATCTATCAAGTCTTTCTGGAGTGTTACTAGTCACAGTATAGATATCCGCTTCTACAAGACTGATTGATTGCATTTATTCAAACGTGATACAAGAACGGAGGATCTATGTAACCAGGCTGGAGCAAAAGCACGTAAATGCTCATTGTAGTTTCATCTTTATATTATAGAAAAGTTTCCGTCTGAAAATTAAAATTTCTATCTTAGCCATTACTCCCCCCCCCCCACCCCAGCCACCCTTTCTTAGCCTCTTTCCCTGATTAAGTGAGTCTGGCGAGGAACAGCTCTGCGGAAGCATAAAAGCAATTTCAATCTGTCCAGCAGCTATCTTGCGAGGTCCCGAGTTAATGATCCGTAGGTTTCCCTCTTAACTCATCCTGCCACCTCTACTGATTTTTCTTGATTACTGTAATGAAACGGTCAGGGGATTATTAAACAACCCGCCCGGTATCATTTCATCTGCTGCCCGCCTGATAACACCAGCTGACATTGATACATAGAGGCTCCCTATTGGTTGGGAAGAATGCCCACCGATGATGTCTCATCTGCTTTGATTAGTACAAAGAGAAGGGGGGACAATGATGTATCGGTCATTTTACTAGATGGGCCGCTGTGGGGTGAAAGTCTAGTCTGTTGGGAGTTACATTAGATACTAAAAGAAAATATTATAATAATGGTGGTGTAATAGGGCAGACTTAATTCTGAAGGGTAATGCTTTAGCTTTGTCATTTCCAGTCTAATCCATGTGTGTGCAGCGCTACCAGGTGTGGAAGACAAGCTGCTCACTTTTAATTACTACAACCTCTACTGGTGTTAAGGAATAGCTTAATAAGAAACGTCAATAAACAAGAAACTATTAATCAATTAAATTAGAAAATGTCACATTAAAGGCTAGTTTTAACAAATATGAAAAATAACGATCGACTATTTGGGAGAAATCTAAAAATATATTCTTTACTACAAATCTTGTGCTAGATTCATTTTTGTACATTTCAAGAGCCTTGTTGACATGCAACTGTACCCAATTAAATGGAAACTGAACAAATGCAGATTTTAATTTATTTATTGCAAATATGTTTTCAAGTTGAGCTCACTAAACAGAGAGTTTTGCAGGAGAGTTGCAGTTTCCACTTCTTGATATCATTATGCATTACAAAAGGCCAAGGCTAATGAGCATCTCATACAAGAGGATCTTAGATAGCCAAATTAAAATAATGCAGAGTTGAATATCTGAGATATATACCTACGGCAATACCAATGCCAAGATAAACTGTTTCAACTGCTCTCAACTTGCCTGCAACTTATGGCTTAGTGAATAAAGCCTTATGAGAGATTTGTGTCTCTTAAAATAGTGGGGGATGTGTAAGTAGAAATCATCTGGTGTAGAAGTAAGATCAACAACATATAATTTGGTATTCAGTGAATTTATGTAATTCCTGTTAGTATTATTCAGTGTAATTAGTAAAACATGATCACATTTAGGTGGAAAAAATACATTTCTAAATGTATGATCTGTTTTATGTTACTGACTCGTATCAGAAGCAAACACAAAATATATAATGTGTACGTTTAATCACTGTGCAGTGCATAATTAGATCAGGATTCTGAATCAATGCACTTATACTTAGAAGTACTTTTAATTAAGATGCAGGCAGATGATCCCTCCAACATCATGAGTCACTCTTCCATATGGCTGTTACATTTACTAATTATAATCTGCTTCATAAAATAAACATGCATTTGTTACCAGTAATACAAAGTACAAAGTAGTACAAAGTCTATTGGATAATCCGTACTTTTGCTTATGTAGCTGCCAATTGACAGCACGATTATGCATAAAAACAGATGCTAACTGGGCAGTATAACTATGACATTATCCATGTGGCAACTTTGTATTACCTATCAAAAAGATTACAAAATATGTCCCATTAGTGCAAATGAAATTAGATGTAAATGCAAGCGAGATTTTTCTTCATTCATAAAGACAGGTTTTCAATTACCAGTGATTTACTGAAATGCATCTAATGCAACAGAATATAATACATAATAGTCCTATTGTCTTTGGATCTTCTGCGTTTTACCTGAGGAGTATCAATAGGACGCTAATCTTGCTAAAAATACTTTCTAGCTGCTATTTTGCGCTGTCAGAGATTCAACCCTAGCTTCCTAGTCGACGGTTGTCGTCAGAGCAAGCAGGGCATTGGTGAATAATTTTCTGCATCACTGCAACCAGCTGGACAATGCCGAACCCAGGAGCATTGAGGGAAATGACAGGAGACACCGGGTCAGAAAAGCGCAGTCCTCTGGTCCAAAACTCTTCCAATCAACAGGATACTCAAATCGTCCTCTTCTTATCCATGAATACAATATTGCGTGAACATCAAATTCTTCAGACACATATACTAAATTGGGTGCAAGAGGGTGTGGTAATCTAGAAGGGAAGGTATTGGGATATGTGAAAAAGTAGATCCAGCTTGTACCTGGTGAGAAGTTTTAACCATACTAAACTGGTCCCTCTAGTTTGGAAATAACGAAAGGATCAATGAATTTGGGAGACAATTTCTTAGAAGGGCACAAAAGATGTAAATTAGCCGTAGATCTTATCTTCAATATTATAGGTAGGAGGGCATCTGCTATGAGCCTTGAGTAAAGTTGCTTTGAAAGAAAAAAGTTTTTAATGTCCGGATCAGAAACCTTGGGCACAGAAGGAACTCTGGGCTGGTCGGGATAAGTTAAGGAGTGGAAGGCGTACATGGCATAGACATTGTTACAAAGGCTGAACGATGTAACTGTATTTAAAGTATCTTGTTTTGAAAGCAGTTTTCCATTTGTCACCCTGTTGAATGCAAATGAGATTGTAGTAGCCTCTAAGGTCAAGTTTGGAGAAAACTGTAGCTGAACAAACACGGTCTAATCTTTCTGTGATAAGGTGTAAAGGGTGTCTGTTTTGATAGTAGTCTTTTTTTCTGAAGATTCTCATCTATATAGTCCTTTAGATCTTTTAGCTCAGACTCGAAGAAGGTCAATAAGGCAATCATAAAGCTGAAGCTGATCTTCTTACAGAAAACATCCAGAAATTCTTGATACTTGGTAGGCAGTTTTAATGGTGGATCATGAAACTAGGAAAACATGAAATCTTGCAGAATTCAAAAGAAAAGGTGACAGTCCATTGGATGACAGTATTATGTTTCTGTAGCCATGTGATGCCTAAGAGCAAAAGAAAACAGGTGAATGAACAAGGTAAAAACTGTGATGTGTTGATGATGTGTTGATCCGACGGTGACCTGGAGAGGAATAGACTGTCGGAGATCAATGGATTGCATTTGAATTGTAGTGGCTTTAGGGTCAGATAGGATGCCAGTCAAACTAAGATCCATAAAGTGGCCACTGGCTCCGGAGTCAATAATTGTTTGTAGAGAAGCAGAGTTATAATTCCAATAAAGAGAAATAGAAACAGCCAGGACAAACACAGGGTTCTCAGGGCAAGGGGATTTGGTTGAAAACAACTCACCTGTTGAACCCATGTTGGTGACCCTCTCTCAACAATTCTCACGAAGCAACTGTCTATTTGCAACAAGTTAGTATAAGGTTCTCCAAAGAGTTATGGACACTCCTGTGCTGGCTAACTCATCCCTAAGATTCTCAGACAGACAAGACAAAATAGATCAAACAGAGCTGGCTCATTCCATTCAGTCTCAATGACTAGGTGTCTGAACTCAAATAAAAGTGAAAAACTCTGAAATAAAGTTTTCTATATGACCTTTTCCTTGTTTCAATGCGCGGCTCATAGCTTGGGCACTGGGGGTCTTGTGAGTGTCCTTGTAGAGGGTGTTCATGATAGAAGTCCAGAAATTCAGAATGGGGCTATTAGTCTGCAGAAGACAGCGAGCCCAGGCCTGTGATTCCCTAGATAAGAGAAATATTAAAGTTCAAAATTTGGTGTAGGCACTGTGATAGATCTGAGGTTTGAGAGAGTACAAAATTTCACAGGAAGTGATGAACCACTGATATTGGCTGCGCTGACCAGAAAATCATTTGGGTAATGGTACTTGGGATCCTGGAGTGCCTGGAACAGGTTCTGCTCTGGAAGCAGTGGGATGTAGCGATGATGATGAATCTGGAACAGGCAGGGCCACCCTAGGGGGGCTATGGCAACAGGGGCGCCTGCCCGGGACTTAAATTAAAACATCGTTTTTTTGTTTTGGTGGGTTTTTTTACCTTTTTAACATCCTCCATGTTTTTTGTAACATTATTTAACTTGGAGGATGTTAAATAAAGTTAAAACAAACAAAAATAAACGATAAAAATAAATAAATGATGTTTTAATTTATGTACCGGGCAGGGGCACCGAGCGGTCACTCGTGAAGTTAATTCTCTGTGTGTGTGAGCATGTATGTTTAAGTGGCATGGAGTGTGTATTAGTATGAGTAAGTGTGTCAGTGTGTTTATATATGTGTGCCAGAGTGTATGTTGGGGGGGGCATGGGGCAATGATGACACAGACCAGCTGTTGAAGGGTAAATTTCCAGTTTCTAATTTCACCCTTGCCAATCACTCAGTAAAGTAAAAACAAATGCTGTTCTACATTTATTGCAATTTCAACACAATATTAGCTATATTACATAGTTATTTAAAGAAGAGAAACAGGCTTATGTCCAGAAAACCATATAAAGCACTAGTACCATCTAAATCTTAGTTCAGTGTGTTCATTTATGAAACCATTTAACATAAGCAAAGAACTTCTAGGCACAGCTCACCCACAAAAAGAAATAATTAAAACATCTCATCTGGCATTAAAGTAGCAGCCAACAAGGCAACCACTTCACCAGCCTGTAAATATACAAAGTCAGCGATCCATAGAGGAGGTAGCATTTCATTCAATAGACCGTCTGCTGCCTTCTTCATTTAACAAACAAACAAACAAAAAACAACTTAATTATAGCAATACAGGCAACCACAGCCTATTATGCTTTCACGTGAGATGACAATGAAGTGTACTTGAACGTTGGTTGTCTGAAGGAGTGAAAGAGATAATAAAGGGGATATTTAGTTTTAAAGCAGCAGCAACCCATAACAAAAATATTTGTATTTATTGTTTATTGCTGTAAATTGCTGTATTTGGTAAACAAAAAAATTTGATAGCAAAAATTAGTTCTCGTTACCACCACCTGTATTCCATCCCCTGCAACTTATTTTTTTATTTTGATTTGCTTTTCAAGCCTAAAAATCAAACTGATGATCATCATCAAACTCCTTTACTTTATTAAGGCCAGTTCCCTTGAAAAACTGGCTTCATTGATGGCAGATATGCAAAAAATCACATGTAGCTGAAAATACGGGGCGGTCTAGGTGTCCCAAGGGTATTATCCTAGTTTTGGCCATCCATATTGTATTTTGCTATTCAGATTGACATGGTTAGATCATGACCCCCCCCCCCACATACATCCCTACTGGATCCCTCAGCTTTTGTGATTGAGAGGGCAAGAGAGGCCCAGCTACCTAACATGCTCCCTACCACGGAACTCACAATAGACATATGGGAAATAGTAGCACACAAAATTCCAGAAGTGAGAGTACTTTCCAAGGCCACTAAAATATAAATAAAATATGATACCAGGCCTCTTGTTCGGAGGGCAAGGGGCATAGTTAGGGTTGAGACTGGGACCGGCTGGAAAGTTATGAAGCCCAGAGAAAAACCAGATTTTTTACAAATATTTGCAGATCAGGCAGTTGCTTGGCTGTACCTCCAACCTTCTAGATTCACAAATGAGCACCATATATCCCATAATATCATTTCAAGACTTGTGGGGCGAGATCGATAGGCTATGCTGGCATTGTCACTTCAAGGCACACTTCCAAACTGCCCCATATGATTGCATAGGAGAGAGACCTTGGGGAAATGTTCACAATAGAAGAATTGAAGAGTATGAAACAAATATGAGGTTTTTACCAATGTATCAACCATTTGGAGCTGCATAGGAAAGTTATGTGTGGGTGGTACTTTAAACCTGCCCTGTCCTTCTAAAAGTGTGGAAAGATTTTTGAATAGATAAGGTTACGGGGCTCTTGTTGCTTTTTCTGCCAGAGACTGCACTCCTCTATGACCACAGGTGCTTGCAAGTACATATTTTCATGCTAAGCTATTGATGGCTTGAAGGTGGAGGGTTGTAACTTCCCCAGAAATATTTGAGATAATTCATATTCCCATATAGTCTTAAAAATATGTCCCACACATTGACAAACACCATAGCTTTATATGAAAGAACTTGTGGGATTGCAGTGACACTTTTTCTTCCTGGAGAAGCGGGTCTGGGGCATCTTCTCACAATAAGCAGCTTGCCCAGGAGGGTTGGGGTTCTGTATGTGTCTGGGGGGTGTAACGTTGTACTGTGAGACAATAACCAGTAAACTCTCGTTCAAGAGTGAGGTTTCATGGGTGCTATACATTTGGTTGATGCATGGTAGAAAAAAAACATCAAAATTGTTTATTGCCATGTCAAAAAAGTGATGTAAACTAGTTTACAACTTGCCATGTATCAACAGTAATGATAATATGTTGTTCACAATTTAATAAAACTCAAACTTACTAAGAAACCTCAATACTCAACCCTTCAATTTAGGAAAATTTGGATACCATAGCACAACCAATATGCTCATGCCATCTGCATGCCACAGGAAGCCATGAATTGCTCTCATTTGTCACATAAAAGTATTTTTTTCAGGTTTTACATAAATAGATATTATATTCATTATATAAAAAGCGTGACAAGAGATTTGGTAGTGGTCATGGTAGCCCTCCAGCATCATAGAGGTTAAACAGCAGTCTATCTCATTCTCTTTCAGTCTGCAGAAGGAAAGCAGTATCTCTGTAGATTTAAGGAAAGCAGATGGATCTAATTATACACCGCCTGTAATTGGATTGATCAGCAGTTAATAGGAAAAGAGAGAAGCAGACTCTGTTTGAGTAAAAATTGTCCCCCCGGTGCTTGGGGCCTAAACTCTCCCTCCCTTCATTAGTTCCCTCCCTTCATTAGTAGACTAATCTTCAGTCCTTTCCAAAAAACAATGTTTTTTTAATCCTGACCAAAACTGAACAGTTTAAAGTCTTGGCTTACAATATCTGGAAGCACCAGATAATTAAGTTGCTTTGGACTACAACTCACATTAGGTAGCTACTCGCTCTCTGCATGGCAATGCTTGATACTCAAGCTACTGTGCCCATACTAAGGACGGCAGTCCAAAAATAAAAGGGGTTGTATATCACTGCTCCATGCCAAGTACTGTCTTACTTTTGGGACTACGAATGAAGCCATACGATAAAATCAAAGCAAAGCAAATGTGTCTTAAATATTCCATACAAATGCATATAGTTACATTGGTTCCAGTGTATAAAAGCAAACACATTTATAGAATTAATAAAATATATAATAAAGATGTGCTACCATTTTTAAGGATTTCACTGTGATGTACACATGGATTTTGTCTGATGCCATTTTATTTGTATATTTTGGTTGTCTGTACAGGAATGTTTAAACAAAAACAGTGGGTTCCCAAGGATGTCCTTCCTGACCAGGCAATCATGAAGGTATTGTTCCTTTAACAGTATCAGCTATACAAAAAGGAGCAGACATGCCAAGGAACTTTGTAGACCAGGTGACCCAGAGGTTTTTGCTGCCGCTTCCTTTACGGAAGCTTGGAAGTAAGGACACCAACGGCAAGTTGCAAATTGTTGAATGAGAAACAGGAATACAAGAAGGTGCACAAGGACTAGTTACTGTATTATGAATGGTTAAATTACTGAGATGATCTTCAAGAATTCTCCCCACATGAACTATGCATTAGATTTGTGCAGATAGACCAAAAGGATTCAGATGAATTTTTTGCTTTGGTTTATGTCCATCTTGCTCTCACACTCTCTCATGCTCTGATTTACTGTCTCTCATGCTCTCTTACACTCTGTCATGCTCTAATTCACTCTCTCTAACAATGTCTCTGCCACTGTCTTCCTACCTTCTCCGTCAACCGCTTCCGTGGCCCTGTCTTTTTTTCCGCTGCTTCACTTCTTCTCTTGCCTCTTGTTTTTGGGAGAGGCTGTGACCAGGGGCGTAACTAGAAACCTCAGGGCCCCAGTGCGAGAATCTGTTAA
>VKOC01000002.1:39584622-39660311 GCA_009364415.1 Spea multiplicata | reverse complement strand
GGAGAGCATGAGTTAATATGTGAATGTATTGTCTGAATGAGGGAGAGCATTAGTTAATGTGTGGATGAATTGTCTGAATGAGTGAGAGCATGAGTTAATGTGTGGATGAGTTGTCTGAATTAAAGTGTGAATTAGTGAGTGACTGTAAAAGTGTTTGTGTATCATAGATGTATAATTGTGGAAGGACAAAGATAGCACTAGCAGGAGGTTTGAGCCTTGGGGACCAAGATGGCACAGGCAGGGTGTATATGGGACAAAGATGGCACAGGCCAGACTGTTTGGGGACAAAGTTGATTTGTGCTGGGCTATTTGGGGACAAAGATTGCAAATCTAATGTGTGTTATCTGGGTGCTGGTCAGGTCTATGTGGGCAGTGTGGACGCCAGGGCTGACTTTGGGGGGTGCAACCTGTGATCTATGCCTGTAATTTAGGGGTTTTTATCTATACCTTTAATGCTGTGTTTTTATGTGAATTCCAATTGATCTTTACCTGCAAAGCTGGGTTTTTGTGTTATTCTGTAGATCCATATGTGCTATGCTATGTTTCCATACATTATTCATGTGTACCTGCAAATACAGGGTTAATATGTCTTATTCAGTTGATTAATACCTGCAATGCTGTTTCCATGTATTTATTTGATCTATACCTGCGATGCTACGTTTCATATATTATTATTGTATACCTGCAAATACAGGATCTGTATGTCTGATTCTGTTTATTTGATAAATACCTTCAGTGCTGAGATCACAAGTGAATTTCAATTGATCTGGGTTTGTGTGTTGATCTATACCTGCTATCGGCAGCAGGGACTAATATTTATATATATATATGGGCAGCAGGGGCTAGTAAATGGGTTTTAGATATTTGGACAGGGGCGCAATTTCAGTGCTTGCCATAGGCGCTATTTTCAGTAGATACGCCTCTGTATATAACTGACTAATTGATTCTCTTCCATGAGTCAATAAATCCCACATACTGCAGGGCAGCATTTTATGTGGGCTGTGTCAGCGATATAGAAAAATTATATGTATCCTGGAAAACATAACTGATGTGGTCAACTTACTCCTTACTACTCCATACTTTAAAAGACACATCACGGTTTTTAAGTCATGGAGCACCGGGATATGGTGTTACATCATGGTGCTCCGTATAGAGGATGGCGGCCGAGGGGCTGTTGAGGACACTGGATCTGCAGGGTAAGATATTAAAGTGGGGCCCATCCATGCTATTACATAGAAATAGGGTACTTAATGTAGGACAGAACTTGTGAAAAAAAGGTAAATGTGTGGACTATAAAGTATGTGGATCATGAGAGTGGGAATGGCTGGTGTTAATCTCCTCCTCTTACTGTTTACCCTAAAAAATTGGCACTCTGGGCAAATACCTAGTATATGGAGGATCTCGTACTGCCTTCCTATGTTTCTTAGCATGCTTTTTGTATTAATATATCTATATATATGGTAGATTACCATGCATCACTTGATCCTTGTGGCCACCATCCAGGGCAGTAGCAGGTAGATTTTCCTTTAGTTTCCTGGATTATTATTTATACTAGAACAATATTATTATATTTTATTTATATAACGCCAACCGTTTACTTAGCACTTCTTACAATACACGCATTCATACAAAGGTGACAAAGCTAGAACTAACAGTCTAAGATAAACTAATACATTAGGTATAGAGGGCCCTGCTTGCGAGCTCACAATCTTGAGGGGAACAATTGCTTGGAAATCGTTTTCCTATTAGCAGTGACTGCTTATCAGCGTCTACAATATTCTCCTTCCCCATATTGAAAATGTACCGTATGTTGTGTATAATTGTATCACATTGCCCTACCGCAATAAACCCTTCAGTAATGTACCTTTAGACTGCAATCATGGTTGTGTAAATTAACCATAAATCTATTGCGATAAATTATTTACCAAGTTGCAAAATTACATACCTTTTGTTTGACCCCACCACCATGAGATCACACCAGTCATGGCTCAAGTAATTTGTGGGTATCTGCTAAGGGTTCAGATGTTATGCTTCAACTGTGAAGGGGTTCATTGCTGATTGCTGACAAAGCATTTTGGGCCACATTACACAATTAGGTTCTTAGTTTGTTCACGCATTTCTCACTGGCAGTAAGGTCTGATGCATGCTGAGGAAGCACATAAATCTCTACGTGATTCTCTTTAATGGTAGTACATGCCAGTTTTGCCATAAAAGAAACCAAGAGGACAACCTGGCATGATCTTGCTGTACATTAGCCCTGATTGTAGATTCTGTGTGCTGTGGGTAATGCTGGTCCATGTGGAAAATAACTTGAATAACCAGTCAAAGTACTGTTAGTACATTACTATCCACTGAATTAACAGTTCTGCTACCATCAGCCTTGCATTGTGGAGTTCAGTCTGCCTTATACATTGAGAAGTTGAGCTAGCTTTTTGGACACAGCAGCCCCCCGTAATGTCACAAACTGTCTTGTGCATATAATACCAGGGATCGTGTGGCAGATAAAACTGAGCACCAATGAGTAATATAACAGGGTTATCTAAAGGAAACAATTTTACAAACCTTGCTCTTTATAATGAATATTAACGTAAGGTTTACTTAATCATTTTCTTGAGTAAAAAAAAAATAATGCCACTTTAGCTTAAATGTGAAGAATCTGTGTTTTGTCACATTGTCCCACATTCGTCACATTGTGTTTGCACATCAATTGAGAGTTTAGATAACATTTTTGTCTTTCTTTAAATCCTCCCCCAACTCAGGCACTGTTTTTATAGTGCATCTGCCATCTATTAAATTCCTCTTCGCTATAAAATGTAATTTCATCAGCAGCCAGATTTCAAGCAATGATATAGATGGCATAAATGTCCTCTCCAGAACCCATGGGCTGTTTGCGTGTGGACAGAGACAAGGCCCAGGAACCACGCTAGGTCCTACATCTTAAGTCTACAAGCTCTCTGCCATTGAATAAAGGCTAAAGGCCTATTGGCTGTATAGGAATGTGTAGAAACGAATGATCTATTGGTTTTACATACACATTACATAAGACTGTGCATGCCATGTCCATGTGTCACATGTTAAATCGTGACTTTTGAAAGTTATAGTTTATTATTATCCTATAAAATTCCATGTTTAGTCAAGTAGCTCATTATGTCTTGCTAGCAAATATCCTAAATCTAGCTATCAATGGCAACAACGTGACATTTATAAAAGGGTTAAAACAGCAATGATATGGGGGAAGGGACTGCCTAGAACACGGTGCTCTCTGTCTCGCTTCTCATCTGCTGCTTTCCAGTTTTGCAACACAATTAAGTTTCACCGGCAGAAGGACGCTGGCTCGTCTGGTACGCTCTACTCTCACCTCCTCCTTTTCTAGTAAAAAGACTGTGTGACCAGCTTCATACATTTTAATGCCTAGCCCAATGATGAAAGTTTTGGGTTTTTTTTTTAAAAAAAAGGTAAAGTACTTGTAATACACAAACACGCAGTTGTTAGCAGAAACTGAGTTTTTATTATTTTTACCGGAATAAAACTCTGGTTAGTGGGTCATATGGCAAATGATGGAGGGGTTTTTACATTTGGTGACAGCAGAAGAAGAAAGTAACTTCATGTTACCAAATGGGGGTTAATCCTCCCATTTCATAATCTGTATTCTGTAACTTGGTGTTCGTAGTCTAATGAATTGAAAATGAATTATTTGCTAGAATGTAGCAACAAACTAACTTGTAGTTTATATGTAGCCATATAAGTTAATTTCTTACAACAATGGCAATTCAGGAGCATGCTAAATATATGCCTGTTTTCACCCAAATAAGCGCCAACATTGCATATTTCTAATATGTACTTTAATTGATGGTGCATATTAATTCCGATGCACTCAATTAAAATGAGCAGGCATGTCTTGCAAAATGGCTTGTGTTACGACAGTATGCGTAGTTGCTAAACTGCATCCCTCTTCTTTATGCTACGACGATTGTGCTTTTTCTAAGCCTTGATATAAAAACTGTTATCGTGAAACAAACTGGATATAACAGCTTTCTTGCCAGTGGCTAGAAGACTGTCATGAGCATTTTCTTCGCTTTAGAATAGAAATAAACCAGAAGCAGAAGACAGGGTCTCAAGAGAATTATTTTGTTTGCAGGACAGGATGTTCTGCTGCCTGAAAATAACTGAAGATGATATATATATATATATATAAAAATATATACACACAGCATCTAGCACCCACCACACATTGTTTGGCCTTGTCAGTAACTCTATTTTTTAACCTAAAAGCAGGGGCATCGCTAGGGGTGGGCAAAAGGCGACTGAGTGTTTTGGTGAGTAGCTTCAAATGGGGACTCTGAGGCTGAAATATACAGTCTCAAGGGCTGTCTGTTGCTTCCTATCTCCTGCTTTTAAACCGTCTTGCTCCCAACATTCCCGGCGCAGTCCAAATTTTCTAAACCGAGGCACAACGGTGCTCCACCATAGAAGCCCTGGCGGAAGTGCTGGCAGCGGAGGTTGTCTGCGCACATCGCACAGACATCCACCGGCCGGCCCCGCTAGACACCGGGGAGTCAGGGGCAGAGGCGTATCTAGGGTATGGCACCTATGGCTCCTGCCATAGGCACCATTTGAAGGGGGCGCCAGTGAACGGCTTTCAAATGCCGTCTTTTTTTTTTTTTTGATGCGGAGGAGAGAGTGGGGCGCCTAGCAACCGCTAAGCGCCCCTCATTCTCCTCCTCGAGGCCTCTACCTTTGTCCCGAGGGTGAGAATTGCAACGCAAAAGGGTTGATAGTGTGATGAATGCATGTTGGTGTAAGGGTAAATGGTTACAGAAACGGTTAATAAGCTTTTTTGCTCTATATAACAGGAACTCTAACTCTAAATCCAAATGATCTATTGTAGAATTTTCTAGTCCAACTGAACACAGTTAAACATGTCCTTGAACCTAGGATGTTGGAATGTTGACATTTTATGGAGAACAGTGTGAGCATAATGTTTTTTAAGCTACCATACAAGATTTATGATCATGTAGACACATCATTACATGGGCTTTTGTTTATTACTCAACGATACAAAAGTAGGACCCTTTCAGCAACGACGAGTCTCTGCCACGGATCAGTACATGGTGCCTGGCGTTTAGCCCTGAAGCCCCTTTCACACCGTGAACCGTGAAGCTTTGAGGGTTTCTCAGCGCAGGAAGGGACATAAGAATAATCTATCTCATTCTTCTTCTTCCAGCCAGTTGTTATGCATGTATTTTAAATTTGGTTAATAAACTATGTGCATGATTTCATCCATTGAAATTCCTCAAACCTGTGAACCGCTGCCTGTCTATGCAGTTGTGTGGTTATGGATTGCTCATGGTGGATGTTTACTGGAGTCTATGGTGGACAATTTAATGATGACCTTCACAAACCTTTCCTATCCCTGGTTCCTTTACACATTGGGGCGATGAAACTAGGCCAAAATTCATAAATTTATTTATTTCATTTTAAAAAATAGATGTTGTCTTTACATTACCTTTTACTCATTTCTGTAATCAATCTACTCAATTAATTTTCATCATGTACTGCAATTTACATTTACAGTAAGGAATGCCAGGGTAAATGAGGGGAAACACAGTACACAGTCTGGCTGGCTGCTTTTGCAGATTGTTCCTGCTGTTGGACTGTATCAAAGACACAGCTTGTGTGTGTGTGTTTGAGTAAGTTACCTTAAGTAACCATACGTAACCTCATATAGTCGATACTCAATGCAAATCTAGAACTTAAATTACTGCCTGGGCACAAATGGTCTACAGATGTTTGACGCAAAAATAAGCCAAAAAGGCTCAAGGAACTCTGGACAGACCGGTGCTAGCCCTTAAAGGCACACAACATGGCATTCCCCAAAGAACATACACTGCATCTACACACCTTAGCAAAAACAAAGATGGACATATGTAGTATGGGGGGGGGTAAGTTATGATGGTTGGTGTGTGTTGGTAACAACTGAACAAAATGTGTTTCTTGTGCTTTCTTTGTCAATTTAAATTCACTCTACTCATGTTATGAATGGACACTGAGAATTCATAGCTTTTGCAGCAATCACAGAAGAGTTAATAGGCTTAAGATAGAGATCATGGCGAAGTCTGAAATGGCTGGCAGCTGCTCATAACGGAAAATTAATTGGTCCCTCTGCCTTGTGTTTTCCAAATATTCACATATGCATGCATGCCTCTTGTTGGAAATAGGGTTGACTAAAAATGTGATTAATGAAGTACCTGTATCTTTGCCTCAGTAGCACATTTAGAAGTAATACTCTTGCATACAAAACCTCCATAGATGGGTGGTTGTGCCAAACATCTCAACAGTAGTTATACATTATCACCCCATTTGGAAAGAAACAAGCATTCAAGCAAGTGTTGGAATACAGAAACCACTATCTGTTCTTTGAAACTTTTATTTAAAAGCGACTTTTTACATAGTTTATTGATTTAAGACACTGTCCTTCAGCAGAGTAAAGGAAGTGTATTATAATCTATTATTTCTGATTTCTTAAATACATGAGATGATACCTATATAAATATACATACATATGTTGTGATAAATAAATACTATTTTTATCTTCACTTTTTGTACTGATGCAAAGCTTGTTTTACTTCAATGCTCATTGTTCTGATGAAGTTCTGATGACCAGCTCACTTGAAAAACCCTTGTCTAATATATTTATCATTGATATAACAGTAAACAGTCCTACATTGAGGCACAACACAGTTGCATTAAATCTACGTTAATGGATTACATTGTTACATGCAAAATCCTGTGTCAATTGCCACCCTCCTTTATAGAACAACACGTCAACCTGATACATGTTTACCTAGAGCAATGGATTCTAAGGTGATCAAAGCAAGGAAATGTGTCGAGAATGGAAAAAATCTCATAATAAAGGACTCTATATGTTTGTGTGGCTCTTGCCAAAACCCGCGGTTGACTCTCAAGCTTCTCTCAATCACACAGACTGTTGGGCAGGAGTAAGAGGTAGATCAGTACCATAGGAGGAACAGAGGACCTGGTAATTTCCCTAGGCCATAATGTGAAGGAACGTTAGCAAGTTCAAAATAAAAGAATAAAACCATAAAAGTTGGACTCCCTGCTTGTAGTGGAATGAACTTGAAACTTAAGTTTAGCTTTGCAAACAAAATTACCGGTATGTTAATCAGTGGAAGGATTACTGGGTCAATATTATGGATACAATGTTAATTTCCATCCACTGGGATGATATAAACGTCTAGTACCTTTTGTGGCAGATGCTTTATGGTGGACAAACAACAGCTGCAGTCTAGCATAAGCACATGGTAAGTGTTATGGAAACACTGGGTAATATAAACCGGTAATAACAAAGATTTCCAACTAAGAAATATGCCCCAACGCACAATTGTGTTTTACGGTGTTGGTCCTTGGTTACTGTTCCTTGGTGTATAACACCAGATATGCTTGCGATCCACAAATAAAGTGTGCACAGACCTACAAAACATGTTTAGAGATCGTCATTAAATATGTTTTATCGTGTTATTCCGTGCGACTGGAGCATGAGGTTATATAACCTGAGATACTGATTACAAAATTCTTAAAGTAACTCCACTTAATGTAAGACAAAGAACTGGCAGTGCAATGTAACCAGATCAAGCATCTGATTGGGGCCTCCATTGGCCCTTAAGGCCCCTGTAGGATGCTGTGAGGAGACAGAGACTGTGACACAGATTTATCATAATGTCAGCTCGCTACAGGTTTTGTGTAACTGAAAAAACTTGGAGGATTTGCATTTTCAGGGTTTCTGAAGCCCCTTCTACAGAACGATTTGTCAATGTCCAATTAACATAGCCTTTTCATGAATTACTGGGTTTTGGACGTATGGATTTATGCTTCAGAAATATTCCTTTATATAGCAATTGAATTCCAGCTTTTCAAATCGAATTAATGACACTAGATGAACCAGTTATTTCAGAAACAGGCAGTCCTGTATTTTAGAGTATTACACCCCCTTCTTCTTCCGTGCTGTTATGGTGGTTACCTAAGGCATGCATGTTCACAGGTCGGTGACATGTTTGTGCAAATGGATACACAGACCTGGTGTTCCTTCCTATGATTATCTGAGCTAAGAGTTTTCCTCTCTAAATATCAATATTTGACGGACTACAAAAATATCATTACCTATATGGCACCATCATATTCTGCAGCAAATGGTACCTAACTTAAATTTCCATAAGCAAAAGAGGATGAGGGCCTCATTTAAGTGAGTTAAATCTAATGTGTAATGACGTATCATTTTTTTAAATTAAATAAAATCTTATTAAAAGCTTGCTTTTATGATAGTATTGACATATAATAGCGGTGTGGCAACTAAGGCATACATATGTCAATAAAAAATATGTCAGTTGGGCATTTTGGTGGCAAACTCCAGAAAGGGCAGTAGGCCCATTGATCCAAAGCTGGTCCATGGGGATGCAATGTTCAACATTCGGAACTGAAAGCGTTAATTGAGTTGTTAAACATATTGCAGTGTATCGCTTCCCCCTACAACACCGAAATTGGCTATTTCATTAATTATGACTTCTTACTCTTTTTGGTACTTAGAAGGCCTTGCGGTATGAGTCACGCGAAGTGGGGTAGCTAATAATTGGGAAGATCTATTATCAGGTTAATCCACTCCTATCAAATATAGGGTTAACCCAAGATTACTCCAAGTCCTATTATTGTTCTCTAGAGACTATTTAAGAGCTTTCAGATCAATCGCTCATAATGAGCCATGCACAGGAATCATGAAATTCATGAGCGGCTGACCCGCCGTTCAGGTCCCCTCGTTACATCTCGCCGTCTCCCAGGCAGATCAGACAGGTGCGCTTGTAACCTTTTCCCTCATGGCGTCTATTTTCCTTCCTTGTCATTTCATTTTCGCAGCGCTAGCAGTGTGTGAGAGGAAGATGATCAGAGGTACAAGCCGAGTAAAAAAAAGCAGCTCATTTGGTATTTAAAGGTGTCGTTCCACTTAGTAACCTACCTTGCATTAGCAATGAAGCAAAAGAACCTCAAGTATTTTATACCGGCGTTTACCTTCTCTTCTATAAATAAGAACACTGAATATTCAGTCACTATACTTGAAAGCACTATTTTATGAAAATGGTCATAGATATCAGGAACACTGGAACATTTATGGAAAGAGACAGCTAAGAAAGACCTAGTAAAACAAATTGTCTTGGGATATCTGTAATGATTGCCAGAAAAAAAACATTATCATCACATTTAAGTAGAATAAATCATTCAAACGCAGCTGAGGGATCTGCATTTCAAAGTGGACTTTTATAAAGTCTCATTTACAAATTCCATGTCTCCTTTCTAAGAATGTATAAGGAAAACTTATAGAAGATCTAGTCTTACACCTGATACCTTTTATTGGGCCAACAGACGAGAAAATCCACAAAAATCCACAAAAGGCACTCAAATTCTGCAGAAAGTATTACATGAACTTAATTGAAGTAGTATAAATCTCTTTATTCCATATCAAGTATTTAAAATCACAACAGCCAGACACGTTTAACGATTTTTTGCATAAAGTGCTTAATCGTAAGCTTAATTGTCTGATCCACTAAACACATATAAATAACCCAGTAAATAAATCAACAACATGTATGTATAATTGGGGTGCAGTTTACACAGCTAAAAATCATCATTTCGTATAAGTAAATAGTAAAAAGGTGACTAAGAAAACTGAATTTTATTATCACTTTTGTGTGTGAATAAATTATGACGAGAAAAAAATATATCTTAAAAAAGATGTAATAAAGTAAAACCAAAAAGAAAAACAACAACAATTTTTTTTATATATATATATATATACATATATATATATATATATATATAAATACTAAGTCAAAATAAAGTAAATAAAATTGATACAGTTAAGTGAAATAATGTGAAATAAGTAACAATGAAAAAGTATTAATAAGTGAATAAAGACCCTATATGAACTAGAGGAATAGAGTAAAAAATGTAGAATCACATAACAGTATATGACCTCGGAGGTCTCTTCTTCAGAAGGTAAAGCAATAACATAATGCTTACATGAATTCAGATTTAACACTTCAATGTCAGCTTTATCATTTGCAGGAACTGCAATATAAATAGTGTATATGAAAATAAAAGCAATTAACAATTTGCGCGTTAAGGTTTCTAGCATCCTGTAGTGTTAGATGTCCAAGCCTATGTGAACGGTATACCGAACAATCCACTTCAAAGCAGTTTTTGTGGGTCTTTTTTGTTTTTCTAGATTTTGCTAGGCTGACTGTCAACTGTGTTCCGTGTATCACTCCTTGGTTTCAATCAAATGGATGAAACAGTATTGTTTATTGAATTCAGTGCTTATTTATGAAGAAGCGCAGTTATGACAGTTTGCTATAATCATAAATAAACTGTAAAATGGTAAAGAAAAAAAGATGAAAACCCAATCCCTTCATTCTGTCTTCATGATTTGCACAAATTGTTGTCTATGGGCATATAGAGAGATGCCAGTTGTTGCTGTATTTGCCTGCTGGTGACTGTGGGATTTCATGGGGGAGAGATAAAAAAAGGAATTTTACATTTTTCACTGCCAAGAATCACTGCCGTGAGCCAAAGTCTGACTCGCGAAACAATAACTTTCTTCAATTTACTCGTGCAGTTATTAAGCATTTCTTTAGTACATGCTAGCTTTTAATCTAAAGGTTAACCTGTTACGTTCTCACCTTAATGGAGACATTCATATTGACCTGCTTAGCGTTATAACTACGCCTCATTAATTTATTCCACCCATTAGGTTTTTGGAAGGAGGAGATGGGAAGAAGGGGGGTTAGCCGAGGACGGAGTGAACAATTATGTTGTATGCTACAAAATTCATAACAAGGATCGCATATGGCTCTAGAGGCAAAAGAACCCTTAATACCGCTATTAGCCATAAGTAATGACACTGTCAAAACAACAACAGAAAGTACAGGCAGTTTGTAAAAGTGAGTGTAGTCGGATAAGAATTTGAAGGCATATCTATCACGAATATAAAGGAACAGTTCATTTTGCATAACCAGACAGAGTGTCATTAGGTAGATCACCGAGAATGTGAGAATTAACGCTAAATAACAGTGAATGGAAACATAAAGCTTCAGTTATTTCTTCATTGATTTCTAGACTAAAAGGACAGTATAAACAGCTAACAAATATTAAATGCACAATAATTCAATGTACAATAATGGGTTAATCAATAGGATTGTGTACTACACATTGCTGCTTATGTTAGTGAAATTATGTATTGGATAAGACTGACCAGTGTACAATGAGTTTGAGTCATTATATTGTTTTGGCATATGTAGGGCCATGGACCCCCTACACAGGCCCATTAACAGCCATCTAAGCCAGGAGGCCTGTGCAAAAAGACCTCTTCACAAACACTTCTCCATTACATCATTTGCTCATGTAGAGTAGTTGAATATGACATCACATCCCGGTGCCCATCAGCAGTTGGCATGCACATTGTGTATCTAGCTATTAGTATAGCAGCTTCCACAACCATGACATGCAAATATTTTCTTTATACTTATTTTTTTATGCCTTGTCTGATGGATACTTGGTTATTTGTGAACTGTATATTTAGTTGGTTGTTCTAACTTCCATGCAGCTCTGCGGGAACAAAAATTAGTTTTTTATGATTATCCCCCTAACTTTGTCTGTCATCTCTTCCATGCCGTCATTAAATATTATTTCAGGAAATAAAACTAATACGTGGTTTCTAGTCCAAGGCTGAGTTGAGCTTTGAATATATTTTCTGTGAATATTGCTCCAGAACTGTAGAAAGGAAATGACGTTAGTCTTGCTGAGCTGTCGGGGGTGGTTGACCCTGGGTCCCATATGGTCTTAATTCACACTTGTCAATAAGTAAAGAACCAAGGACTGATTAAGGTTTACGTCTTTACAGCAGCAAAAACAGGCATATTATAGATGGCCTGAATGGTTCTTATTTCCTGTCTAATTCTATGTTTCTATGAAAAAAACCAAAATGAAAATAACATGAACATGCATAGGACACACTGGTACAGAATGAGAAGGCTCAGTTCTCACAATACACAAAATATTCCCACATTATGTCCCAATTAAGTTCTGTGTGAATGATGCACTTCCACCTTTGGTGGGTAATTGTTTTTGAATAGCAGTAACATACTAGATCAAACTTGCTTGTTATCACGTACAGTATGTACTAAGATTATAAAAGGGTAAATGGAACATGGTATTAATCAGTGGTCCTCATTGTATTACTACTAATAACCTTATTTTTTTGTTCTCTAGGTACTCTGCTTAGAAGGCCACATATCAAAAACGTTAGGATACGTTGACCTGGGGGCAACTGGAATGGTGAAGAGTAGTCCATATGGCACAACAAAGCCTCATTCTATCCACCCTTATAGGGTCCTCTCTGGTGATCCATTCAAAGCAAAATACCCAATCCAGAATCCTCTTAGTCCATGGGAATGGAGCAAAAATCAGACACTGCTGAGTGGGGGAGTTGGCCAAAGAGCAAAGCGTAAACCTTCTCTGAAGATTGGAAGGACCAAGAAGATCTTTGGTTGGGGAGATTTCTACTTCAACATCAAGACCGTCAAGTTCAGTCTGCTGGTTACCGGTAAAATCGTGGACCATATTAATGGGACTTTCAGTGTTTATTTCCGGTATAACTCCTCAAGTCTAGGCAATGTATCTGTCAGCATTGTACCTCCTACAAAGGTGGTAGAGTTCGACCTCCTTCAGCAGTCTACTTTGGATACCAGAGAAACCAAGATTTTTAATTGTAGGGTGGAATATGAAAAGACCAATAGCGCCTTTAAGAATAAGCCTTGTCTTTATGACCCGGCCAAATCATGTTATATGGAACATACCCAAAGTCACGCTGCTTGGCTTTGTGCCAAACCTTTTAAAGTTATCTGCATCTTCATCTCTTTCTACAGCATTGACTACAAGTTGGTGCAAAAGGTGTGCCCAGATTACAACTTCCAGAACGAGAATCCCTACTTTGGTTGATGGACACACTGGCAGGGAGGTCAGCAAACGGTTTTACGTGTGAAGGGGGGGTGATGCAGTTGGTCCATTAGGCATGAGGTCCAGGGTATACTACGTTGACCACTTTACTTTATATTACCAGGTGCATCTGGGACTAAGTTATACTACATATCAATAAATTAGACTTTCTGGAAAAAAAAAAGTAAGAGTAAAAGCTGCTTGTCTGTCCTTTGTCTTATGAAGACCATCTTTACCACTGAACAACAAACATGCAAAATAAAAGCTTTACACTCTCTGAATACACTCAATAATGGTGCAATGAACACCTCATTGCCAAAGGAACTTGCTGCCAATCTGTTTTTAGCAAATATTTCTGAGAATAATGGCAAGTATAGTATTATTCCTTATAGTACCTGAAACCACAAACTATGTTTTGAAAAATGTGCCATAACAAACCTAATTTTAACAAAAAAAGTTATTACTCTATATTTCTAGAATTACACAGACCATACAAACCTTTTGCTCCTGTACACAGTAATACCACTTCCTGCTCTGTACTGCTCATATGGATTTAATTGAAACCTGAAATATTACACTTTTAATTAATTTTGGGGCTATGATAATAATAATCTCATGGTATGACCTCATAAAGCAGTGATCCAGTTGTCTTGCATTGTGATCAATACACAAGGATTTAAGGGGATCTGTCTATTTAAAACATTGTTCTGATGCTCATCACATGATGCCAAGGTTTACCACTCCTTGTCTGTTTGCATAAGTAAATTATGACGAAACAAATTGCTCATTCAAAGGACAATTGTATACATATTTGGTGCAACTTTAAATACCTCTGTACAATCCACTATATAGCTGTGCAACCCAGCAAAACTCGGCTAAAACTTTTCCCGTTCTTCATTGTTTTGAACTTCATGTATGGCTGTATTAACATATGTGAGGATTTTCCTTGTCCAAATGGGCTCACATACGAGGAGCCAAGCTTGACTAAATTCGCCACCAGCTGGCTCGTCCACCTCAAGTCCAGGATTTATTAAGTATACATTGAATTAGTCTCTGGTATAATGTCTCAGGGTTCTGTTGATTCTGTCTTTTATTTCGTATGCCTTTTCACATAGTTTCATTTATAACAATGTTAATTTGATTTTGTGTAAATCTGATATTTGAAGACACGTAATAAAAATGCAGATCTTTTGAAGACGTGATGAATAGGTCTGGACTAGCCCTAGGGCACACCGGCCAAATCACTGTTACATCGAGCAACACACTAGCTTTGGTCTGGTGTGCTTATTACATGGGGCCATTTTTGGACTCATTGATCCTACACACTGCTTGCTGATCTAAAAAAAGGAAAAGCTAGACACAACTGTATGAGTGAGCAGGGATTCAGTAGAATAAGTAATTATAATTTATCACATTTTAAGATGGAAACGCTCCTGGTCTATAGATGTGGTGAGCACTTACCATTTAGATACTATTAAGAAAATGAAAACACTTTGAGATCACCAACTATATGAATATAAAAAGTATAAAACTCAATATATTTATATAACGCACACACCTATGTATGGTATACTAGTTTTTGTTTTAATAAAATGCTAATGCTTTGTGCCTACATAAAATAAGGAGTTACAGATGGGTTTCCACAGATATAATTTCTGCCAAAAGTTATTATGATTTTTAGGTAGTATATAAATGAATGTTTTAAAGTCTTGTTATTCAAAATTCTATGATTTTAAGAGTGATCACAGAATTTTTTTTCTAAATTTAAATAAATTCATTTGTGATGGAAGCTGTTTACCCATAATAGATTAGGAAGCAGAAATTATGGCTCAACAGAAATTGGATTATGTGATGTAGATTAGGATAACGGAAGGGCTTTTTGTCTAATCATATTTTTTTTTTAAAAAAAAGGGGTGTTATACCTTGGCAGCCTTTGATGTGTAATCCATTTATTTGTATATCAATTAACTTTGTCTTCTCAACGTGTCAAATTTGGTAATTTGGTGAATTAAGGCTACTGGTAGCTCATGTAGACACATTATTAGGGTGGACATTAAATGTGGCTTTCAGAAGATATTTTGGCATAAATAATATAGTGAAGAACTATTTTCCTCGTCAACCATGAAAGATGGATTACTCACTAAGAACTCTGAATGTGTGTTTTATACCATCTATAAATAATCAGAATGCCACAAGCTTTCAACAAAGTTCTTGTGTTAAAAGTACTAACATAATCACCATTCCTTTGAAGTCTAAAAGGTCTGTACTCTCCATATTCAGTATACATAGTGACACCAAAGTTTTAACCCTTCAACTGCCGGAGAAGGCATAAAATACACAGGGTTTACAGTTTATATAACTGGCTTCAAAAATATATATAAAAAAAAATTCTGATTCTAAAATGGATAGGTAACACCAAACATTTTTTGGGCCACTCTGTGATTGTGCCTCTGAGTTGACACATCTCTGGGCTTGTGAAGGCCATGTTCCTTTCCGTACATATACCATATACAAAAAGGAGGATAAACATAATTTATTTATGTGTTGGCAGACCCAGCGAATCAACTTTACAAACTTCATCGGCTTGTCCAATATTCTCAACTTCTTATGGACTATGTATGAATTTACCAGTGGATGGCAATCCCTCTTACTGTATCACATAACCTCTGAAGTTCAAAATGATAAGGCATACTGGGCTTCGCTGATTTGCATATTGCAAACCTTTATCTGTTATGCTTAATGTTGGGACAGCGAAACTTGGCATTGATATTAAAGCTGTATGGTTTGCCTGTTCCTCCTTGTACAGATTGTGTTATACACCCATCCTATTTTTTTATGAGAAACCAAAAATAATAAAAATACAGAAGTACAGTGGCCTGTGTTGCTTATTTTTTAAGTTAATAATTGCATTATTTTCACAGAAGTTAAAGCCTTGTCCTTATGGTATGGAAAAATATATTAGTCATGTAATATTTATAAAGTAGCAGGTATGATCGTATCCGAGTTCTGGTAGCAGCCTACCACTACCTAGTACTTTAGACTTAGGTTAAGGGTTTTCTAATTAGTACTATATCCATAATATCTCATTGTTGCAACTGATATTAAAGGACATTTACATATGAAGAAATAAAAGGGAGAGGAGATCAGAAAACGTGTTAGATAACAACAGAGAAAAGTTGGCAGTAAACCCGCATTTGTCAATTATAAACTAATAACTTTGCAAAAGCATCAAACAAGAATTTGCGTAATTGTGGGGTTTATGTTTTTTGTATCCGTGGGGAAGGTTAATGAAAAAAAACACCAGAACCTCCATAGTGCAGAGAGTAATTAAAAAAGCATAACAGAGAGGTCATTTCATTATGCTTATGGAAGCCTGCAAAACAGAATCACAAAGCAAGGGAATGTATTAACAACTAGCACTAGGAAACATTTATGTGTACCAAAGGGTTAAAAAGCATAAATGGGAACTGTACAGTATCAGTGATTTGAGAAGTCTAAGGTATACATGTGACTCCTAGTGTAAGCTGCAAAATACTACTACAGCTTGTAAGAACAGTAAGTATTAATTCCATATAGTCACTGTGGGACTCAATGCTACCTTCTCTGAACATAGAATTTAGAAGCTTGTACTGTTAAGACTCTAAACGTAATCAGCATTAACCTGTTGGGAGGCCGATCCGCTTATCCATCACCCATTAAAGTAAAACCTCCTAACATAACATTTACACTATTAATATTATAAGTGTTACGGTACATAGGCGCCGTTTGTTTCCAAATTCTTCTTCTGCACCTGTGTGGCCGTCATAAATTTAGCATGACTTCTTAACCATCAGGGCCCTGTGCCAATAAAGCATAGAGCTCCTCTACCATGGGGCCTTTCGGTTTGCCAGACACTTTTTTTAACCATTCACTAATCTGTTGTGATGGAAGTAGTCTTCTACTGATGATGGTAAAGAAAGTAGAGTGGGAGACAAGTGATTATTTGAGTTTTGCTTGAGTTTAATTTCATGAGAAGACAGGTTTGGTTCACTTATAAGAAAAGTAATTTATACATAGTATCATGTTACTGAACATCCACTAATCTGAAAAGTAGATTACACACATTAGATGTGGCCTGGGATCAAGGTGAGTTGGAGTGGATCAGCATAATTCTGTGGCATACAGTGACAAGTTAAGAGAATAAAAGTGGCTCTGGCGCTTTAAAGCTAGTGGCTGATAAATGACATTTGTATGACCACAGATATTTATACTCTTGCAGTGTTCACCTCCATTCATCCAGTTGGTGGCCACACAGTCAACCACCACATATGTATTTTGAGCAGCAGGAAAGGATTACTTTTGTTTAAATACCGGTAAGTTCACTGATTTAAACAATTGCCTAAGAAAAAGCACCTAAAATGAATGTATATCTTCCTAAGACACAAGGCGTGAATAACCCTATAACTCGTTATTATCGTAAAAACGTAATGATGTAAGCCTTTTAAAAACAAGAAGGTGATATAATAGACATTTTTAAATATGCACCATTTTTTAAAATATATATGTACTTTCTTTTTGCTTGTTGTTCTCAGACATCAGGTTTTCTTTATGGTAATTAAATATGATACTGGTACATCATTTTGTTTTTGACTCTTATTTTATGTTCTGATGTACAACATAATCCATTTACAACATGATACATTTAAAAATAATAAAAAGACATCTCTAAAGGGAATAAATGAAACAGTAAAAAGAATGTTAAGTTATGGCTACCATATGAAGACTGTTCTTAAAAGTTTATGTTGGTGTAGGAGAGTATGTAGAGTGATAGGGCAGTGCTAGTATGGAATAACCCAATTGCCGTAATGGTTATATTTATGATTTGTAACTAACTTTAAGTTGTGCTCAGGGCTTACGACATAGGTAGGCTACTTATGTAGAATGAAGTCTCTTCTTGGACGCATGTTTCTCACTGCAAACTTATGCCGGACCCAACCATTGATCCCACTCTTTCATTATGAAGGCATTTTATGTATTGCTTAACTGTCTTCTTTACATGCACATATTATGTGTTTTCTGGTATTTGAGACACATTCTTATATTTCCTAAACCAACGAATATAAAATACCGTATTGATTAGCAGCATAAACAATGCCAAATGGCTCCTTTGTGAATTGAATTCATTGATTTATTATTGTTTTTTTCGAACAGAGAGAACATTTCCTGGATGTTGGTAAACCTGTTCTAGATATTTGAGCAACACTCTGGACATTTCTGGTCATAATTCATTACCGTGTGCCAAAGAAACATCAATAACCTTCGGCAATGTGTCTATAAGTAGATTAACACATAATCCATAATTACTTGCTGTTTGCCACTGTAAATGTGTTATATCTCAGGTCCGTTTCACAAGGTCAGAGTACCTTGTATGTGGCAGGAAATTAAGAGGCTACCTGTGTTCTTTAACGTTTAGTGAACATGATAATGATTTTTTACAATACAACTAGGAGACCACTAGTAACTTGTAGCTTTGCCTCATTTATAACGCAGCCGCCCTGTTAGGGTCAAAATAATTTGACCCAACTCTACACTAAACTAACGTTCTTGCTTGAGGTACGCGTTCATGTGCATCCATGCAGGCGCAAGAAAGCAATTGCTCTAGGATTTTCCAACAATTCACTTAAAACACCATTTCAAGCAACCAATGGCTTTATTAAAGGTTAAGAAAAAAGTAGGACTAAAGTATCATGGAGGATGATGAAAGAGAGGGAAGATTAAGGAAAGAGGGAAAAGGAAAGACATTTTACTATGGTTTTGTCCCACTGCTATTCTGCAGGTGCTTGTGGGCTTCATTCTTCATTGTTCCCTTTTCTAATAGTGGACTTTGGATATGTGAGTTAAACAAAATGTTTATTTTTTTGTTATTGATATCAGATTAAGTACTTTGGTATCAATGAAGATTGCCAGGGTAACCATCAGAAAGAGAGCAATAATCCACCATGGAGTGTTAACCCATCATCTCTCATGGAGGCTCCATGTTTTGAGTGCTGCTGAACTAGTATGCACTCGGTTTCCTGTTCTACTGTTCCTTTCCTACCTGTCACAGGTAAGCACATTGGTTCTGTTTCCCCAGTTTTAGCTTTGGTGTTCTGTTTTCTTTTTAAGTTTGGGGCAAGTGTTAGGACTTGCCTAATGTGATGTACCATGAGGTGTTCGCAAGCTTACATTTTATGGCCATACCATAAACTAAGTCTTCACGTGTTTTGCATTAGAGTTTCTAGAGCTGGTCTGTATGTTCCTCTTCTATCTTTGTTTTATTTCATACTGTTAGGATTCCACCCTGTCAGCCCGGACTCTGTATTCCTTTAATAAGTGTCATATGCGTTGTAGCCTCTAGA
The DNA here is from genome assembly GCA_009364415.1 of Spea multiplicata. Classification (NCBI taxonomy): domain Eukaryota; kingdom Metazoa; phylum Chordata; class Amphibia; order Anura; family Pelobatidae; genus Spea; species Spea multiplicata. The sequence continues at coordinate 39,640,875 of VKOC01000002.1, read as the reverse complement.
GGTCGCCTGTCAGATCACAGCACTGTGTATACTAATGACCTGGCCCTTTTATACCTTCTCTGTCTTTCAGACTGGGCCTTTGCATTGTGTGGCTTGGGTCCCTGTTAGTCTGCTTGCAGCTATAGCTCCTTGTACTTTTCTTCTGATCTCCCGTGTATGACCTTGGCTAAGTTTACGATACAGATTTGTGTACCAGACCCTGGCGTGTCCCAGACTTACCTACCTGTCCAGCCGTTTCCCAGCTGTGTGCCCTTCCTGAGGGCTTCTAAGCCCAGTAGTGGGATTCACATTTTTTAGTAACCACTTCCGAGCTTTCTTACTAAAAAATAAAAACCTCACACATAGACTCAGGCACTCTCTCACACACAGACTCAGGCAGTCTCACACACAAACACAGAGACTCAGGCAGTCTCACACACACACACACACATCACACACAGATACAGATTTTGGCAGTCTCTCACACACACAGACTTAGGCAGTCTCACACAAACACAGAGACTCAGGCGTCTCACACACACACCACACACACACATACAGATTTTGGCAGTCTCTCACACACACAGACTTAGGCAGTCTCACACAGAGAGACTCAGGCAGTGTCCCTTACACACACTCACACATACACACAGACTCAGACAGTCTCTCTCACACACACAGACTAAGGCAGTCTCTCTCACACACACAGACTCATGCAGTCACACATAAGTAAGTAACCTTTACTGTAAAAAGAAACTTTGAATAATTTCAAGCTGTTCATGTATATATATATATATCATATACTAATATATATATAATATATATATATTGAAAGCAATTAATCAAAATGTGTTCAATATAAGTCTGGAAAAAGTATCACTGGTGCTTTTAGAAATTGATTGAGAAATTTCATGTGACAAATTGCTATTAATTAAAACATTTAAGAGGAGCTAAACATTTTTTTTTAAATCTACTTCTTGGAACAAGGGGGAAACGCATGTACATCAAGAAACAATTGACTCAAATTGTTTATGCCATTTCACCTTTTTTCAAAAAGGTAATATTTTTTTTTTTTTTTACAAATCTATGATGCCTCTTTGATGTTTTAGCAATTACATTTGTCACATAAAAATCCAAATCAATAAGATAAAATGCACCAGTGCATACATTTAATTACCATTAGTTAATGGTAATTACAATTATATTAATAACAAATATTATATATTTATAATATATACAATTTATACATTTAACATTAATAATAAATGTTTATTTTGTTAATAATAAAGAAAAAACATAAGCAAATTATTACGAGTAATATCAGAGTCGCATAACAAAAAAATCACAATCAATCTAAAAAGCACTAGTGCATACTTTTAATTACCATTAATTAATGCTAACTACCATTATACTGTATTGGCTCGATTATAAGCCGCACCCTTAAAGGTTGGTGCTATTTTAAAGATAATTTTAGTGAAATGGTAAAACAGGAATACATGTATTTTAACATTATTGGTATCTGTTATATACCTTATAGATATGCCCCTCTGCCCCTGATATACCACTCTGCCCCCCAAGATATCTTTGCCCCCCCATATGCTTTCTGCCCCCCCAGATATGCCACTTTGCTCCCCTAGATATGGCACTCTTCCCATCTAGATATGGCACTCTGCCTCCTCTAATGCCACTCTGCCCCCTCATATGTCACTCTGCCTCCCTAGATATGCCACTCTGCTCCCCTGATATGCCCACTCTGCCCCCTGATATGCCACTCGCCCTGATTGCTTACTCTGCCTCCTGACATGCCACTCTGCCCGTTAGATATCACTCTGCTCCCCTGATATTGCCACTCTGCCCCCGGTGATATGCAAACTCTGCCCCCCAAGATATGCCACTCTGCTCCCCAGATATGGCCCTCTGCTCCCCAGATATGCCACTCTGCCTCCTGATATACAACTCTGCCTCCTGATATGCTTTATGCCCCCCTAGATATGCCACTCTGCCCCCCCGACTTACCAATGCATCCCCAGACTCCCTTGTGCCTAATGGGCACGTTTCCGCTATGCGCGTAGACAACCTGTGCTGCTGCTCGTCACATCCCCCAGGTCATGTAAGGCTGGTGCTCCATCACAGCAGCCCGGCGGAAGTGCCGGCAGCAGCAGGGTTCTCTGAATCGCACAGACGTCCACCAGCTCCCAGAGAAGCAGATCCAGGTTCCCTGCAGCGCTGCGGGGGATCTGGATCCTCACCCTGCTGTTTGCCCGCAGCAGGGATAAATGATAAAGAAAAGAAAATAAAACACATGCGTTTGACAACGCATGTTGTGTGTGGAATGCGTTTGACTATTGTATATATACATTTGTGGACCATCCTATCACTGATGATTATTTATTTGTGGATAATGCCCTATGAAAAGTGGTATGTAATTGAATTTGTGGCAGAATGTATAACATTCCTGAGTACTTGCTATCAGGAAGCTTGGTTAGAGAAAGAGTTGGGATTTACTGAGCCACTAAACAAATGTTGCTAAGGAGCTCCATCTGGAATGCACTCTTTCACAAGCATTTAAGGCCATTCCTTTGAGTTTTCTTCTCCTAAACTACATAACGACCCGCAATATATGCAGTTAGAAGACTGGTTCACACAATGTGTCACACAATTCTTTGTACATTCATCTTAATGAAGTAGTGAAGTCAGTTATGATAATCTATACACACACACACACATATATATATATATATATATATATATATATATATATGGTAAAGGTATACCATATAGGTATTCTGGAGACAGTCCTATCATCAAAACAGATTATCCAAGTTGAATTATGAGTATTCAGGTAACCACCAGATATGTAGTCAATGTGGAGAGATAAAAAAATGACAAATCTTCATGTCCATCAGTGAATGGTGGCGAAGTATATCTAACACAAAACAACATTATTTACGAGATTGGTAAGGAGAGCTGGTTAACATGTTGAAAATTCCTTACTGTATTAACCTCTGCCTTCTGCTGGGAGACTGTTCCACTTATCTACCTCCCTCACAGTAAAGTATAGTAAATACATTCCCACACCTTGGAACTTGTGGGCTCTGGCTACACAGAGCATAGCCTTGCGTGATGCGGCCAGGGCCACCCACTGACCTTGGTGGGCGTGGCTGCTGACGTCAGGACCGGCTGCCGACAATGGGCGTTCCCACTGACATTGCGGGAAACACCTCATTTAAAGGAAAAATGGGCAGGGAGTGTCGTGTCAGTACTTTACTCCTGCGACCTGCGAGGATCCTGTGTTGACCAGGAGAAGTGGAGAAGTTTACAGGTATGTAGATTACAATTAAGCTTTTGACCCTCTAGCTAGTGTTATGTCATGTTAGTCTTCAGAAGAAACTAGAAGAAAATACAGAAATGATATGGTAAAAAAATTTAATTATTATTAAAAACATTGCTAATGAGATACAGATACTTTGAGACGTTGATATTTAACCCATTGTACAGTGCTGTGGAACATGACAGCGCTATATAAAACAATACATAATAAGTTATTGATGTCTCAATTAGAAAGACAATGTACATGTTGGGTCACAGTAAGCTTTACCTCTGCAGAACTTGAAGGAAATACTTGTTTTCAAAGCAGCAATTAACATATGGCACAGGGATGCACAAAATATAATTGTGTGGTTAATTACCTGTTAATTAGAGGAATAATAACCTTCTGGTAGGTTTATGCCAATCAACATGTACAGTTCTGCTGTTAATTAAAAAATATGTAAAAAAAAACATCAAAATTAATTATGTCTGAATTTTTATTAGGAATTGCACATGAACAACTTTTGGTGAGTACCTTATAATAGCAAACACAAGAGACGTATAACAATATAGCTTGTTATGTACCTTCTTAAACTTATCTTAGGAACAAAAGCACACAGTGCACTCATTTGTTCCTTAAAAAAGTAAAAATATGAATTTCACCATTATAAATCTGTAGAAATAGCCTAGAAATAGAGCCGAAATATTAGGTTATGCGTTAAGAGAGGCTCAGCTTGTAGATGATGCATATATTATATAGACTTGTGCATTCGTATTTGGGCGAACATGACAACGAACACGTAGGGCGTGTTGTCGTTGTTCAGCCCGAATACCAACATCCGAACATGGAGGCCGCAAAGAGTATACAAAGACACAGAACGTGAAGAATCTTTCTGTTCATCTTTGTTTACTAATCTCCCTGGTCCCTTCCCCATCTAGCCTACCTTATCTACGCAGCATTGCAGGGGTTAACGGGAGCAGAAATCCGTAGGTCCGCTGTCAGGAGTTAAAGGGCCATGCGGGCAACTCTATTGGTCGCCTGCAGGGGCCTCCTCTGGCATCAATCAATTGACGAACCTATGGATTTCAACTCCCATTAACCCCTGCGATGCTACGTAGAAAACAGGAGCGGAAATCCTTAGGTTTGCGTCAGAAGTTAAAGACCTTTAACTCTTGGATAGAGTCTATAGAGTCACCCACACGGCCCTTTAACGCCTGGCGGCGGAACGTGGCCTGGGGAGACCCGGGAAGACCGCTCCAAGAGTTAAAGGTCCATACAAGCGAATCTACTGGTCGTTCGTACGGACCTTTAACTCTTGGAGTGGGACAGGTCTCCCCCAGCCAAGTTGCGGCACCAGGATTTTAAAAGTCTGTACGAGTGACTCTATTGGTCGCCAGCAGGGGGCTCCTCTGCCAACAACCAATGAAGTACAGGTGCACTTCATTGGTTGATGGCAGAGGAGGCCCCTGCCGGAGACAAATAGAGTTGCTCGTACGGACATTTCAAATCCTGCCGCCAAAGCTACTGTGTAGTGCATAGCTCATTAACCCCGTATTAAGCCCTTCTACAAAAAACACAAAGAATGTACACAAATTTTTGCCCGAACCGAACACAGGAACGGGCGAATATTTGTGGAATACGAAGATTTTTTCCCCCACGAAGACGAACAGTTGGCTACGCACAAGTCTAATATTATATGATCACTTTGTCTGAGTTGTATTATTAGCCATTTTAGAGAATAAAGCTCCACTATTGCCAATCCTCACCCTTACTTTTAATAAATTACATCCCATATTTTAATATGCATGGGGTCTTGTTTTTATTCTCCTTATTATTTTTTTCTTTTGACTTCCCTTGTCTTTTAAAGCAACCCGGGACCTACTTTTTACAACCTTGCAACAACAATGCTTTCAAATAATTAGCAAATTGTTTTAATTTCTTTTTTTTTCTTGGGTAACTCACTTGTCCTGGTAAGAGATGCCGGGTCCAATATATCATTCTGATACAATGGGGAATATTTGAGCTAGTACACTCAAAACTATAGAAAAACTACATTAAATCTGGTTTTATAGAGTCAGGGTCTGACAGAACTTTCAAAAATACGTAAACCGATTGAGGCTGCGACTTCCTTCCCAACTTTCTTTAAAGCCCAACATTATTATCAAACATATATCTGTATTGTAAGTTACTTCATTCTTTTACATTCTTTGTTGATCTATAGAATTATGTATGGGCATATTTGTTCTTATTCTGAAAATTTAATAAATTTCAAAAAATAAAAAATTCGCCCCAGTCCCGGTGATGGCTGCAGCAGGTCCTCCAGGGATAAAACTCTTCCTTAAAAGCAAGCAAAACTGTAATTCCTAGTAATATAAATAATATTTCAAATACTTTACTCCACTGTCAGTAAGACAGTACAAAACAATCTCATAAATCACATTGAAGCAAATGTAAAGAAAAAAATATAATTACTTTCTCGTGGATATGAAAAACAAAATGTTCAACACAAAGAAACGAAAAATGTATCTCAGACCCATCTGAAATCTTCATTTTGATTACTTACTTTGAAGTCTTGGCATTGTTTCTAAATCATTCAACAGTTCTGAAATACATTATGACTTTTTCAGCTCTAGTATTTTGGACGATGGTGTGTTTGTCCAGATATTCAACAAACTGCTGCTTGGGACATCTGTAGGAAGAGCAGATCGCTATCAGTTTCAGCTCAAACTCACCAAAATGAATGCTATGATAATCAATAAGATAATCATTGTTGTTAAACAGGATCTGAAGAACAGTCCCCCGAGATCCTGAAAGCTTGCTTTGTAACTTTACATCTTGTTTATGTCGGCCAAATGAAAGATATCAATTTCAACTAAAGGCTCTGTAAACAGCAATCAAGGAACCTACTAAGGGTTCTCGAAGAGAAAGGTAAATACAATATCTTTAGGTATTAATACAAGCAAATCCAACATATTCAACAAATTCCCAGTCCTACTGGGATCAAATAACACAAATGCACAGCTTAGTGTCGGGAGAGCAATAACCTAATGAGAAGAAATGGCAGCAGAACAAGAAGTTTAGATGGCTGCACGAAGGATGTTTCTAATACTCAAAAACCCTGAAATATAAAATATACTATTAGTGAAAAGTGACCTGCTTTAACCCTTCAAGTGCTAAAAGTGATCCCAGGAATATCTCTTCTGTAGTCGATTGGAGGCTACCAATCATCTCCTCTGCTTACCATAAGTGATCTTCCCCTTTCTGGTAACCATTACACTACATGATGCAATGCATAATATGCCCTAAAGTAAATATCGATGAATATATCAATTTGTCCTGAAAACGTATATTGTTTTCTACAGGTAAAGTGTAAGCTGTTTATACAATTGTTACCTAACTATAGCAAAAGTAGAAAAAATAGCCTGAGAAAAATATGTCCTGTCCCTGACCACCCAAAGGGTTAACATTTAAGAGGCAGAAAGCACAAGAGTGTCTCTGAAAAGTCATTGGTGCCTATGGGACATTTAAAAAAAGCTCACTTTCTGCTATGTATGCCTGCTTGAAGTAAAGTCAATTAGTAAATGTTTCAAAACTCATTTTTTCTATATCCTATATATCCTATATCCTATATATAATGGCCTCAAAACATCAAAAGCATCAGAAATGATTGATTCTGTTTATCAAGTAATATTTACCCACTTGCTTATCTAATTAAGTCATTTCTAGCGTAGACATAGAAATCTAGGTGATAAACACTGAGATATTCTGCTGTTTACAAAAAGGCTGTATGCTTGTCTAGTAGATTGGACCAATATTTTATATCGGAAATGTTATACGGAGCAAAATACTTTTATTTTATCATACTTCTTACCTTAGCTGCTATAAGTTTTTAATACTTTAAAATATTCTAGTATGAAGAGCAGAGCCGGAGACAAACTGAAATGGTAAAGGGAAAAAACATTTAAAAACAGCTTTATGATTTGTCACCTCCAGCCCAGCCACAGTGACAGACTGTGAAGCAAATGCGATGGCCCAGTGATTACCAACAACATATGGCAGGCTTTGTCTGTCTCTGTTCAGGCTCGTCGCTCACGTAAAATATCATGAACTGGACTCAGTCAGACGGGCCTTCACTGGCCCTATGCTAATTAGCATACTCTTGGCTAGGCTTCAGTTCCATAACGTTCACCCTTAGCTGAAGCTCTGCCTGGTCTACATGTATCTTACTCAAAAACTCATTTCATTATCCTTGTGATTCAGTCTAAAGTTTCACTATTTGTGAGGCGCATTCATATTACACCTGGTGTTATTATATTTAATGCAGAGCCCTCTTATTTTTTATAAATTGTAATCTGGATTTATTATCCAGATTTTAAAAAGATGTCTGTGCCAAATGGAAGAGGAATCATGCCAGATAGACAGCTGCTGTAGAGATGGGATCTAACTCCCTGATGTTGATTAATGGCTGCTGGCAAAGATCCCACGCGTGTTTCAGTTCTTTTGGTGCTCCTAATTCCATCACAGGAAAGGAAGCCAACAAGTTGGTCCCTTTGACCCGAAAAGTACAATTCCACCTGTTGTGCTGAAAATATTATCACAGATAAAAATGATTTAGGGAAAAACCTCCCATGTTTACTTAAACTCTCAACGGTTTTGAATCATGTCAGTCTTGACCAAACTGTGTTGAGGACACCAACATTTTGAAAGTTGAATAGCAGGAGAATCCCAACAATGTTTTAACAGTACAAGTATATCAGCCTCCCTTTGCCAGGATATGCTACTTAAAATACAATAAAAAGATACTTTAAGATGGAAGTAGGAATTCTACTAGTAATTGGAGACATGAAAGGGCCACAACATCGGAAAAGACACAATTACCAAGATAACAAGCCAAAGAGATGCACGGCCACAGCATATGCACACCTAGAGCACATGTATGGGCAAGACGAGACCCATCACAATAAGTTACACCAGAAAGGCTTCATTGCCAAAGAGTTGTATAACGTTTCTCTAACCTGCTTTATTATTGTCCTCTTTAAATAACCAGTCGTGCCCATTGTTGTTTTAGTTTTTTGAATGGATCTGTGATGTAAGCTACAGTAGATCATCCTTGAAAGACATCTGAGTAGGGTTACATTGAAACAAAGAATCAGACAGCAGATAAGAACCATTTAACACAGGGATCCTCAAACTCGGCCCTCCAGCTGCTGCAGGACTACATCTCCCATACTCCTCAGCCAGCCCCTTAGCTGAAGGAGCATTATGGGAGATGTAGTCCTGCAGCAGCTGGAGGGCCGAGTTTGAGGATCCCTGATTTAACACATAATAATCTCCCGTTTTATGCGATAACATGCATGTTTACATTTCCTCACTAGATTATCCTCTAAGACATCTGCTAGAAGGCTGCTTCACTTATCTAAGAAATGCTTCCATCAGAACTTTGGTTTTTTATTTATGTCGAAACATTTGAACTCGCTGACTTCACTATGCATTTTTAATGATGGAGCTTTGTGAGTTTGCCCTCCACGCCCGGTACGTGTCAGAGAAACCTTACTGCCCATACTTCATTGTTAAAATATAATGTTATAACTGGTACAATATTCAAATTTAGCACACACCAATGTATGCTTTCAAAACAAATATTTCACATCCACTAGCAATGCCAGCCGCGGCACAAAATCTACGGCTCTTAGACATTTGTGAAATGTAGTAGTCCAAACTACCCTTTATGAGCAATGAAAGCCTTTAAAACCTGGTAGGCTAGTCCTAGTCTTTTCAGTCATGATGACAATTTCACCTTTAATACATTACATTTCATAAGGGATTAGGGATGACTGATTTCCAACCGCCGAGCCACGTTCTATCAAAGTGTTTTTTTCTGTTCTACAAAACCCCTGGAAGTGAGGTTTTTCATCGCCTCTTGTCCACATAAAAGAAAAGGCTTTTGATCTGATGCCTAGAACTTATCCTATCCGTCTAGTGACTTAAGCTGGCAGATATTGACAAATTGATTCTGTAAATTCAATCAGCTCCTTTGAAGCGCAATCAGACAAACAATCCATTGATTAAAAGTGAACTCGTGCCCTCCTTTGCTGTTACAGTCACTGCATTATATTTGGCTTACTGATTTCAGCATTAAAATGTCTTCTTCACATTGTAATTATTACTTTTCCGGGCTATAGTGTTATAAGGAAAGCTTAACCTGTTATATCTTCTTACAAGAATAATATAAAATAGCTTACTGAAGGTGGCAGGGTAAATTGCGAAAATTAATAAAAACAATGCTTTTTATAATACGGAGCGTTAAAAAAAAACCACTTTGATGGCAGATAAGAACCATTAAGCCCATCTCAAATGTCCATTTTAAATGGCATTAGCATTGCAGTAGAATTGCAAGCTCTCGTCTGTCCTGTAATTGTGATCACAGATCACAGAAATGATGAACTGTGAATATATCAAAAAGACTGAAAGTAACAATAACAAATCTAGGCTTCTAATTACATAGAGAAATTAGTCCATGTTAAAAAAAGATAAAGTAACTGTGCCGTTGGCAGACACCGCGTGCTACGTCACTATCCCTATAATAAAGAATAACATCTCAGGATCAGATCTATTAAAGAAGAGAAAGAACATTTAAAAATCTTAGTAAAAGTAACCCTGTTAATATTTATATTAATTAATTTATGAAGCGCAATCATATTCTGCAGCTTTGTACAATGGGTTTTCATACCGTATTTGTAAGTGGTGTGGTTGGCAGCTAAATTAATATTAAATTAATTTAATTATCTGTTTTCCTAAAAATAATAATAATAATAAAAAAAATATATATATTTTATGGTAGCTTTGCAGTGGTATGTCTATCTTAGATCAAGTACATTTAGAGTATTATACAATTTGAAATGATTTCTATGTAATTAAAAAAAATTACTTGTTAGCAAAATATAAAATCACAAAAATAAGCTAATTTATTTAATAAAGTGTGAATTAAATAAATAAATACGGTACATTCACAATCACTGTTGGTATATTTTATTATTGTGAATGTGATTTGAATATTTTTAAAAGAATAATCATTCATCTTTTATGTGCACATTTTCTCTGCAACGGTGGTAAAAAAACCAAATGGAAATACCATTAAATCAATGTGGAAAATTAAACCGCCAACTGTGGTCCTAATGACCTTCAGAATCTGGACATACGCCCTTGAGATTGTAAATAAACTTAAGAGTCTTGTGCTCAGGCACTGATAGATAACAGGTATTGGAATGGAAGAGCAGTATTGTGTGGCTCAGCTCCTACGCTGTTATGCTCTCATATGTGATATTGTCATACCTTTCGCAATGGACTGAGCCTGAAAGTAACCCTTTCATAGCCCACTGTTAAGATCATATGCAATGGATCACCAAGTGTATTGACCAAATGTCTCTAATACAGGTCATCATGGAAATCGTTATATTATATTTAAGGATATATTTAATTGAGTCACCTGCATTCAAGCAGGGATATCAACAATAACTCACTGGTAGCAAAACCACCAATTGGGACTCTTGGATATAATCACAGCAGTGTAGAATAGGTAGAGATTGGGGCAAAGCTCTTAAGACTCAGGGAGTTCCAAGGCATGGACATAGGTTTATTTCAAAATACAGCTGTTATACAATTGTCAATTATAAGAGTAATGCACAGTATTGCACAGTGTACAGCGGGGTATATTTATATGTTGTTATGATCATACATGCAAAGTACATTCATGAGCAGCGACAAATCCAAGGCACTATAATATTTAAATAAATTAATGTTTATTGCGCTGCCTTCTTTACCGCTGAGCATTGGGATATGATGTCATATTACAGAGAACTACAAGTTATTATAAAGTGTCGGGTTTAAAGGCAGTTATACATTGTAAGAACTGTGAGGCAGCGCATGGTTACTCCGGCAAACCACCAAGCTGTCCTTTACAGAGCATCAATAGCCCCTCTGAGACCCCCCCAGGTAAAATGCATAAAGTACCGAATGGTAGGACGGGTACTTTCTCTGGATAGAGTCCTTGAGATCGATTAAACGGCTTTTGGTTTAGGGGTTTGGATCTAGGTCAAGACTTTATCTTTACGTCACTTTATGTGACTGTTCGACATATTTTTACTATTTGACCTGCACAGCTTAATTTGAAACATTTTGCCCGGAGACTGCCGGGCGAGCACCGCTTCTCCGGTTCTCATTTTCCCTTTAGAAGGGGGTGTTTCCCGCTGCCGTCAACAGGAACGCCCCCAATGTCAGTAGGACTGCCCCCGACATCAGCGGGAACGCCCCTGCATCAGCGGGAACTCCCACCGACATCAGCGGGAACTCCCACCGACATCAGTGGGCAGTCCTGGCTGCATCCCGCAAGGGAAGTCTCCAGGTAGCCAGGTATGGACATCACAGGAGGGAATGTGGACGGAGTCATGTGGAAGGCATGTTTAAAATTATGCATTTTTATAAGCAACACTCTTTTGGGTTTCTTAAAAATGCATAACTTTAAACATACCTTTCCTGGGAGACTGTTTAACGTATCGAAGACATTCTTCCATAAGAAATACTTTCGGCTCTTACTTAAGCCTTGTAATTCTACAAGACATCAGTCAATTCTGTTAGAGCATGTTCTGTCATGTAGCTATAGGAAACTGGGCTAGTACAGATTTTTACCAGTTTTTCACCATGTTATTTTGTGTATATAATAATAATAATAATGATTTATATATACTACTACTAATAACAACATAATAATTTGTATATAATAATATAATGTAATAATAATAAAAATAATAATTATGAGTTTGTGTATGTATATTATATATATATATATATATATATAACAATAATAAAAATATAAAATAATATATGTAAGACTATCTTTTAAATGTTCGATTATTTCCTATAGTATTCCTGGTAGTGTAGTTATCACTTCAGAGACACAACATTGCAACCCCCGAGCAACATTTGTAATACGGTTGAGAAGTTGCAATGAGGGATTTGTAACCAAAAAAAACTACAATTCCCGGCATTCCATTGCGGTACAACGCCTGCGCAGTACGTGCTATTTCCATGCGGCAGCGTGGCAGATAGCACTGCGCATGATCACACGTGTTTGTCCAGCTGCTGAAGCTTGCTGTGCAGGAGGCCTGGGTCCAGGGATAGCTGCAGCCCTCGGACATGTTACCTTTCTCTTTACGGCGCTTGGCCCAGGTAAGTCGTTAAAAGGACAGCATGCACGCCTTCCGGTGCTTGTGACGGAGGGAGGTGATCATTTGCGTGACATGTGCAGGTGACAGGAGCATTGAGTTACTCTGAGTGGGGCAGTCAAGTGGACGCTGGCGTGTTGTGTAACCTGGTCATGCTTTCAGACAGGTTAATACTTTGAAGTAAACCCCACCGATGGATTTCGTACTCTTGCAGCACTCAATGTGTTAAAAATAATTGATCCCATTAGATTCGCGTCTCCTCCGATTGCATCATTCTCGAAATGTCTATATCCGGTGAGCAGAACATTAAATGAATCTAATGAGTTAATTCAGCATGTGATCGGAGACCCTGTGGTTTGAATTAATCTCCTTGCATAAGTGGTGCACTAGAAACTTATGATATTCATCATCTTAGTGACTTTTTATATCTGTCTTTGTATTGTCTCTTGGTCCTCTGTAAATAAAGTTTTTGTCAACATATTAAGAACCCCCCCCAAAAAAACCTAAAAAAAAATTGTAACCCCCTCTTGCAAAACGAATTATATTGAGTTACCTGGATTGCCATGACTTCTAAATTTCTTCATTTGTCACATTGTATATGTATAGTTTATGTAAACACAACCGCTGCAAGCGGGAATCCATAAAGGGTCTTGGCTTAGATTCAGGATTCCAGCCACGTTTAAATTCCATTATTACCTGTACCACTTCTGCCGAGCGGCTGTTCCATTATCAGAAAAGAGCTACCTCTGGCTGTTTTCTGCTTCCTCTATGAGCCCATGTTCCATTGTTGTTCTGGAATATTAAGTGTCAGGTAAACCCTTATTATTTGTACGGCTAACCTGGATCCTAGAACATCCGTAATAGCATCTAACAAAGGAAAATGATGTGTTGGCGAGCCGAGTTGCACCAGTTTAAAAAAAGCTTTTTTTTTTTTTTTCCTGCTGACTTGGCGAACTGGGGTCGGACGCTGCTGTGGAATTGTATACCGCGTTCGCTGATCACATCTGGTTACTTTGTCGAAGCTTTAAAGTATTGTTTTGATACATTTGTTGAAACCTACGTGATATTTAGGCCCATCAGTGTTGTCCCCACCACCGCTGTATTTAACTATTTGAGGGCCACCAAACTCCAAATGTTGCTTCTTAACCCAGCACCCAAATGGGTTCATGTGAAAAAGAGAGTGATTCTTGGTAATTTTAATTTTATTACTCATTTCGGTAGAAGGCCGGCTTTTGCGTCGGAATGTGTTCCTTGTCTCCGTAGGGTTAAATGGCATTAAACGAGTGGCATCTAGAACACAGAGAGTATATGGCTTTATGTGTTGAAGTTAGCGGCTGGAAATGGGCCTGTTATTATCATCTCTTCGGAGACGCGCTACGCTCGGCTTGCTTTATAGTCCAATTTTGTTGGCGTTCTCGCTTGCAGCTGTGTATGTGTCTGCGCATCCCCGGCATAAATGTCATTTTGCTGTAGCCACAGCTGGGTGGCCCCGATGAAAACCGTAATGTGTGTGTTTTTTTTTTTTTCTTTCCTTTTCCTATTATCTCGGAGCAGCGGACCTTGATTGTAAGTAGGTGGCGTCTCGGGGAGGGGGAGATAACCGATATTGCACCAATCCATCGGGCCGTTACGGTAAACACACACGCTTAGCTGTTTTTATTCTTTTGGACTTGAACCCTATTTATGCGGCTAGCGAAGGGATTGGTAGCGGGTGCTGGGTCTTAGGATCATTCCGTCAATAATCAAGCATCAATGTGCTATGAAAACATTCTGCGCTCTGCAGAGTACAGCGCCGAGTACACCAGCACAAAAGCACGGTTGTCCTAAACGTCAATTTGTTTTGCACTTTCTAAGTTCCTAAATTATAAAATCAGCTGGGTAGGAAAGCTCTATAATTTCAATTTCTAGGGAAGGAAATTGAGAACAGTGTGTGTTAGAAAGCAGATCGGAGGCTTTATGGCTGCGATGGTGGCGAGAATAGTCGGACCGTGGGGTGGAAGGGCAGCGTTACGGAACTCCGGTTCCTGCTAAATGCCAATTTAATCAACCGTAATAAATGCTCGATTGTTTTCCATCTCTTATCATCTTTTCATTGCCTGAGAGTGATATGGCTCGCAGCTGAGAGCCTTCTCATTTATTTTTGAAAGCAACTTTTTTTTTTTAATATATTTTTTATAAACCCGCTCAAAATAGTCACTATTCCTCCAGTGCACATTTATTGTTCAATGATCTTCGTTTGTTTGGACAATCTTTGTAATTCTGGCATGAGGACAATGGAGATAACCGCAGGACCATATTTACTTTTGTTGTTTTTACTTTTAGTTACATTTTTTTACTCTTTAAAATTTTAACTGTAAATATCAAAATAAAAAAAAACTGACTGAAAACATTTTTTTTAAATTAATTTACATAGTTTCATATAGGCTGAAAAAAGACATGCATCCATCAAATTCAGCCTTTCCTATAATCTGTTAATTTGTTGCTGTTGATCCAAAAGAAGGCAAAAAAAACCCCCAGTTTGGCTCTTTCCAATTTTGCACTAACCAGGGAAATGGTGGATGCACTTTTTTTATAGTAGAAAACATACATACCTGTTACTTGTTATAGTGCAGGATCGTCCAACGTGCGGCCCTCCAGCTGTTGCAGGACTACATCTCCCATACTCCCCAGCCAGCCCCTTAGCTGAAAGAGCATTATGGGAGATGTAGTCCTGCAGCAGCTGGAGGGGCGCACGTTGGACGCCCCTGTTATAGTGTGAAGTGGCGGGTGTATTCATTTTTTATTTTTTAGGTGTTTTTTTTTTTTGTTCTTTTTTTTTTCCTTACTATAAAACTTTACATTTAGTGACTTACTTCCAATTGTGATTATGTACCCACGTTAATATGGTCAGGCTGTGTTTATAATGGCTCTGTGACTTTGGACCTTCCCGTCAGTAATAAAACTAGATACGTAGCGGAGAATTCTCGAGCTTGCGTGTTTTGTTTTTTTTATTTATGATGTAGCCTTTTTTTCTGTAGGGATGCACTAGAGCACAGTAATATTGTATCTGTACATTTCACCGGGTTATTGGGAGCTTATAATCAAATGACGTTAAGCTTAAAAGTTTGAGGCTTTGATGGACAGCATCTCGTTCTGCAGATACATACATCAATTTTGTTAATACAAAAATGGGAGCCCAAAACCTCAAAAACATAAAAAAGGCATATGCATTCAGATTTCTGTGTTTCTGCTAGAATAATAATGACCTATAGACTTAAAGTTACGTTTAACTTGGGTGTGCCTGGACGCCACTCAATGTCATAATAATTTGGAAGATTTCATCAGACAATGGAGTCTTTAATCAAATACATTTTATTGGCCAACATAGAAAAAGGTGTGCAAAAAATTATGAGCTTTCAGGAGTTCAGAGTCTCCTTCTTCAGAGACTGAATAAAATTCCGTCTGGGTGCCGGTACAAGATTGGAGAATGATATTGTTTCTTTAATAATACTCCCTCTGAAGAAGAGAACGGTGAGGTGTAACTTTGCATCTTTTTTAGTATTGGCCCAATGAAAGGTATTAACATTAACATTTCTTACTGGGATCCAACACACCTGTAGAAATGACCGCTGTCTTGGGTGGCTTTAAGCTTCCACACCTTTACATTAACTGGTTCCATCATGTGTTGGCCAGATACCTGGTAATATATTTTTTTAATAGATTATGGATTTACCCCGTTTTCATGAAAATCTGTAAATTACATCCTGATTCTTTATTATTTTTGAGTTAACTTTTATGAATAAGTACTATGCATCCATTAACTATGTGCAAGAGGACCTTTTAAAGCCATAAAGCACATACGAGGCATCTGGGCATCAAGCTTCTTTGTATAATAGAGCTGTGCACCACGTTCCTTCTCTTAAACCGTTCCTCTATCAAATAACTATATGTTTAGCAACTAATGTAGGTTTTTATTTTTGTATTTTATGTTTTCTCCCACGAATCATACTTGATTCTTCTGGGGAAGCATAATGGTAAATAAAGCTGAATTTCAGTAAGTGCCGGGTTGTTTGTGTTCTGATGAACATACAGGGATTCTTATGTAAAACTTATTAAAGGCACACTTTGGATTAATAAATTCTGTAATAAAATGAACTTTGCCTCAAGACGCCACTATGGGGTTTGTTGAATAAAGGAAGAGTTGACATGAGATATGTCACTTCAATTAATTATTCATAATGATGCTGGCAAGTTTTTCCAGAAAGACGGTATGAGCTGGCCCTGTATAATGCATAATTAAATGTCTAAGGAGACTGAAGAAACCTTGATTTAATTATACTTCCAATCAAAATAACTTTTTTTTTTCTTTTTTGTGTGTTTATCATTTGTTTTGGTATTTTTTTTGTTATGTAGCCACAGTTTCACAGTTAAAACCTGCTTTTTACATCTTGAAGAGCGAGTGGTCTCGCTGTTCGCTTTATAGGAGTTCCTGATAAACTACAGTAGCAATAACTGTGCACAAAATAAAACGGTCTTTTACCTAGTAGTTATAAAATAGTCACAATTGTTTATTTTTTAATTTACGGACTTCACATGTGGTGTGTTAAAGTGATAAGAGACCTTATTTTAATTTTAACACGGCTTTCTCACAATAATATTACTGCTATTCCGTTAACTCCTTTGTGACGAAGGACATAATAACTGCCGGTGTACAGGAGGTCAGGGTATCAATGGCCTTCTATCTGGTGCCAAAAGTTATGGTCCCAAGCTCAGCTATTTAATGTGAGCGTGTTCAAAAAATCACATTCAGGCATTTAAATCCCCATAATTTCCCTTCTGGTCTCTTATTGTGAGGGCATCATCTCTGTAGGGATCTGTAGAGACTCTGGTCACACTCTTAGCTAGCTTGACTACATCTTGTCTTTAAATCTGTGTTCTAGGATCTTACATGTGACTTTCTCCCCAGCCTCTTCGGAGATATTGCCATGTCCGGGCACAGCACACTCAGGCCGCGTTCCAAGCTGGAAACCACCCTTGGACAGGACAGGAAAGCCTTGCAGAAAACGACCCTGAGATGTGGGATCTCGTTCAGAAAGAGAAGGACAGGCAGTGCCGTGGGCTGGAGCTGATAGCTTCTGAGGTATGTATCTCCATGGTTCTATTTTACACTTGCCACCTGAAATAGAGTTTTGTATAATTCAGTATTGTAAGAAGCACAAAAAGCCAAGAAACTGCCTTACCTCTGGTTCTGCCAGCATTTGCTCTGAAAAAAACCTTGTCTTATAATCGAGCAAATACAGTATATATTTGTATTTCTTTTGGCAGTGGTTGCTGCTTTCACAAAATAATTTAACTCTGTCTTATTCGTAGAATTTCTGTAGTCGTGCGGCCCTCGAAGCGCTTGGTTCCTGTCTCAACAACAAATATTCTGAGGGTTACCCAGGAAAGAGGTACAATTTCTTTCTCAGTGAACGGGTAAAAACTGACAAACATGTAGCTGTAATTTGAGTATTTGTCAATTGATATAGTATTCAGTAGGGTAGTTACTAGGGATGCACTGAAATTAAAATTCAGCATTCACTTGGCCAAAACCGAAAACTGCCCCCCCCACCAAAAAACAAACAAACCACAAACACGCTTTTATTAAACATAATTTATATATTTGATTGTTGACAGCAATCACACTCCTATCATGCCCAGGCATACCCAGATTCCAGCAGCATGTACTGGCTGAGTTAGCATGATAGCAGTGTGATTACTAACAGCAATCACACTCCTGTCATGCCCATATTCTAGCATGTACTGGTTGCCTGGGCATGATAGGAGTGTGATTGCTGTTAACAATCATGTGTGTATTTATTAATATTGTTATTGAATTTGAATTTTTCTGTCCAATTTTGGTGTGTTACGTAGTTTTAATACGTTTCGTTAACACACCAAAATTGGATAAAAAAATAATGCATGATAGGAGTGTGATTATAGCCTCCCTATGCCATGCTGTCCCCCACCCACACTAGTAGTAACAGTATATCTGGGTGCATTGGTAGAAGTCAAAGCTAGAAACCATGGTGGTCTTCTGCTTTTTAGAGACATGTTTGGAATAAATGGTTCTTTGTGACTTCAATAGAAACTTGCTTGTTACAATGTTTTTATGCATTATGATTATATTATTTGACTTTGTATGGGAATGTTCTTTGCTAGCCGGACTTTTTCCTTGCGTTCCAGGTATTACGGCGGTGCTGAAGTTGTGGACCAGATAGAGATACTGTGCCAGAACCGAGCTCTAGAAGCCTTCAGGTTGGACCCAGAAAAATGGGGTGTGAATGTGCAGCCGTATTCTGGCTCTCCAGCTAATTTTGCAGCATACACAGCTCTCCTGCAGCCTCATGACCGACTCATGGGACTTGACCTTCCCGATGGGGGACAGTAAGTATGCACAGATGAAAGAGATGCATTCATTTATTAAATCTCCTACGTGATGTGTTGGTGACTAATTTATTCAGTTCTATTTACTGCTTTCTAATACTAATACATTGTGAGATAGTTAGCCCAAAAAAACGTAAACTGCTTATTTGGCAGCAGCCAAAACCCAGTTCTTGTTTCATGAAATGTTGACTTCTTAATGTTTTTTTGTTTTTTCTCTTTCTCCAATCATCCTCTGTTCATAGTCTCACCCACGGGTACATGTCTGATGTGAAACGCATCTCTGCAACCTCGATTTACTTTGAGTCCATGCCTTATAAGCTAAATGTAAGTAAAATGCATGTAAAACTTTAATAAGGATTACGTTTTTGACATTCGCGTTAAAAAAAGAGAGCTACACTCTCTGAAATCTCGCAATTGTTGTTTTGTTTCAGAAAGTGGCCAGACAAGAAGGTTATTACATTTCACCTTTTGTATGCTTTTTGTTACTGTCAACACGAGCATTATTTACATGGGTATAATTTACCAGCAAGACATTTAAAAGGACAGCGTACTGTAAATTTGTCAAAGACTTTACAAAGGTCATGTATTGTAAAAGTAAATGTTGCTCCTCTCTGATCTCAGATTATTACCTAATGGAACAAATATTCATAGCTGGAGCCAGAGTTGTTTGGGGTTGATTAATTACCGCATGGGTGTGCAAGAGAACTTTTTTTTTAAAGGTCCATCCCCAATGACATTCTGCTGCAGAAAGAGCTTGGCTGGCCCTGTATAATTATATTGTTACATCAGCAAGATTGCAATATACAGGGCCATCTTAACTCTTGAGAAACATTGTGAAGGGCCAACATTAACGAGTAGTGACGTAAGGTACATAAAACTACAATTCCCTGGCAAGTCTTCCTTGAGTAAATAAACCCCAGTGACTTAATTATATATCATGAAGAGTTAACCGCTAAGCATTTCTGCTGTCAGACAGAACTGGCCCTGTATAATGTATTTTTCAGTCATGGAGGTGACATTTGAGAAATACAATGGTCAACTAAGCTCTTCTTCCAGGAGAAGCTCACTGGGCTTGGATCTTCATAATACTTCACATTATAAAGGAGTTAAACTGACCATGTTCCTGGGTTGGTGGGTTTTAGCAGTAATGAGATGCTTGGGTACTACATGTACTATAATTTTATGAGCTGGCCACATCGCTAGCTGACAAAACGCAAGACTAGCCTACAGAGGATAAAGTTTCTATTTAGCCTTCATTTCAAACCATATAGGACAATAAGCTACATGATAAAGCCTGCATTAGTGCGGACTCGGTGGCCATTTATTAAAAATCTTTGAGTGTTTGGGGTAAAAACTGTTTAACTTGAGGGTTCCAAGGCACCCGGAGTAAGATTGACTTTCCTTTTCAGCTGTAGCTCCAGAAGAACTGACACACAATTGTCCATCACCCAGGTTGAGACAAATATATTCCAACCTTACTTAAAGTCTGACCCTGACTTTTGCAAAACGTTTAACGTTTGGCATCCATGCTACTGTAAGCAGTGTCGTCGGCCACGGATTCTTTGTTATTTAGATTGGCTGACATTTGCAACAAAGAAAGCTTTAAAAAGTTCTTCCGTTTTAAAACAATGCGATGACGTACTGCGTTACTCAGTTACCCAAATCTGCGTTATAATAGAGACGTATAAAAATCGACTAGTTATAAAAATCCCTTTTTTGTAGAGCATTTATTTATTTTGGTTTTTGACCCATCCCAACTTATGTTTCTTAACCTGCTCTGACTTTAATATAAGCCTTGAATTACTGTTCATAATATCAATATTATAATGTGTATGCATTACTACCCTATTAGTGTTCAGAAGCTCATGTGGCACCATTGCTGTGAGCTAAAGATTTTGGCCCTTGTTGGAGAACTCCATAAGTATTACAGTACATCTTTTAAAATGTACTTCACAACCGTATAAACTATTGGATGTCCAGGGGGTTAATCTAGTCGGAATGCCATTTTCCAAGAACCTAGATGAGGAGACCTTTAGGTGTTCAGCACAGAAATGTCAACGGAGGCTAAAGATTGAGCTCCCAACAGATATACTGAAAATCAAACTTGAGACGGGGAAGCGCCAAGGTGTGTAGGGGAGGAAGGTGCAATAAAGTAAATAATAAAGGCAAGTAATAAAGCCTGGATAGATATGAGTACAGTCAGGTGAAACAATATCATGTTCAATAAAAACAGTAGAGCCGTACGCATAGCCTAAAATGATAAAACAAAGTAAACACGCATTCACAATGCAATAATGCATGAATAAAGGCAATGGCAAATGAATAGAGATACTTTTTTATATTTATGGACACTTAGTTTTAATGGTGCCTATCTTCACTACTTTATTTAAAAATAAAAAAAAAGGTAATATATTGTAGTGTATAACAGTGATCTTCTTTAAAGTATGCTTGCTTGCTTCATTCGGTAATGAATGTGTGTTCTTCAGACTTCTCAAAAACACCCAACTGGTACCTCTAGCGGCTGTATATTTACAACTCCTATGATGCTCATCCATCGTGACATTTGTAGGTCCCCGCAGGGTGTGCTGCTACTGATTTACATTCAGAGTTGGCTGCTCCTCCGCATGTACACAGTCTGGCTGGTGCTTTCGTTAAAAGACTGCATCTGTACATGTCTTACTCGATTACTCTGTCAAGCTTGCGCTAACCAAGAAAGAAATGCAGATGACAGTATTTGCAAACAATTGCTTGATTTGTCCTCAGAAATTAATATGTATACAAGCTCATTAGAACACAAACTGTACACTTCCGTCTGCTGAACTACAACTCATAAAACCCTCAGCCATCAACCTTTTATTTAGTGTATTAATTGAAGTCCTTCTGTAATTATCTGTCAGCCTCCATATACAGTAGTACGCTGCATTTAACTCTTTAATACTGCCTGGCCCATGTTATTGCTGTGCAGGTATCCGGCAATCGCTAGGAAGAATGTCTAAGCTGCGAAGAATTTAGTATGTGGTGTACTTAATAAATACATTATAATTACGAACCAATCCAAATAAATCCATGTATTTGGTTCCAATAAACTTCCTTTATCATCAGACCTGAAGGCTGATATAGTCAGCCATGTGGTATTTTAGGTGACTTAACCTTCTCAAACCCCACACTGTGCTGATTAATTCCTCCATAGACTGAAGAGCTCAGTGGCTTTAAACATGGCACTGTCGGTGTATGCCACCTATTCTCTAGATTGTAAGCTTGTTTGAGCAGGGCCCTCCTCACCTGTTGGCTCTGTAAGTCAAATTGTTACGTTACATGCTACTTCTTGTGTCCTGTCCACCCATTGTGCTGCGCTACGGAATTTGATGGTGCTATGTAAAACAATAACTAATAATTCAGCAAGTAAGTCTGGTGATGTATCTGGTCTTTCTACTGTAGTGCTGTTAAGTGGAAGCATCTGGGAATAACCGCTCAGCCACAAAGCAGTAGACCACCCACATTCACATAAGGGGGCAATCAAGTGCTGAAGCGCATGGCAAGTGAAAGCTGTCCTCTGTAATGTCACCCACTACAAACTTCCTCTAGAAGCAACATTCGCACTACAGTACTGTGCGTCGGAAGTTCTATGAAATGGGTTTCCATGGCAGAGCAGCTGCACACCAGCTGAAGATCACTATGCACAAGGCCAAGCATTGGCTGGAATGGTGAAAAGCATGTCGTCTGATGGACAAATCTAGGCTTGGTGGAGGAGGAATAATGGCTTGGGCTGTTTTTCATGCTCTAGGCTAGGCCCCTTACTTCCTGTTAAGGGTAATGTTGAAACTACGACATTTTAGACATTCGTATGCTTACAACTTTGTAGGACCAGTTTGGGAAAAGTCCTTGTTCCAGCATGACTATTCCTCTGTTCACAATGCAAGGTCCGTAAAGACATGATTTGAGTTTGGTCTGGAGGAACTCGTGTGGCCTCCAATGCGGTTGGGGTCAGCTCTCTCTGAACACTTTTGGGATGAATTGGAACACTGTGCCTGACTTCACAAACACTCTTCACTGAATGACCATAAATTCCCACAGAGACACTCCATGTTTTCATTATTGAGGTGATGGCTATGTATCATGTATGTTAAAACATGCTGTGCTATAATGTAATGTCTTATATCGAAATCTTTATTATGCCAAAACTTGCTAAAATTGTAGACAATGCCACCCAATTATTTATTTTTTTGTTGTTTTTTTATTTATTAAGCAAGCAACAGGGCTAATCGACTATGACCAGTTGGAAGTCACGGCGCGTCTTTTCCGGCCAAAACTTATTATTGCAGGAACAAGTGCTTATGCACGGCTGATTGACTATTCCAGAATAAAGAAGGTACGCTTTCCATCTCCCCTATGTCCATGGGATATTTACAGACAATGTTAATTGGAGCCATATCTACTGTAGGTTTACTTAGGAAATTCTTATGTGTTTGTGTGTTCGTTAACTAGTGGTTGGCAGCCCCCTTTCTCCAGTCAATCCTGAAATCCCTCATTCCTATTATTAACCAGATTCTTAAACATCTTTATGCAAATGCTTATTTTTTGTTTAATTTGCTTGTAAGTATTTGAAAATTAATGCTTTTTTAAAATTAATTTCATACCTATTTTTTTTTTTAACTTTTTATAAAATGTATAGTCAGTAATTCGTATAATTCTATTCAGGACAAGATACGGCATATGCATATGCTTATAATATACAATTGTTAGTGCCTATATTGGTACAATTGGAATGTCCATGCTGTTATTTTTTTTTCTTTATGGCTCCCAAAGATACATGCAATGTGTTCCACAGAATTTGAGTAGTTTTGAATGAGCTATTTTAGATCCCTATAATTTTGCTATGCAGATGAATTGTATTTGTTTTGGGTTGAATTTATTTTCTGCAACCTGTAAGGACCACTTGAGTCCATTACTATGGCAGGCAGGTGCTTTGAGGAACAGGGAGAGTCGATTTTGGGTTTGTAAGCTGTTGTTTTAAATTCTGTTCAGACGGAAGGCAGCAGACGGTGCAGCATCTTGGCTAGGTTAGTCTCGAGCTTTCTTGAGACCTTTGGGTATAAATCATAAAATGCAGAAAAAAAAGTTTATCTATTTTAAGAACTGTTGCTAGTCTGAGCACAAAAGTCTCTTGAGTTGGAGTAGGGAACACTTTGCACAATCCCTCCCTAGGACCTGCAAGATCAACTTTCCTCCAGAGGCAGAGTTAGGGCTAAATTTACAGCAGAGGCATGAAAGTATAATTGATCTGTACTCTAAAATAGTAAATGGGAACATTTGTTAAAATGATGATTCACAGTTCTTTTAGAAAATCAGAAAATGCGAAAATGTCTTGTTTAGGTACTGTGGGCATCTGTAGTGGAATTTGAGGTTATTGGTTATTGTACGCTTTTTGGCTACGGCTTCACCTGAGAAAATGCTGGGCTTGCATATACTTATAGGAGTGCTGCTTTGTACACTGACCTCTCTAGATCAAAGGTGCGTAACTTCAGTCCTTACAGGTACACAGAGGCTGCAGATTCTCTTGCCTGAAAGCACATAAAATTTCATAAAACTATTGAGATGCTCAAGCTGGAATATCTACAATGGTGGTCAATATTTGACCCTCAAGGACTGGAGTTATGAATCTCTGGATTCATCTCTAGATCACTCAAATCAAGTTTTTTTTCTCTGTATAATACAGTGAATCTCTCTGTTTATCTTAAGGTTTGTGAGGACGTAAAGGCTATACTTTTGGCAGACATGGCTCACATCAGTGGCCTCGTAGCAGCTGGGGTCATTCCATCTCCTTTTGACCATGCAGATGTCGTCACAACAACAACACACAAAACCTTAAGAGGAGCCAGGTAATACATTTTAAATGTGACTTTTCTATCTTTCCAGGTTTTATTTGTATTAGGTTTTCAGAACGAGACCAAAACAATCTATTCCATCTGATTCCTTGTACCAAGAGCTACTCATAGTTCTCCAGGGAAAAAAGTTGACGACCTTGCTTATACGTGAAAAGAATGCTGAAAAACTGTAAGAGTTGCTGATTCTTTCATAATTTTGATGGTCTGGGGAGCCGGTAAAGCAGTGGATTCCCTCCCTGCCATAGCCTTGATCATTGCTGTCTGTCTACTCGTTGAAATTTGTATGTATCAATAGCACACAATTCTGCCTCTTATGGTGTTT
Organism: Spea multiplicata; assembly: GCA_009364415.1. Classification (NCBI taxonomy): domain Eukaryota; kingdom Metazoa; phylum Chordata; class Amphibia; order Anura; family Pelobatidae; genus Spea; species Spea multiplicata. The sequence continues at coordinate 39,615,753 of VKOC01000002.1, read as the reverse complement.
CTCATGAAACATCTAACCTTGCTAGCTGGCTCAGAATTTATATATAAAGTCTGGTGTTTGCAGTGGTTATTAATGAAAAGTATATTCCCACTGATTCTTGTCCTTTGTCGTACTATGTATGAGAACTATCTTCAATTTGTTTTGTATGTGTTTTGTACTGTGTGAGAACTTGGATTGTGTTACCCTAAAATGTAAGTTAATAATAGTATTCTAATTTCGAAAACCTGGTGGAAGCCAATGGAAGTGTTAAGACAGAAATTCCATATTACTGGCTGTGTACGGTTCTGACATTTAAAGTACTTCTTACTAAATTGATGCTGAAAGGCATACTCTTATTTTGCTTTGCCTTCCTTCTGAAGTTTCTATTACGCGCCGCTGCTCGGGTGGTAAACCTGGTATCCACCGGCTTAACATGAATGAAATGCCAAATTCTTCCAAAGAGAATATGCAATTGAGTGAATGGACTGCAATTTACATGTTCTAGTTAGCCTTCGTCTAGAATGTTAATGGATTCCATCTATTGAGATGGGGGGGGGTACAAATATTAAATGCTTCTGTAACAGAGCACAAAGTTAAGGGAGTGACTGCTTCTCTGGGCAATGGGAAAGCCCCGGAGGCAGATGGATATTCCGCAGAATACTTTAAGATGTTTTCCTACAATTTTTATACTATTACTCAACTATGTTATGCTGCTTTACTGGGGGTGTACCATTGAAATTATCATTCCAAAACAAGGGGGGGCATCCATATGGGTCAATTTATCGAATGAATAAATATATTAATATTTCAACCAAGATAATGGGTAATGCATGTGAACAGGTTTTTTTTCTTTATATAACCACATTTACTAAAGTTACTTAACTGGGCTGAGAGGACAATCAATTATGGCTCTGGCAGCAATATTAGTTATACAACAGGGATCTGCCTCTTTGGATGTTTTACTTTGTTCAGATGCAGAAAAGTCCTTTGATAATGTTAATTGACCCCCATTTGATTTGCACAGTAAAATTTCGGTAGTATGGGAAACTGTACAATTAATCCCATATGATTACAACTCCTGTCACCCCCTATTTGAATCCACAGAGGTGTCAGACATATACTTTATAAGCTCGTTCTACTATCTGATAAGCAGGCATTTTGCCGTGGGTACAACAGTCTCAGAGTAGCGCATAAGCCATGGCTTGGACATTATTAGAAATACCACTTTATCAAGAAACATGCTTATAGGTGTTGCATGGTTCCTACACTGGCTACATGATTAACCCCTTAATGACCAATGGCATGCCAGGTACATCACAGAAAAACATACGGTTAAGGACCAAAGCCGTGCCTGGCATATTATGGGGTTAAACAAGCTTAAAAAACTTAATCAATACTTGCTTTCTTTGTGCCAGTGGTGATGCTGCCATCCATCAATGTCTAGGCAATCACATTTTTTGCAACAGCAAAAATAAAATAAATAAATGCAGGAGCCTCATGTGATTGCTCCTGACTGTGTATTAATCACTGTGATCAGTAAAATAGAAAAACATGTGGAAATGCAGTTAAATTTAAGACACCAGTAATGTTTCAAGAAAACCATAAAAAAACACATTTATATTTATGTATCATACCAGAAATCCTGGCATGCATTTATACCCTTGATATGTGATATGCATGGGTGGTATCGGTCTACTCAGGACATGTTGCTGAACACATGTTGTGCTGGTGTCCAGAATAGGACATGGGCGCATGATGACCAGATTGAAAAAAAGTTTTAAAATAGCAATACTCTCTGCCCTATAATATGACAATAGGTATTTCTAAACTCAGGACAAATATTAGAATCTTTGTTTTTTTATTAGCTTTTGTAGATGAGTAATAGATATGAGAGAAGACAATTACAGCTAAACACCAACACTGTTGAAACTTTTAAACCACCTCGGTCATGAAGGGTACAAAAATTAAAATGGAATGTGAAACCTGCCCATAAATATTTCCTGTAGAAATTTGCTTGTATTAACAAAGTCTCCATGACACTGAGGACTTTAGCCTTAGAAAGGAGAGCACCAGGGTTTATCGTGCTGGAATACTAGTTAATCTTTAGCTTTTTATGAAACAGCAAGATTTTGTGTACTTTTGTAAAGGACTTAAAAAAAGTTCACCATTTGCCTGCGGATGCTGGTTGACCTCTCTGGCATAATTGTGATATGGTCCTCATTGGGCTGTGGGAATACTTCCAACATTTCATCCTCCTCACCTTGCAATCAAACCAATTAACAAACTGGTACCGGCACACGTTTATCTCTTCACACACCTCCCTTGGTTTTCCTGATCTTCTGAGCTTTTTTCTTTGCACCTATTTGTGCTTCTCTTGGTTTCACGACCTGGGCGGGGGGGCGTGAAGAAAGAAGCTGTGTGAAACTGAACAGCGGGTTTTGGAAAGCTGCATCCTGTGCTCTTATTTACCCTTTCCATTCTAGAGATTCTAATGGATTTTCAATAGAAAGAGTTAATTCTCTCAGGTGACTTACTTCTGGAACGTTAGTTCCTGTTGAAGAGTCCCATAATGGTATATGCTCTTAAAGAGTTGTTTCTTCATAGGTCCTTACAAATCATCAGTGCCTTAATTGTGATATTAAAAACAATAGGGCTTATACCCTAAATAACTAATTTGAATAACAAAATGTTATGGGCCCTGCAGCATTTGATCAGTAGGTTGGTTTCTACATATTTTTGTAACCTTCTTCCCTGCTTTTTCTTTGTAGGTCTGGGCTCATATTTTTCAGAAAAGGCTTGAAATCTGTGGACAATAAGACTGGAAAAGAGATTCACTACAACTTTGAAGATAAAATAAACTTTGCCGTTTTCCCCTCCATTCAGGGAGGGCCTCACAATCATGCAATTGCGGCAGTGGCTGTAGCTTTAAAACAGGTAATGACCTAATGACAACATATCTGACATCGATTTACTAAGATCACTCAGTTTACAAAAAACCCTCCAGCCTTAAAATCTATGTTAACCACCATCGATTACCTGCAGCTACTTACTAGAAAGTTCCAAGGGGTCTAAAACCTCATGCGCCAAAAGCGCTCACCTTAACTTCAATTGAAGCAACTGCTTGCCACTGGCTGCATCAAAGAGAGGTAGGAGTGGTGTAAAAACTTGACTTTAATGGTAATTTAATTTTATTGATAGAGTGCAATTTAAGTTCCTAATGCATTCTTGTTGCTGGGGCTGAATATATGGGCCTTTACATTTTATTTGAACATCTGTCTAAAATTATAAGATGGAATAATATTCTGGGTTGCAGTGTTAGGCATGGGTGGAGAATGCAACAAAACTTTAAGAAGACCTTTGACACTACTGCTCATATTGGGTTGGATTATGTGTTGTAAAAGGCAGATACCATATTGCATGTTAGTAACCATAGTTTCAGCGTAAGGATTAGTTAGCGACATTCAATATAGTATTTATCCTAGCGACGTTACAAAAACGAAGTATTTTTACAAAATACATTGTGCCTGCTATGTTGCAAAACATATCCTTCTAGATTGTAAGCTCGTTAGGTAAAGAGGGCCCTGCTCGCAAGCCTAAACTCATATCTTCTGTTTACCTGTTGTACAAAGTTGCAGAACATGATGGCATTATATTTAACAATAAATAATATCCAAATTCCTCAGAGTTAATGAATCCAAAGGCAGGACACAGGCCCCTGTATGAAAAGTAATCATCTCTGGAGATAATTTGAGACATATATCAAACATGTCTACATGTAACAACGCTACCTCTCTATAACTCCACTCTCACATCTGCTCTTGACGATGTAGCCACAGTTACTACTTGCTCTTCACAACGTTCACATACGGCTGAACGTAGTTGGCGGACGTCTCATTCCATGTCTGATTTTCTGCACTATAAATTAATGCTACGTTCCTCCTACTCTGCTCTCAACCTTGCTAAAGAAACCTACTTCACCTCCCTGTCTAATAACCCTAAACGACTCCCTTCCACTGACCTTTATGCCTCAGACTTTGCTACATACTTCAATAATAAAATCAAATATATCAGAGATGACATATCTGCACAGTCACTACCCTGCCATCACCCTCCCTCTGACTATGTGCCCTCCTACCCACTGACCTCTTCTCCCTTTACTACATTAAATCAATTCTCTGCTGTCACTGAAGAGGAGGTACATGCTCTTCTTCTTTCCTCTTGTCCAACCACATGCCCCCTTGACCCGATCCCTTCCCATCTCACCCAGTCTCTTTCATCTACTTTTGTCCCTACTGTAGCCCACATCTGTAACCTCTCCCGCATTACTGGATCTGTCTCATCATCCTTCAAGCATGCAACCATTACTCCAATTTTGAAAAAGTCCTCCCTTGATCCTACTGATCCAGTTACCGTCTCATATCTTTACTTCCTGTAAGTTTCTTGATTCCAACTACCTACATGACCCTCTTTAATCTCGTTTTTGCCCTCAACACACACTAAAGTTACAAATGACCTACTTACAATTACTTATTGTGTAATACACCCTAACTCCCTCTAGATTGTGATCTCGTTTAAGCTGGGGCCTCCTCACCTGTTGATTCTGTAAGTCAAATTGTTATGTTATATACTACTTCTGTCCTGTCTACCCATTGTACAGCACTACAGAATTTGATGGCGCTATATAAAACAATAAATAGATGTTCAGGAGTGTCTTAAACTCCAAAAACTTCGGGACGGTCTTTTGGTTGGTGACCAACTATAGTGTGGTACTTGACTCTTAGTGGCAGAAGAGCACATGTTTAAGCAGGTGGTTCATGTCTGTTAAATCTGTCGCTTCCTCAAGTGCCCACATATGCTAGATTATATATACTCTTTTACTTATTAGACAACAGTAGTAGTACCTGTCTCTGAAGGCTAGATGTGCAGCTTTGTGGTTCCTACACCTGTCATTATGCTCAATACTATAGTATTACTTTATATTGCAGCCACACTGTAATCTTCTATAAAACCCTTTTGTTCAATGGCATTATAGCTCTTTATGGAACACCTGGTGGCTGATAACCACAGAGCGCGTGGTTCTTTTAAGAAATGCTGTTAATCAAATTGTCAATGTTCTTTGATTCTGCAGGAAAAAAACCAAGCACATCCTGTGAAAATACAAACTACTGCCTATAGACTGAAAAATGTTACTGCATACTGCAGATGCTTTGACATGTTTTATATGCTGGATGTGACTGACCCATTCAGAGCCATTAAGGTGTTTGCCAGCTTTAAACACGGGACCGTAAAATTTTCGGTGGTTATTAACTTGATCCCCCAGATGCTGGATATTTACTGCTTGCCAAGGTTGCCTGTTCTCCACTGACGCTATATAAAACCTAGTGATGGTATTTGCTGGGTGTGCGCTGGTTCCTTGTTGAATGTACACTTTGTTCATTTTAGCGGCAGCCCACGATTTGAATTGATATGCCTTTTAGGGTGTTCTTCCCTTTTTTATATGTATGTTTTGGAGGTTTGACAAGACCTCGGGGTTAAGCACCCCTTACCACACAGGAGCCTCCTTAATGGTGCTAAGTCCCACTTGTTCAGCCCCATGGTAAGCAATACAGCCATATTAGTACTGGATAGAACTTGCCAAAATTGGAGTACTCTTACATAGTGACAGGCTAAGCGATATATGGTTATATAGTGTGACAGAATGTATATGCTTTTTATGGTGTGCTTCCCTTTTTTGTATTTTTTTTTGTTTGTGTTTAATTGAACTGCAAATAAGTCTCCACACATCATGCAGCTTTCAAACAACATTGTATTGCAATGTTGTCATCGGGTCAAAAACATTGATGTACAGGACATTGTCATACCATAGTAGGTTCACAGCCTCTTCTTTATTATTATTGAATTTCATTGGTTTGACAGGAGAGATTCCATGTTGTAAACGTCCTAGACAGCAACTAGGTTGTGTGTTTTAGTTAATTCCCTACTAAACGCTAGGAGCTGTGTCTGCTACAAAGTAGTGAATCCATCCATGATTATATCCTGCCCACCAATTGCTTGTTATTGTTGGTTATAATTCGGTACAGTGTAGGTTTATGAAAAGGTATCTTGTTTTTCTGCATGAGAAAGCTATTGTCTGATGTTTTGTGTATTTTGTGTGCCCATAGGCCAGCTCACCGATGTTCCGCGAGTACGCCACACAGGTCCTGAAGAATGCCAAGTCTATGGCTGCATCACTGCTAAAGAAAGGTTACACCTTGGTGTCAGGTACTGCACTAATCTGCATTTTTATGAACTTTTTATGTGTATCTTGACATGCCTCCATGCTTTTTAGCATTCCTCTGATGCAATACGACAACGATTACATACTGACCATTAGGTAATTAATGAAGTCACATAGGGCTGCAACTAACTATTATTTCCATAAACTATTAGGATTCTTTTTTTGATCAGATTAAAAAAAAACAATATGCAATTATTTTTCATTTTATTTAAAATAATTTAATGAACAAACTGAGTGTTAAAAAACAAACAGAATAAAAAACTTAAAATTGACATTAACATCTGTCATTGTATCTCATTATCACAATGGCATTTCTCTAATCACCTTCCTATTTTACTTGCATAATAAAAGCTATATTTTAAAGGTACAAGAACCCAAACATATTTCACAAACTAGGTTTTATTACCTAAAAAGTTTTACTAGTAAATATTCACACCTAAACTATTTCTTCATGTTTAATAAAAATATGATTGAGAAAAATGCATTTTTTTTTGTTTTATTTCCTTTTATGTTCCAACCTGTCTCCCAGTTATGCACATCTGACCACAGGCTTGTGACGCGCGTAGACAACCTCCGCTGCTACCAGCACTTCCACCAGGGCTTCTATGGTGGAGCGCTGGCGTAACCTTCCGGTGCTCCACCGTAGAAATCCCAGCGGAAGTTGTCTATGCGCATCTCACAGACATCCACTGGCTGCTAGAAAGTTGGATCCAGGTCCCCTGCAGTGCTGTGGGGATCTGGATCTTAGTGTTTAGAATCCAACCTATACTTGAGGTCTGATTATAAGATGAGGGGCATTTGCTCTGAAAAAACCTTCATCTTATATTCGATAAAAAAATTTTTCCATCTGTACAGTGTGTAATGTGTTAATTTTATCCTCCCTATATTGGTAATGGGGCTGGTGCACTATAATGTAATATAATGAATTTGGGTTGGCTGATTAGATACATTTTCACCTTAAATAAATATCGCACTCCCTTTGCTCCAAGTGATACATTAAGTGATATATTAAGACTGCTATCATGACTAACACAGTGAGGCAGCTTTCCATCTGTCATTGTACTCTAGTTTAAATGCTGACTGTAAATAATGGTGACTGTAGGCCAGCAACTGGCTAGCCCCCCCTCCCTTTGTCTGATCCCGCTGTGACAGTATTACAAGCCAAGTTGAGAAGCTAAATTCCTTGGGTCCTTTGGCGACCTGGGTACTTTTGTTTTAGTTAGGTACACCTCTGTCAGCATTGAGCTGTAATCTACTTAAAAAGATGCATGAATATTTTGACTTTGTCAAATTTGCAAGACATTTCAATATCACAGTTTAAAGGTTTTAACTGCTAAATCCAGACACATGTATGACAGATCTATTGTTAAAAGCAGACCCCTTTGTACCGTATTGGCTCGATTATAGGCCGCACCCTAAAAGTTAGGTGCTTTTCTAAAGAAAAAATATTCTTAGTAAATAAAAAAAACCCATCGCATAGATATGCTGCCACTCTGCCCTCCCTGAGACATGATGCCACTCGGTCCATCCCTGCCCCCAAGATGTGCCCCCCCCCCGACCTATCAAAGCAGACTCCTGGGTGTCTTGCGGGGCCGGCAGGGGACATCTACGCAATAAATACGGGTGGGAAGTGCCGGCAAAGAAGATTGTTAAAGCGCATCGCGCAGACGTTCACCGGGAGGCTGTTTATGCGCATCGCCGCTGCCGCTGAACATCTGCACGATGCGCTTAGACAATCTCCCGTGCTGGCACTCCCCCCGTGGAAAGTGCTTGCAGGGGAGGCTGTCTCGGCGTCTTGGAGAGTAGGATGCAGGTCCCCTGCTGCCTGCCCAGCGCCCGGAACTGCATGTCCCAGGCGTCGGGCGATACGAATTGCGCATTCCTGCGCTAGACCCTGAATATAGGCCTTAAAGTGGGGGGGGGGAGTGCGGCCTATATTCGGGCAAATACGGTATTTACTGTTTGTAAACTGGTATGTTGTACTTGTTGTTCCCAAAGTTCCACTCTAAAGAACTGCACAACTGCTATTTTGACCTTTCAGGGGGGACGGACAACCATCTAGTTTTGGTAGATCTGCGACCAAAGGGAATTGATGGAGCGAGAGCAGAGAGGGTGCTGGAGCTTGTATCGATAACCGCCAACAAGAACACGTGCCCTGGTGACAAGAGTGCCGTGACTCCTGGAGGGCTGAGGCTGGGTAGGACCCCTGCGCTTTGTATGTTCTGAACCAGATCAGTTTGCCTTTAGTCATCTAAGTAATACAGCCTCTATATGTCATGTCTTCTGACTATTGCTCCAAAACTCATGTACCACGCTAAGTCACATTTGTGAAAACTATATTCACAATTGGTTATTTGGCTCCAGTTTTAGAAGTGTACTTTAGCGTTACAATGTAGAAAGCCGAAATTGTAATAATCATCACTTACAAATGATACGATGGCTTCACACATGAAAGCTGCAAATGTAGGATATGCCAATCTTTGTGTTTAGAATAGAATGCTAGTATGTTTACAGTAAACACTACTGTGTATTGGAAATGTTTTATAACTGCCCTGCTTGGCTCAAACTTGATGTTTTTTTTTCTTCTTCTTAAACTAAGTTAATGAGTTGCACCAACCTATAGCAATGTTGTTTCTTCTCATACAGCTCTCCCAAGTTTACACGGAAGAATTAGGATTCTGTTATAAACATGCATTTAGGACTATTAACACCACCAAGCTTTGTTTCAGACCAGGCAGCAGAAGACTTTCATCGCAAAGTTGTCATCAAAGTGATTTACTTTTATCTCATAGGTGCCCCTGCATTAACATCACGCTGTTTCAAAGAAGCCGATTTTGAAAAGGTTGTCGATTTCATTGATGAAGGAATCCAGATTGGACTAGATGTAAAGAGCAAGACGAGTAAGTAGGACTTTTAGCGACTGTATTTTTTTTAATTGGTAATTTTAAAAGAGTTTAACGTTTGGTGAAATCATATTTCCTTTCGGTGAAACATGACCATGTTAAAATAGTTCTTTTCTATTTGTTATACCAGAAAAGCTTCAAGACTTTAAGAACTTTCTTCTTGAGGACCAAGATACCGTAGAGCGAATTGTAAATCTGCGTCAGCGTGTGGAGGCGTTTGCTCGTGCGTTCCCCATGCCAGGATTTGAGAAGCGCTAAAGAGATAGATAGTGGATAGTTGTAGCAAACAGATTTTTACTTTCTAACATTCTTTCCATGCTTGTACAGCCATGATATTTTTAGATTTCTTCTTTTTTTATTCTCCTTATTACCTTATTCCTCTGTCTTTTCTGTTTGTGACCAACTCCCTTCTACTATTACCAACATCTCCCATGGCCTGTAGCACGAGGGCTGGTTGAAGATCTTAGAATGGGTGCTAATGCCTTCGCAGTGGATGCAGGTAACCACTGTGATTTCCATGGTTGGCAACTGTCAATAAAAGCAATAAACATCTATAAGCCACTCTTGTGTTTTATTTATTTTCTTTGAACTACGAGCAGTCGGCTCAAGAACCTTGCGTGTGCCAGGCTTGCTGGGATGGATGTGTGAGAGGGGCTCGGCACATAGAAACAGTCGGCAGATCACAAGAGACTTGGCAGTTCAACATTTTAGAATATAAAATAGTCATCAGCAGACATTAGGCATATAAGTGCTAGAAAATTTACGCCCAGTATATATTCTGCACCATGTCATCTCAGTTCACAGTGTATTGTTACTATTTGCAACCTCTGATTTAAGATATCCGGAAAGATGTCGCGCTATCTTGTGTATCAGAGAAGAGAGTGGAAGCTCAATCTGGTAATATTTTATTAAAAACACTATTTAAGGAGTTCCTTTTCCTTTATCCATTGGTTCGTGGTTAGCTTGTAACATGTAGTACCAAGAAGTACTTACTTTATCTTACTGAATTATTGTAATGTAGAAGTGCAGTTCTTCAGCCATGTTGTGGAGGGGGTTAGGGGGACCCTGCATCCAATTTGTAGACAACTAATCTTATATTTTACTATTTTGTCTAAATATCTTGATAAATGAAAACACATGTTTTAAACTGCTTTTCTTGTAGCTGCCTTAAATACAAAATGAACTTTTGACACATAAATAGTTAATTTTAATGTCAGCCTCCTCTTTAAGCGATAAAATTAAGAAGTCAGAAGGGTGATTAGCTTGGAGATCTAGGATGACTGTTCACCAGCGGATGCTGATTCCTTGCAATTCATTCATTCATTCGAGTCATCCACATGAGATGTAGCAAGCAACAAGTGCTGATATTTGAAACACTATGGATTTATGTGCATATGTATGTGTATGTTTATCTAATATACACAGTGAGTGAGAAAGCATTTAAAGTAAATGCATCTTGGTGAATGGGAAATGACATTTAACCCCTTCACGACAAAGCCTGTACACAATGCATTGCCATTGGGTTTGAGGACAACCTGTTGTCCTTAAGGGGTTAAATAAAGACAAACCACACCAGAACAACTGCAGGGGTTTAACGATACAGTAAAGACTGCTAATACCGAGAATAAATTACTTATCACTGATGGGTAAAGTGTCATGATCTGAAACGCCATACTGTTCTCTGCATTGCTTGACTGGCATTTAATACATTTGAGGCAGTGCCCTATTAGTCAACAAAGACAAGTGCAGCCACACAGTGCCTCATCTTTGTCCTGCCTCATCCAATGACCCTGTTGAATTAGGCTTATTATATCACCATTTCTTAGAAAAAAAAGTGAGAATAAGGAACGTGTCGTAAAGGTTGCGAAGTCGCTAGATTATTTCTGAAATATGTATCACTGCACCTTATTTCTCATCCTCCTCCTCCTCACTGGAGGCTCACAGTCATAACTTCCCAGCGCAGTCAGCACACTATTATCGCAAAGCAAATTCAATTAGATGAAATTGTATTTGCCCTGGAGCGATGGCTGTGTTGTGTCCGTGGAAGGAGTAGCCAACAGCTTGGGAAGTAGACTACTTGTATGTATATATGTTTGTTTTTTTGTTTTGCTTTTTTATTTTTTTATTTTTTTTTTTTTAAATGATCCCAACGGTCAAATTAGAATCGATTAACAAACAGAGTAAATGTAATGAAACGAGACTGGGTATTGGCTTAATGTTCCCATCTGTTCGCAGCCTGGGGTGACATACACAGTTCTGTGTTATTAACCCCTGTTAGTGAACAGGGGTGTCGTGTGAAGAACATTTTATTCAACGTATTTTGGACTTTATTAACCCCTTCAAGACAAAGCTCATATCTGTACGGGCTCACGATGCATTGTCAATGGGTTTAAGGACAACCTGTTAACATACTCGTATTAACCCCTTATGTTATGTTTTATCCATTTTCTTAATGTTGACAACCCTTCCATTCGCTATTGGGAAATTAATTTTCCATATTTACCAAATGTACAGGTTTTTGCAGATGGTGGTGCGGTGGATTCTGCAGAGGGGAATACCACGATAATTTAAAGGGACCTCTAAGCTATCATATGCATATGAAGGCTGGAGGGACATTAAGCACAATCTTTTATTGTTCCTTTTATTGAAGTTCATAAATTATATCCATTAGGGCACACCTTCTTTGAAAAAATTAAGATTTGAAGCTGGATGGCTACTGCACATGAGCCATAACAGTCACACGCATGCACATTACATCAACACAGGTGGGAGAACTCATTTTAGTAAGATTAGTTACTGTAATGGTACATAAAGCAATCTGCTTGGAAGATTTAAGATGATTTAGTATTCCAGTACCAGGAACGTACGATGGACGTGGATAGTCTTGTCCTTGTTTATTGCTTGCCTTCCTATGTGATATGGACACTTCGATGAGAAATCACCCAAAAGAGTTTCTGATCATGGAAAGTTCTATATAATTTATTTACAAGCTGCAAATGATTTATGAGCTGTGACATAAAAGGGACACTTAAGCCATCGTATGCACTCCATTAGCCATTGCTTGCATTTGACCCTCACTGCGATTAAAAAAATATATATATTAATGCTAATGGAGAAAAATATCTATTTAAAATTTATTTACAGAGTTTGCATCTAACTTTGCCCGTAGCAAAATTGTAGTGAAATTTCAACTGAAAGCTATAAAGAAAGTTACAAAAGATTAAGAGAGCCCCGCTAATATAAGGTAAGAATTTTGGTATAGAGCATGTGCTTTACCACTATATTTCCAAGAACATCTGTGACATCATTGCCGATCAAGAATCGCTTCTCATTAATTTTTCTTTCTCCCAGAACTTTCCTCCTTGGTACTTAAGCAGTAAGACATGATATCTGATGCCTAGGTATATGCCTATCACATTGTATTTGAGTGCCAGGAGTGTGCCATGGGTGGATGGCACGCAGGCTCCCCAGTGACCTAGGTGCCTAGTATTGCAATTTTAATAGTGTTAAATTGTCACCACAATTAAATTCATGGCCAAGTGTAAGCCCTTCCTGAATAATAAAAAAAATTTCACAATAGTCGGATTAGGTGGCACAACAACAGTTGAGTGTGTGGAACCTAACCTGGGGTGATAAGACCCAAACACTTAGCCCCCCTAAGGTTTTCATGTTGTGTTACATAGACTGTGACTGTGTGGAGTGTCCAGCAGACAGTGTGCTGCTCAATTCCTGGGCTGCAGTCACATGGCAGCCAGGATCTGCAGGAGGTACTCAAAATCGACTACTGCCATGTACATATACCCCAGCTGCAGGATCTTGCTGCAGAAGGTAGTCATGGTGGTGATCAGTAGGGGCTCAGAACAGGGCTACACGTCATCTCCATCAGCAGAAGCCATCTGGAGATGATCTCCATCAGAAGTCATAGAACCAGGCCAGTTGGCAAATCCAAGGTTTTCCGGGCTTAAAAAATGTTTTTTTTTTACATTGTACTACAGCTATAACTTTATATTTATTCAAGGTGGACCCTGGTTTCAATTGCGTTTAGGGATGGGATGACAACAATTTTATGGCATTTCCAATAAAATCCAGCTTTCATTACTTTTGGCAGTTTTTTTGCATTTTCATTTGCTGCCATTTGCGTGTGATTGTTCTTGCTGTTCTGTTTGATTAATACCTATTACTGATTACAACTTGTAATTAGAAGGGTATGACAGCACATTCACTGCTTATAGGATTTCACAGCTTGAAAAATCCATCCTGATAATTAGACCCCTCTCTATGCATTAAAAAGTGCTGGTGTTTTCCAGTTGCGTTTAGTGTTCTCGGTTTATGATGCTACTCATTTTTAATTTATATAGAGATATATATATACACACACAGTATATATCAGCTAAATATACATCTTAGTGCATAAAACAAAATGCAGCAGAACAAAAACAAACAAGAAAACATTATTCATTAGTCGAAACAAAATGTTATTCCAAAAAGGTACAATTTATTAAACATGAATCTCCTATTTAAGTACTGTTGTTTAATGTTATCTTCTTAGATTATTAGTAATATTAATTACTGCGCTGAGTGAGTGAAGTTCAAGACTTTACGTTGGGACTTGCGTTTGCTCCATAGTGCGCAGTTAGATGTTGCAAGACACCATTTGAATCCAATGCAGGTTACACACTTGTAGTGAAGACCCCTTATCACAGATTGCACAGTATACGTATGTTTTCCTGGCTTGCTCATTAATATTCCAGTTATAACCAGATGAATGGTGGATGCATGGAATTACCTTCCAGGAGAAACTTATCTTTTTGATAATCATGTATGTACACATTATGTGTTAGTAGACTAAATTGGTTTATGGGCTCATGTCTGTTGTAAACATATGCGTTCCTACCTTTCTGTATATTGTTACGTTATCCCATGAGGGCATGGGTAGACTAAATGGGTCTAGGGGCTCATGTCTATTGTAAACATATGCGTTCCTACGTTTTTGTATATTCTTACGTTATCCTCTTTGTAATCATGTACGCACATGAGGGCATGGGTAGACTAAATGGGATTGGGGCTCATGTCTTGTTTAAACATATATGTACCATTATTCTTAAACTAATATAAATATCGGAATCTACTGTGGAGGACTGTCCACACAATCTGTCTTTTTAAGTATATGATCATAATCTGTTTTAGGGTGATGCTGGGCTAGGGCAGGTCCAATGAAGCGGCATTCCCCCGCCCCAAAGTAGGACTCAGATGGTCCACTTGGGTGATCAGGCCCCTCTGATGTGTCGCTGGCCAGCCTCAAGGAAGGCCTCTGACTTACATGTTTTAATGTCACATAGAGCAGTAATATAATGTCCAAAGTGAGGTTAGAAGCCATAGAATCGCTGCATAAATTGTTGGCGCTATATAAATAAAAGATAATAATAATAGCGTGTGTGTGTAGTGGAGGTGAGGCTCTGCCCTGGGTAACTAGGCCTCAGTATTGAACACTAGAGGGGAATCTTCACAGTATTATTAAAGCAGTCTACTAAAAGATACATTTAGATTTCACTTGTTTCCGGCTAAGGGCCCCTGTAGTAGCCATAATGCATTGGATGCACAGTACACTCATAAAGATAACGAATTCCCATTGGCTGCTTTAGCATGGCGTGCAATATGGTCCGGTCTCATGCAAAATCAACATAGACAAGCTGGCAAGAGTTTGTTAAAAGATCATCATTTGTACTACAAAATGAACGAACAGATTTGCTCACAGACAATTGCCTAACTCTATAGAGACTGGATCAGAAGATGCAATCTGTTGTTATATGGGTTTTGGCTGACAAAATAAGTGCTAAGCTAATGAGATGGGAAACTGCTATTGCACCTGTAAACTTGATGGTTGGAAACAATAAATGCTGTGTAAAATAAATAAGTATATTAATACTTCAGAGAGATGTAATAGTATGATATTGTTGTAAAGTGGTTGGAGCAATTTACCAAAAGGCCAGGTTATCCGCACAATACGACCCACAACATGTGTGAACTGATGTCCATGCTTGCAATGGTAAGTCAGCTAGTCTGTCTTACCAAGCAGAGAACCCTCTATTCTACCAGCTTTTGTCTGCAGACCTCTTATATATATATTAAACTACACTTTTAATCCTTTTATATGCATTCTTCCAAAACAAAAATAAAATAAAGCACCTATGTGACCCAGAAGTTTCAGTCCTGCTGCAGCAGATGCCCTCCTCTCCCATGACCCAACATTTCTTGCAACCGATTGGCTTATTGAAGCAGTCATTCATAGGCAGAAAATTGAAATGAATGGCGCTTCTGTCCACACATTCACTGGGGTATGAATGGACCCCCGCCCTATGGTTTCTCCTAGCCAGTGCTGGAGCTAATTGGAGGTGAAAATATCACATGTAGGGAGATGTGCTTGGCCAAACACCTCTCCTCCAGAGCATTAAGCCGAGGGGGTGGGGAAAGGGAAAATGCATATGGGGGGATCTTTCAGGATGTACCCATGCATTTACAAAATGGAGAACAATTTAAAGGGGAAATGCAGCTATCATATGCATTATCTGGAGTGTACCACTGTCATACTGTGAAATTCACAATGCTAGCTACTAGCCTTGTGCAAATGGACAAAATTTAGTCGATTAGGTTTTTTGAAATCCGGATTGCTTTTTATATTCATAAATGAATTTTGTTCTCACTCTTCATGCAACTCTCCCCGGTATCAGCTCCATTAACCAGGCCTCATGAAGCACTTCCACAAAATGGTGGAGCCTCCACGCACACCCTCTCCCCTGATTGAAGGAAGTGGGGAGAGACTGTCCCTGTTGTGCATGCCGTTGCTCTGCTCTTTTGCGGAGGTTCTCTGAGAGGCCAATCAATGCATAAATCCCCAGCACAGCCCAGAGGAAGTGGTTATCCTCCCAACAACCACGGAGCTAGGCCCCAACTAAAGACTTCATTTTACACTCTGCTAGTAGGATTTGAAATAATGTCTTCCAGGAAGAACGTGAGATTGGGCTGCTTAAAGTCTTGTGTTGTCTAGAAGCGGAAAGCTCAAAGTTAGCCACTGGTGAATGTAAGTTTGCCCGTGGTGAACTGATTTCTTTCTTTGTTTTCTATGGCTACAATTAAGATTTTGTGGAAGATCCTCTGTCCCAAAGATCTATTCAGAGAGATCTTTGCTTCCCGGAGATAGAAAAAGCACCAAAGCGGCCTAATCCAATTATTTGGCACCAGCACCCCCATACCCAATCATAGACACTAAGCAGCTGATTCCATTTATAGTGAAGGCATACATTTGTATATTTTTTCCATGAACATGCTTGGCCCTTGATTTTACATGGCTGCTTTCTGTGACACAAACTACTCAGTAGTAATACAGTGAAAAAATGAAGTTCCCACCTATTTGACAGCTTAGTTTCTTTTGTGTAGAATATATCTTGCTCTGAGGCTGGACTGATGGCTCAATGCCCAAATTATAATTTACTGAACACATCTAGAGATAAAGTCACCTTGCTAAAGTATCTCATTGAATACAGAATGTTTCATTCCAGTGCACAGGTACAAACAGAGAACTTCATGTATTCTCTGACTTAACAGTGCAAAGAAAGATTAATGTTCTAATCTGCTTGTTTATAACCCACCAATGTCAGAAGTTTGTTTTTTAAAAAAAAAAAATGGTTTTATCTAAAAATTGACAAAGATACATGTTGGACAGATATCTTTATACCAATGTCCCAGAAAGGTATCATTATGAGAACAATGTAATTCATTATGCATTTAACCATTTTCCAGTTGGTCATATTTTGTATTGGCATTTAATTATTGGTGCTACTTTAGAATGCAGTCTACTGGCGATCTGCCGTTAAATTGCCATGCATTGTCTAGCAAAAGTACTAGTAAGAAGTTCAGTAAAACACATTCTCCATTATATGGATATAAACAACAAATTACGCTGAGTTTGTGTAAAATTTTAGAACTGGTGTTCTTTTTTGTATGGAAATACCCAGGAACACAACAGTGACTCTTACAGAAAAGTCTAGTAGTACTGACAAGTTCAGGTAGACCGCACGCTAAAGTAGAAATGTTCAGGTAGATTGCACACTAAAGTAGAAAAGTTCAGGTAGACCGTACGCTAAAGTAGAAAAGTTCAGGTAGACCACATGCTAAAGTAGAAAAGTTCAGGTAGACCACACGCTCAAGTAGAAAAGTTCAGGTAGACCACACGCTCAAGTAGAAAAGTTCAGGTAGACCACACGCTAACGTAGAAAAGTTCAGGTAGACTGCACGCTCAAGTAGTACCAAATTATCTTATTGAATGATCTGCTATTGAACCAAGTCTGCCAATATGGTTCCATAAGCTATCCCTTTTATCCATTTATCTCACAGTTAACTCCTAAGCTTTCCAAAAGTTGTAGGTCAAATACAAACATATGCATATAGTCATCTTGATCTGCATCTGATTTGCATGATCAAACTCATCCTGGATCTTGTACCCTGTCCTGTAGGCAACTGTGTAGGATGAGGAACTGTCTAGGGTGGAGGGGTCACTACCATTAGTTTCCTTACATTTGTTAGCTGCCAAGTTCATATAAGAAGAGGCTGCTGGAAGTTTAGTTTCTAGAAGCCATTAAACTAGCCTTCTCCTTTTATACTTGAGAAGAAAGAAAATATCTAGTGATGAGCTCCTGTGCGAGCAGCAAAAAGGACAGCAGTTGCATCTAACATGCAGCTCCTAAAATTATACAATACTGGAAGGAGGAGAGGGATCTTGAAGTACGATATGTGGTTAAATGACAAATCATGAAATTATACCTCTTATCTGTACAAATGATCTGTGCTAATAAGTATGTATAAGCGGGTCTCAATCAATAAATAAAAATAATTCTTCCTTTATACTGCCTCTGGATACTGATATCTGCCCGGCATCAGAAATGGCATCGGGGACAAACAAAAAAACTCAGGGCAGGTGAATGGAGAACTTAAAAAAAAAAAAGAGACACCCAGCGCATGATTCCTACAAAAAGTACGTCCAAAACTACAATGGTGTTTGAAAAATGAAAAGGCTTGTGTTAAGGAGTGTACTAACTAAAGCTGGCCACAATAATTTGAATTATAATTAGATGTGATTTAAGAGGTTAGCATTTTTTATGTGAACATTTGATCTTCACATTAGTGAAGTGGAGGAAGCACAGTTTTCATTACAAATAGACAACAGAATAGGGTCAAGTTTTAATCACTGGGGATGTTAATTACCCAGGACTTGGCTGAGGGAATGGAACAACTTGTCCTAAGCAACAAATAAACAATAAAATAACCGCAAAAGGAAAACATTTTCAACAACACTATGGTGCATATGTAACGATTCATGTATTGGAATGAATGTAATGTTACGGTCGATTATTCTTATTATTCTTCTTATTATTTTTTATTGTTTTATATAGCGCCATCAAATGATAATTCACAGACACAAATAAAGTTTAATGGGGAAAAGTCTTAGGGTTTAGGGTAAGACAGATGCGGGAAAGGCATCAGCAGGTGAAGTGAGAGGGGGAAAAGAGTTTGGGTACGGGAAAAAATACACTGGGGCAAAAGAATTCATATGCTTGACCCAATTTATGTTATACAGGCACTATGTTTTTTTGGGGCAAGTATGCATATAGGCGGTAGTGGGGGTAGAAACCCCTTCATGTCCATCAGATGCAATGTTAAGCTGTTAATATAATACTCAATTTAGAATGGAAGCACATTTCCTCTAATAAAGGAGATGCTAATGTTACCACTAGAAATTGTATGTGGTTAATTGAATTTGGTCAAATAATTGTTACCTGTCATTTATGCTTCTTTTAAGATTAATCCAAGCAATATCCAAGCTGCGTATTGATCTTCCATGGGACAAACACATTTGAACACCAGCTCATTCCATCAATTCTGGTAATAACATTAATCTTAGTAATTATTGGCGCAGAGAAGAAAGGAGAGGTAACACTCTACAGGGGTACCACAAGAGTATGTGTAGAGAGTTGTGTTTGTGCGAGAGGCAGCGAGAGGTTCTGGTGTACCTGCTGCTTGGGACCCTACCAAGAGTGATGTTTCAATGAGCTCTCTGATGCACTGAAAGAGTTAAAGCAAGGGTCTCCTTCCTTAAATTTAATTAGAGCTCCTGATGATTAATGAACAGTTTCGAGAGCTATTGTGAAAAGAGCTTTTAAATGGCATTTTAGAATTTAAGGATGTATTTTAGCTCTTTAAGTGCTGGGGCCAGGACACATTTTACTCATGGGGAAGCCAGGCCAATTTGCATCAGTATTTTTAGGGGAAAACTTTCTGAAAGCAATTTACAATTTACCTAAGAAACCTAGATATTGTTTTTTACAGGGGGAAAAAGTAAAGCTGTTCACGTTCAAACCGAGAATTGCATTAATGGTACAAATATAAAATAAATGAATATATATATATTCATAGAAACATAGAATGTCATGGCAGATAAGAGACCTTTGGCCCCCCAATCTACTATGCCTATTTTTCCTTTTGTAAAGCTCAGATCTTAATTAGTCCTTGATCTTGTCTTAGATTCAAGATATCTTTATGCCTATCCTATGCATTCCTTAATTCCCTTACTATATTAACCTCTATCGCTCCTGATGTTAGTCTGTTTCATTTATCTACCAACATCTTGGTAAAGTAAAACTTCTTTACATTCCCCCATTGTTTACCACTATATACTAAAACAAATAAAAAAAGAACAAAAATATTTTTCTTAAAATGGTTTGGTTTAGCTGCAAAGGGAGAGATTAGTGCCACACTAGGGAGGGAACTGGTAGGGAGCCGGGGAAGCGGGCAGGGAATAGGGAGAATGCGGGCAGAGAAGTGGCATTTCCAAGTGCTGTTTCCCTGGCTGGAGAAAGAATAAACTGACCTAGAGACGCAGGTATGGAGGGCTTCACTCAGAGACCCCCTGTCAACCTCAGAGACGTCTCAGTTACAGACTTAATGTGGATTTCAAAGAAGTATGACATCATACTGCCCAGACTTCAAATATAGGCACCCTGGCAGAACCAAGAATGTTCCACTATAGCCCCTTTATCACACATGCCTTTAACTGCCCTCGATAATACTCTGTTTAACCCCCCTGGTTTTGCTGGGGGTCTTTGCATCTGAAAGCAATGCTAAGGTCATCAGAAGACATGGTAGAAGGCTTGCATGCACTATTGCGTGACACAGACATGAAAGGGTGATGAGCACACATTTTCCTGACTGTAGCAGCCTCATGCAAGAAGGCACGTTTCAAGGATCTTCACCATCTGCTCTGTGTCTCTGGTCTATTTAGTGCTGCAAGTGGATTTTGCTCCCCTCTTGCCCTGAGCTTACTGTTCTGACGTGGACATCTGCCGAGTAGCTTTGAGGTTCCTGGAATTATGTACACATTTTCCAATAAGGCCTTCTCGTAACCCTTCCCCTGATAGCTACTTTGCCGGAGATAAGTAAAATTCTCATCTCTCCTTAAACAAAATGTCTCAAGTGTTTCCTCAGTGTTGGCCTTTAGTTGGTTTTCTTGTTTATGTGAGCGTTTATTGTTCCAGCAGTATATAAATTATTATGTGGTATGAGGTTTTACATAACTTGCAATAAATGTCAACTAAATAAAACAAATAGAATAAAAAGCAATCAGTGGCTGCAGAAGAATTACAAAGCAATGCTGCCAAATAATTAGCATGCAATAAAAGTATGGCTAATGAAAACCTTGATTTATGGGGACATTTGCAGACTTGAACTACCTTTTAGCATTAGTATGTGGCTTTGTGGGATTCATGAATTTACAAGTACAGTCCATGTCAGAGTTCCTCGTTCCCAGGCTCCCTATGAATGTCTTTTTTTAGTTTTTTTTTATTTATTTTAAATAAAAATATACAAGTCTCCTACTTTTCTTGACTAGTCATGAACTTTCCCCTCTTTATCATGGGGAGCACAATTTGTACTCTTATCATATGGGAACTGATTTTGTTCAACCTCATGACAAGTCAGTATATGAAATCTATCACTTAAATGATAACCCTGCTGCAGAAATTTTAGTTAACATGGAGTAGTTTAATGATTAGGCACCTTGGACAGCCTCTTCTCTGCACACCACCATATATTACATCCTAATGATCTAGACGGTCTGTGGGACTTCCAATTGAAGTTTTTTCTTAAATTATTTTTCCTATCTTTTGCATCAATATCAATTTATCTGCTCATCAGCAAATACAGAAATTAAAAGATCTGCACGCAATAAAAATGTGAATGTCAGTGCGTCTAATAAGATACTAATACTGTATATGCCGGCGGTACATACCAGACAGCAACATATCACAATAGCAAACATGAACTAAACCACAGCAACAGCAGGAGCCTGTATGAGAGCCTCAACCAATATACTGCAAGCTCCTTATTATTACGTTATTATTATTATTATCATCAATATATTTTATTTATGGAGCTTACCTATATCAAGGGACCAGATCTGGTCTGCTATGTACCATTGGCATATATTAGTGTTTCTTTACACACACTGATGTTTGCATAGTGTGCATTTTATTTATTTATTGCTGATATATGTGGCTGGAAAGGGTCGCTTGAATAGATTTCTGTACCCCTTTTTTTCTGCATTGAATTGAATTATATATTTTTTAATTAATTTAAAACTGACCTCTTATTGCTTTATTATTAAGATTATATACTACTACTATTTGTTTCCAAAAAGTCAATTACGGTATATTTAATTCCCATGCAAAATGTCAAATTTAGTTCCTAACACACATTTGGTGTCAAACTCCCTCAATGAGTCAATAAGCCTACTAAAACATGGAACTTTTAGTTGGTTTAGTTGTCTGCTTGTGGCTATTACAAAGCATCCATTTTTATGTTTACTAGACTTGTGCATTCGGATTTGTATTAATTGCAAATTTACCACGAAAATGGCCAGACCCCACAGATCGGACGCAAATGAAGCATTCACTCACATTCTCACACACTTCCACTTCTCCCAACCAGAGGTGTTGGCAGGGGGGTCAGAGAGGGCCATGGCCCCCCTACATCATGCTGTGCCCCCCCAATTGAAACGCCATCTTTTTTTTTTGTAATAGACAAGGAGGAGAGAGAAAGGCGCCGAGCAGTTGCTGAGGAATAAGTTTTCAGCAACCGTTCAGTGCCTCTCACTCTTCTCCACGAGGCCTCTGCCTTGGTCGTGGTGCCGGCATTTCAATATATATATATATATATATATATATATATATATATATATATATATATTATATTGGCAGCAGGGGCTAATATTAATATGTATTGGCAGCAGGGTCTAGTATTTATATTCATATTGGCAGCAGGGTCTAATATTTATATATATCAGCAGCAGGGACTAACAATAATATTGGCTGCAGGGGCTATTATCAATAAATATTGGCTGCAGGGACTAATATTTATATATATATTGGCTGCAGGGGCTAATATTAATATATATCGGCAGTAGGGGCTAATATTAATATATATTGGCAGCAGGTTCAAATATTAATATATATCCGCACCAGGGTATAATATAAGTATATATCCGCAGCAGGGGCTAATATTAATATTTATATATCGGAAGCAGGGTTTAATATTTCTATATATATCGGCAGCAGGGGATAATATTTATATATATATATATTGGCAGCAGGGGCTAATATTAAAGAATGAAAAATAACTGCCATTTCAGCAGTTTTTTTTAAAATCATATTTCAATCACGGTCTTTACTTCAAAGAGATAAGTACATATTATGTAGTTAAAAATGCACGTCTAATGTATTATATATATAATATATATATATAGGCTATATGTACCGTTTTATAATTGGCCCTCTACTTTCGTCCCTGGCCCCCCATGTGCCCCCCTAAATATGAAAGCTGGAGACGCCACTGCTCCCAACAACTTCTTCATCTTCAATCTTCCTCCAATCAGGGGAGAGAACGTTGCCAAAAGCGCAGTCATGGCAAAATGACGGTGTGGGTTTTTTTGTGCACGTCTAATGTTTACTATTTCCCAACTCACAGAGTGATTCCCAGCCTTGGTGTTCCAGTGTCCATGTTAGGGGACAGGCACAGATTAGTCTGTATAGACCTCTGCAAGGTGGCTTGAGCTACCAATAGCCATCTATGTAGAAGGTGTCTTGGTTGTCAGTTGAATCATATTGTATTTCTTTTTGAAACTGAAGCATATTTGATGCACACAGAAAGTAATTTTGGGGTCAAGTCTGAGTGCAGAGATTGAGCCATTTTTAAGTGGAGCTGTTCATGTAGCCAGTGGAGTATTGTCACCTAGACATATGGCAACAGTTAAAAAGGTGGTGGCAGCCCCTCTGCTGCATAACCCGGGGAGATTACACTATTGGGTGCACAACTTCTCATTGGGCTGGTTGGGGAGATCTGAGATTTACTGGCCCATATACACTATGGAGGACTGTGCCTAGCTGGCACAGCCTCCATAGTGACCTTACTCTACACTGCACATGCAGCACATTAGAACATGGCATCATATCTCATAGTTCAGCAGTAGACCGCAGCCGCAGAGATAAGTGGTAGGGGACGACTGACACAGGGCAGTGCCCAGCAAAGATCCGTCTCTGCAAGGATAGATGTCTTAATGGAGAGGGCACCTGATTATGATGCTTTATGAAAATACACAACACAAATGAATAAGGGCTTCAGCTATAGCTTTATTTTGCTGATAAGGAATTCCAGTTTTGATGAGGGATAAATTCAATGCTTTGTGTCATGCTGTGATGCGTAGTGATATTCACATTGCACGCTTTTGATTGGAAGGGTTCACACTGCATGGGTCGAGGACAGTGAAATAAAACGGCAGGGTTTTGATCCAGTCGGCAGTTCCAAGATGGCTTTTGATGGTGCTAAAAGACAATGTTGGGGATGAGGTTGAAGAGTCTTCTTGTAATACGTGTATCCAATAGGAGTCCAGCGCTTGATTTGATCACATGAGCCCACATGTAGGTACATATATTCGGAATATTCAGTGGCTTTGCACAGCAGTAGACAGCAATTAGAAGTCCATCTATTCTCAGCCACCTTGTGCTTAGCCTTGTGTCTTAAAGTTACATTGTATACACTATAATATTGGTTTACTCACTAACAAAAACACAAGGGCATACCAAAACATAAGTGCACATATCACAGAGAGATAACCCCACATAAACTAAACTTGAAAACGACTGACTATTTTCATAGACAAATACAAAAATGCTGATCAAGGAAAGAAAATGTTGAACCCTAGTAAAAGTAGGCAGTGCTTATTTTAATCTGCCCTGGGCTTTATGGGACATAATTATCCTTCATGTTGCATATAAATGCAATAAATGGTTAGCAGCTGGACTGTCCAAGGGAACACATTTATCAGAGAAGAAAAGCAGAGAAATAACCGTTTGCATATAATATGTAGGTGACTAGTTAGTGTTTATGATAACATGGTTAATAATAATATCCTGTGCTGTGATAGGAAGGGTTAATGCATCCAAAGACTGGAAATAGTTTCAGGTCCTGCAAAGAAATAAGAAAAAAGAAAATCACACATGAACACAATAAAAGCATGGTGTTTGTTATAAATGTATTTCAGAGAAACGTACATTTTATAGCCATCATCCCTTACTAATCTAGGTTATAAAGGTTATTGTGTCTTTAAAAGCTCAAAAGTTAACTTTTTTATATATTCCGTGTACAATGTTTGGCGCGCAGAGATCCCTAGCACAATTTTGTTTGTTTGTTTAAATATTATTTGTATGTTAACCCCTTAAGGACAATGGGCGGTCCCTAAACCCATTGAAAACAATGCATTTTGAGTCCGTACATGTACGGGCTTTGTCATTAAGGGGTTAATATGCATTTAATCAGTAATTTTAGTTCTACAATATGTACACTCTACTCTATGGTAATAAGAGGCGAATATTAAAAACTCTTCCTTTCATTTTATGAACATTTTGCATTTTCTTGGACAGTTTTATAGTGTCTTTATTATGTATTAGTTTAGAAAAATGCCCCCACTTTAATAGATGATTTTTTTTTAAAATAAGATAATTATTATTTATTCTTTCTCTCTGTATGTTGTTTTTCTTCAAAATAATAGAAACTTACAGGCTGATGCAGAATGCCAATAAGCACTTTAATTAACAATTATTCTAACACAGTCACATTTAAAAAATATGTTTATCTGGACTACCCAAATAACTGTACCTTTATATTTACTGTGTCTCAGTAAGCTAGTGCCTTAAACCAAAGACTACATGGTAGAAAATGCCTACTCTTTTACTTAATTATTTATTTCATTCCCTCTATTAATGTCGCCTTCTTTTGAAATCTAGGTGTATTAGTAGCATAAAGGCAGCAGTGGGCAATCTATCATCACGTCAGTCTTTTAGAGGGACACCATTTCCAAGTTGTAGATCATAGTCTAAAACTAGAGTGCCAGAGGCTTAGCTTTAAAGTAAGGAAGGTGTATTCCATGGGAACTGAAACACGCATTGGATAAGCATTAAGCTCATTACTACACAAGACCAAGGTAAGCTCTGACATTTTATAACGTACAAATAATATGAGTAGACTGGATGCACCAAATGGTTCTTGTCATCCGTCAAATTATATGTATCTATTTTCATAAGCTGTTTTTTTTTTATTAGCAAATGTGTATCTACATTTATGTTTGTCGACTTTTGCCTGCTATTTACATCTACATTTACATCTCACAGTAAAATATAAACATCCTGCTCTGAATCCCATTACTTATTGTTTTGAGTTGCCACAACTGAAACATTCTTTCAATGACTAGTTCTTAATTTGAGAATGGAAGTTGTTAATATATACATATATTCATGTTTATTGCAAAGGTAGCCCAGTTTTGGTTTGGATTTGGACCACTGGTGCACGTTCTACTAGTCCTGTAAATACAGATTTATTTCTTGTAAATTGTACTTTTTTGGCTGCATTGTGCCTTATAATGATTTCACTTTACCTACGTGGAACAGACTACAGAAGTGGAAGAGGCAAATACAGTGAGGGAATTTAAACATGCATGGGCTAGACATATAGCTGTCCTGAATCTAAGACGAGGCCAAGGACTGATTAAGGTCTGAGTCTTTACAACAGGAAAAATGGGCAGACTAGATGGAACTAAATGGGTCTGCGTTTCTGTGTTTCAAATTCTATGAATCATTTTGGATCTGACCAATGAGCTCCTAATAATCCCGTATTGTCCCTGCTCATAATGGCATTCTCTTTGTATTCTTCATGGAAATGTTACCGTTCTTGTTAGCCATTGTTACAAAAATCTTACTACCACACCATTATGATTCCATCTCCAGCTTTGGCTGATGTACTAGAATGAACAATCCTGCTGAATGGGGCACAAGGGTAAAGCAGGCGAATGGTTTGTTCTTGGAAACATAGCTAATCCTAACATTTTTCTCGCACTTCACCAGATTTTTCTTCTCTTACTGACAGTCTGTTGCTGTGATAGCAACCCAACATTAATAACAGGTGAAGGGCAGTTTTGATTATCAGTCAGCAAAAGAGACGCTGTCTAACTGATGCCAGAAGGGATTAGAACAGTAGGATAAAGTCCTTTTTTCTCATTATGCCAAGTACAGGACAGCACAGGATCTTCCTGCACAAAACTCTCTATTAGACCACCAGTGATAAAGTCACACTACTGTGCTATGGAAATTGAGGCTATTGTGATTAGCATAAGAATTAAGGACACAGATGAGGGAAAACGTGTGGAATGAAGGAAAATGGTGAAGATGCAGAACGGTAAAAAAGTATTGGAGATGAAGTGCGGCTTTGATAAAAAGCTCAGTCTTGCTAGTTAATCATTTTCTTATCTTGATTAAGAAATTGTTGAAGTAACTGTGATGCGACCATGTGTGCGTAAGCAAAACATCGCCACGTAACAATACAAAAAACAGACTCTCAGCATACATTGTGTTAGTGTATTTCTCGGAAAGCTCAATAAAGAATACATTTAATGCAGTGATAGATTCTGACACATCGGCCAAGTAAAGTATTTTTGCTTATGTGTCTGAAGCTATGGATGCATCTTCAAATGTTAAACAAGTTAAATAATATTGAGACTTCCATGCACACATACGCAGTTTTGTATCATATTCAAATCTATACTGGCTTCAAATACTGACAATGGATGGATATGCTGATCTAGTGATAACCCTTTTGGAAGACCGAGAGGAGTATTGATAAAAACAGTGTCACTAAAATGATTAAAATCTGCCAGAACCTACAGAATACTAAACTTTTGACCCATCAAAGCTTTCTAATATCTCGTACTGATCCTGATAACAAAGAACAATGCTACTTTTTAGTACTTCACTTTAGCACGCAGTGTTTGGATGACAGTTCTTAAACTGTTTGGCAATCTCTCAGCTGAAAGTGCACGGATTGTAACCCACCGCCGACCTGCTGAGTGATCCAGAATAACAGCCTATATACCTATCATAATTGAGATTTGAAGGTTTTATACCGGTTTCATTATTGAAACATCCTTTGGTGTTAACCTCTTCTCTAGAGGTCTGGACCTCATTTATACCACGGCTCTGGCTCCTTCTTTTTCACCCAACTGTAGGAAGAAAAACATAAAGAGATAAAATGATAACTGTATTTATAAGGATTTGAGAGGAAAATGACACAACAGGGATTGTTCCATATATCTCCCCTGTGCTCTAATCAGTTCTCTAAAGCTTACTTGAGTATTTACTATTGAGTCAGAAGCAATGAAATGCAAAGTAGATGCAAATTTCTTTTCTGTAGGAATGCGGTTGTATATTTATGAAAGTATATGGGTCTGTTCTCTCATTTTTAAAAAAAAAAACAAAAAAAAACGTCAGTTTGGTCTTTGCATGTTTTTACAATTTATTTTTCAATTTTTTTTAATGCCAAGCTAACATATGGGTTAGGTAGAATTATATTTTTTTGTTATTGAAAGAAGAATGAATAAATAGTGCTTGTTGCAGAACGATAATAATGTAGATTTTTTTTTATTGCTTTTCACAATCTTTTGAGAGTTGTATAGCAGCACAAACATCCACTGATTTTAAAGCTCCCTGAGGCAGTCAGGGGAGATCAGAGGATCTCTATAGCTGGTCCGTCATCGCCACTGCCTGCAAATGCGAGACTGGACTGTCCCATGAAAACTGGTACACTTGGGAGGTATGTCTACACGTGTCACCTGTGATTTTCTAACGCTATACGCACATGCGCTTTTGCTTACCTTATGTCTGGGTTAAAAAGCGTGAGCTTTATCAGGTATATAGTGGCATTCGTTATTCCCAGTCCTGTAAAGCCAATAAGTGGCACCAGCTGCAATAAATAAAGAATGATTTTAAGATGCAAAATATAAGATATCTAGTGATTTAACAAAACATAATACCCACTCTCACACCAGTATACACCGGCAACCCTTATTTCTACACAGGTGCAATCTTGGCTTGAAAGCACCAATGACGGCTTTTAACTTGAGTCGTTCCAAAGAAAATGGGTATTTGCTTCTGTGACCTTTGCATGAAGGATGGAAAATGATGTAATAAGGCAGAAGTGCGATAATTACTCTTACAATCATATTCATACCCGGCAACGGTCCAGCTTCACCTAGAAAATCTGCACTGTATTTAAGCTCTGGGCAGAGGAGCAATGTTTGGTCATGCACTCTACTGCCACAGTTCTGCATACCCTCCACCCTATGTGTGGATAACCCTATCCTTTATTTCAGCTGAGCCCCTTCGTGTCTCCTACAAGAAGCACATACCTCCCAACAGTCTCTTTGTTTACTGGACTTAGCTATCCTAATGTCTTGTTTTTGTGGGCAGTGGGGACAGGGCCGGCCGAAGGCGTAACGCCGCCTGGGGCGAAGTTTAAAATGCCGCCGGCGTCGGCGGGGGGGAGGCGGCATTTTAAACTTCGCCGACGCCGGTACTTACCTTTAAGAGTCCTGCGGCGAGTCTCCCTGCTCTGCCACCGTGCCGGCTTGTAATTCTGAGCGCCGGAAATTGACGCCACTTCCGGCGCTCAGCATTACAAGCCGGCACCAAGACCGAAGAGGGAGACTCGCCGCAGAGGAGAGAGAGAGGGGCGCCGAGCGGGTAAGCGAAAACCACTCGGCGCCCCTCTCTCTCTCTTCCGTTTCAAAAAAAAAAAACGCTCGGGGCGGCAAAGTGCCGCCCCTTCTAAAGTGCCGCCTGGGGCAATTGCCCCAGTCTGCCCTATTGTAGGGCCGGCCCTGAGTGGGGAGCATGTTTTGTGTACCTATTGGTCATTATTTTTGTAGCAGCAACATGGGAATCTGAATTTTTATGTGTTTTATTATTTTTAGGTTTTGTGCTCCTCTATTTTTGTATTTTTTATGTGCAGATTTTGACGTAGTGTCAGGCTAAGCAATATATGGCCATATAATGTGACGGAATCCCCAATATTTATGCCTCAAATAAGTGTTTTTTGAATGAGAATGTACTGAATTCTTGCTTTGTTTTCTGGGGAGCATGGACCTGTTGGGGAGATCCTCTGATCTCCGCTGACCTGCCCAGGTAAGTGAAGATGTGTGCTGAGTCGCGAGGAAACGGTGGGCGACTGACCATGTCTTCCATCCACTCATTGTAGTGGTCCTGCCATTTTCAAGGCTTACCCTCTCCCTGTCCCACACCTGAAACATTGGGGCATATGTATATATTATCTATCTACCTATCAACAAAAAAACAAGTATATCACAGTAAAGCATCTCTTTTGCATTCAAGAATGAGCACCCTTTTATGCAGACATATGATATTCGTTTTTAAGTATTGTACTTAATGGAACTTGTAATGGAACCCCCCCCCCACCACCACACTATATTACAAAAAAACCCCAGGAAATAACATGCATTTCCTGGCAACTTACTTGGATATAACCTTCAGAAAAGTATATGTTATTTTTGATGAGACTCTGCTACTCAGTGGGAAGATTAATATTAATTTTCTACCTACTGTGTGACTCAAAGTAATTGTATTACTCATTGCCATGATGTCATAACTATGAATAATAATCTTGCCAAACCATAGGTGTTAATATAAGTACATATGACCTCTACTGTGCTTCTCAGCTTTGTTCTATCTTTAACTTTATTTTTTTTAAAAGAAAGTTTCACCTTTCGAACTTTCCAGAAAGGAACTGGACAGATTAAAAATAATAACTATAATACGCCGGAATACAACTGTAGTGTTCATAAGTCATTACAATTTTGGAAACAATAATTTGAAAGGCTATGTTAATGTTGGAATTCATTCATGTGAGCCTTTTACAATGTAAACTTTATATTCAATTATTAAGTTTAAAAGGGTTCTGCAACAGTTTTTTAAGCATCTAAATACTGTCTAACCTATGCGATACCTTTGCTGAGAGGGTGGTAGATATGTGGAAGGGCCTCCTTGCAGAAGTGGTAGAGGTTAAAACAATAAGAGGGATAGGCATGCAGCTAATCTGAATCTAAGATGAGAAGAAGGACTGATTGAGGTTTAAGGCTATATCAGGAAAAATGGGCAGTATGTTTCTTATCTGCCATTAAATGTTTCTGTGAGCTACCGAGTTATAATAATATACCGTATTTATCGGCGTATAACACGCACTGGTGTATAACACGCACCCCCATTTTTGAACCAAAAAAATGAAACAAAAAAACTTCATCAGAATCACTGCTATCTGGGAAACCACACACACACAGTAAGACACACACACAGTAAGACACACACACTAAGACACACACACCCTAACCCCCCTTCTCAGGATCTCCCCTCTCTCTCCCTAACCCCATCCCGGTCACTTACCTTCAACTCCACCTGCCTCAGCCTCCGCCGCCTGCCGTCTGCCTCTGCCGCCTGCCTCGCCCGCCGCCTGCCTCAGCCTCTGCCGCCTGCC
>VKOC01000002.1:39573093-39584522 GCA_009364415.1 Spea multiplicata | reverse complement strand
TATTAGGCTAGGTTGATATTTGAAACAAACAGAATATTTAATCATGATATTCAAAAGATGCAAGCTCCATCTGCGTAGATTCCTGGCTTTGATGTTAAAATCAAACAAAATGAATGTTTCACTATCTATTATTGATCCAATCTATTATTGATTTATTAATTAAAGTAATTTCTACTTCGGGGAACTCAAGTCCCCATTTGTGCAGGTGTTCAGCATATCCTACTAATCACCATATTAACTTTAACTGTCACAGACCGATACTTAGGAAATACTTGGCTGGAAAGCACTACTGTAGTCAAAAAGAGAGAAGATCCTCAGCAATATTTTGTGAAAGGCTCTCATTTTGATACATAGGGTTAAGACTCAAGATGGGATAAAGACCAAATATGACCCTTGACAGATCATCAACGTAGGTCTTTCTCATCACAATTCACTGCAGCCCAACCTTTCAGGATAATCTTTCTGTGGT
The DNA here is from genome assembly GCA_009364415.1 of Spea multiplicata. Taxonomy (NCBI): domain Eukaryota; kingdom Metazoa; phylum Chordata; class Amphibia; order Anura; family Pelobatidae; genus Spea; species Spea multiplicata. The sequence continues at coordinate 39,584,053 of VKOC01000002.1, read as the reverse complement.
GTAACACCTTGGCCTGTAGGTAACACAGTGGTCACCAGCCCATGGGTACCCAATGCATCCAAGGAGTGCCCAACAACATGTGTGCCAGCAAAGATATCTTTGTGGTACTCTGAATGACCACCTAGAATAGCTGCCCCTCCTATGCCCATAGTACCAAATATAAATGGTGAGCATGAGCACCAGCCAGAACCCCAAAATATTTTATCGCTGTTCAAACTCTGCCCTCTATTTTAAGTTCAATAGCAATGCATTTATAGAGACGTTTGTTATTTTAGTAAGTCATAGCATAACTGACTTTGGTCATAAATTGATTTTTACATCCGAAGAACACCAGCATAGATAAATATAGATGGATGCTGAAACAGGTAATTGCTCTCCTTTAATTGAATATTTAACTACTAGATCCCCAAAACACCCCGGTTCCTTAGATCTTACTCACCACAACCAGCATGAACGCTCTCATCTGATCCATCTTGGCAGTCCTTGTCCCCATCACACAGCCAGCGCCGTGGAACACACAAGTGGGTGCTGGGACACTGGTATGATTCTGGACTACAAGTGGTATATTCTACAGGAGAAGAAAAAAAAAGTGTCCAACGTTGATTTCATTTAAACAACATGCGTCTGTGTACTTCTTACTTTAAAAGGCCAGCTAAGGACCATCAAAGTTGTATCCTCCCAATAGCCACATAACACCAGTTTTCTACCCCTGTTTTTGACTTACTACAGCGGCTGTCTTCATCTGATTTATCTCCACAGTCATCAGAGCCATCACAAACCCAGTGCTTGGAGATGCATCGATGGTTACTGCACTCAAACTGCATGGAAGTGCAGAACTTGTCTGTGAAAAAAGAACAAACATAACCAGTTACATTATAGAGAGAAAACCGACATTCAACATATCATGTAGACTGAATGCATGTGCTTTTTGTACAAACCACGCAGCCCATCTATCAGGGATTCAACGTGCTTTTAAGGCACAGTGCGGTCTCAGAAGCTTGAATGGTTGCTTCTGTGCTTTGACACTTCCTTAAACCATACGTTGTAGGTACCCACACAAAGACAACTAATAACAAATATGTAAAAACGAAAAAATGTAGCTATGTGGGACGGTTTTGGCAGATTTTGGCAAGTTTCAGGAGTCTATATGCGAGGCTAGATTTTGACACAATTTAGCCAGTCCTGGACACTACTGAAACATACCACAGTGAGTCTCATCTTCACCATTTTCACAGTCATTCTCCTTGTCACAGGTCCAGCTCATAGGGATGCAGCGTCCACTCTGGCAGGCAAAGTAATTCACTGGGCACTTAGGTTTACGAACCCCTGCAAGATAAGCAGACCGGATAAAATAAGAACTGAACAGGCATGTATAGGGTTCAACAGCAAGCTGTACACTGCAGAATTATAGGATACAGCACGGTAATCAGCAGTTTCTAACATTTTGTGAAAAAAAGAGACCATGCTAAACAGTTGCTCTAAAGCCATAATAACTTGACTCTTTTAAATCATGGTCAAGAACGCACCGATATGTGTGACGCAAATCTGAAAGAACATTACACTGGCTGATATAGCAAGTGATGCAAAATAGCATCAGCTCATGGCATAATGTGCAAGGAGCAAATAGATTTCCTATTTGTTTAGAATTAAAAAAACACATGGTAATTTGAGATCCATTCTTCTATACCAGTAAGCTGCATCCTTTAAATAGGTTGGTTCAAAAGCATACCTGCCCCGAGAACAAATACATTTGAGTATGCGTGTTAAAAAAATATAGCTGGGCAAAATTGCTGACCCTCCTAACATGGTCTTCTAACATGGTCTGCACTATGGCACATGGCAACATTCATCTGTAATGAAGATCTCTACTAAGCAATTTAACAAAGTAAGTGCTCTTTTAGTTGATGATATAGCACAAAGTACTATTGGCAAACGATATACTGCTACCAAGATTGGCTACACCAAAGGTCAGCATACCCACCATGCAAGGTAGATTCTCACCTGGACAGTTGGTTTCATCTGAGAAGTCCCCACAATCATTTGAGCCATCGCAGACCCAACTTGGCGCATAACAAAGAGAAGTCCGCTCACACTTCTGGAAGGTCAGGCCCTTCACTCCAAGCTTAAAATACTTGCTGCAGTCAGTGATGTCTACATGCAAATAGGTGCAACAGGAAGGAGATGGGAGAACATGATTCGTTTAGATTAAAACAAGTAGCTTTTTTCTCTTCCTGTATTCTTTCCTTAGAAACACACCCATGCACTACATCAAAAAATATAAACTTACGTATGCACATTTACAGTATTTAATGCTGTCGGTTCTCTGCACAGGGTCTGTGGTAGGTTATGGGATAGTTTTTATTTTCATGAAACCCTGTGCAAATCTGCACAGTGCATTTTCTTCTTATAAACAGAGTGCCCACCAAGTTACGAGTTACTAATCCTAGCCAAGCTACTCCCAACATCGGTCTATTACATCCAACAACGGGTGGCCATGCAGGTCTACAGGACAAACTTACTGCAGTGCATTTCATCGGACGCATCCTCGCAGTCCACAAGCTGGTTACAGCGGCTCGAGTTTCCAATACAGGTCCCGTCCCGGCAACGAAACTCCTCGGGAGCACAGCTTGTCTCTGAAAACAGGGAGAGACGGTATGGGAAGATTACAAGAGAAGGGAAATATGTTTGCCATACACTAACAGATCCAAAATAAGTTGTTGAGGGTGAAATAGCATAAGAGATAAATTATACCAAGTACATGTTTCTCATACAATTTGTTTTATGGCGAGCTCAGTATGATATAGCTTGGATAATGCTTGATATTCCAACATTACTGAAACAGGGGTTAAAAAAAAAAAATGTCTTCCATGACACATCAACATATGTCTAGACCATTTAGGTTAAAGCCTCAGATCCCGGCACATAGTTAGGCCTAAGCAGTATACTATTATTATTATCTTTTATTTATATAGCGCCAACAGTTTATGCAGCGCTTAATACAATACATAAATTCAAGGAGTATTGCAAGACAAGAATTGACAGATTAAGTCAAACAGATACATTCAGTGGAGAGAGCCCTGCTCGCAAGTCCCGAGCGCCTAATTCCCTGCATCAATGTTGCAGACCTTAAAGTGCCAACACTGCATCTTAAACATGGAGCTAAAGTTTTTTCGGTACAAAATTACTATACACAATAGTGTGCATCAATTTGCCCATATAAATTATGTTTGTTATTTTAAGCACAGAATGTGTCAGCAGATAATAACTATTTGGCACATCTATCTGCCCAAAAAGAAAAACACATGAAAAGAGGGTCTATTCGTGAAAATTATTTTATTAAATAACTAAGCATTTGCACACAAATAAAGGATTCACTCACTCATTTACACACATTTTATACATATTCATGAATGCATTTTAAAAAATCATTCAAGCAATTCATACACATTAATTCATTCATACTCTCTCATTCACACAATTCATCCACACATTACTCATTCTCTCACTCTCAATTTCTATATTTTTACTATCCTTCTCCCTATCTACCCCCTCCCCCTTCCTTTGTAGTTCTCATACCCTGCTGAAGTCCTGCGATTGGAGCATGAGGCCTCTTTTCCTTGCAACCAAGATAGAGGCCTCACTCTCCCACCGCTGCAGTCAAGGCAGCACCGAGGCGGGTGGTGGCAAGGAGTGGAGGAAACAGAAGGGGGCCGAGCGGTTGCTGAAAACTTTTTCATGCGCGGCCGCTCGGCACTCCTCTCTCTCCTCCCACACACCCCAAACCTCGTCCCGTTGTGGCATGTGTGCCATAGGTTCGCCATTGCTGGCATAGAGGGCTGCAAACAATATTTTGGATATCCTAGCAGAGTCTAGTAGAGTACCAGCAATGGGGAAAAAAAGCACATCATTTTCAAGCTACATACTAAGTGTTCATATGCCAAAACAAGTAGAATAAACGTGATTAAGCAATGCATAAAATGCTGGACGTATCAAGCAACAGCGCAGAATATTCATGCAGCCAACACACTCACTGTTACAGGATATCTCATCAGAATTGTCTCCACAGTCATCAAGTCCATTGCACCAGTAAGACCTGGAGATACACCTTCCGTTGGCACAGTGCAAGAAGCCTTTCTTGCAGCGGCGGTTGCCTGTGGACAAAACACAGTAAATGCTAATGTGCCAATTGACTGTGCCAATTTGATTTTTATTTACATTTGTGTGAATAATAATGAAAATATAAGCATGTGTTCACTCACAAACACACTGATTAACCATTCAGATAATGATTTCATCCAATGTATACGTATACGTGGTTCCACGCTTAACACTACAGCTACCTAATCCATTATAGAAATGAAATATTTGCTTCTAATCATTTTACTGTGACTGGTTTTTCCCTCTACAGATGAATACGATTACAAAAGAACCAAAAGATTATTATAATGTTTTCCTTAAGGGCTGTAAATATCCAGGATCATAGCTGATGTCTTACTGCAGTATGTTTGCTTCTCATCTGCTTTGTCCTTGCAGTGGGCCACACCATCGCACGTCAGGCTATAGTTAATACAGTCACCATTCCCACACTCAAATTCATCATGTGGGTTGCAGGTGGAGTTCAGACCTGGTAAATAAAATGAAACCGTAAAAGAAGAATTAGAACATGGCCTGAGAAGATTGCTGAGGTTAAGATTTGTTTGGACAGCTGTACCACATCTTTTTAAATCAATCTTGTAGGTTGCATTCTGGAACATTAAGCACATACCACTAGAATTCAAGGACAAGGAGGTGATAAAAAAAACTCTAGGAAGCTAAAGGCGGGAAATTATTCTCACTCTAGGGCATCTGTATTATTCTGGCCTCAAAGTGGAAGAACCATAGGCACAGCCTCTCCCCCATTCCTCCCATGGGGAGAAGGTGTGCATGGAGGCACCATCTTTTGTGGAAATGCTCTGGGAGGCCTGGTTCAGGGAGAAGTGGACAAATAAAGAAGACGGGGGGGTAGAAGAAGAAAGAAGAACAAGAAGAAGCAAAAGAACAAGTGGAGCTGCATGAGACACTGAGATAGAGGGAATTGGGAAAACTGTTACAAAATAAATTGTACCAGCATACTGGCCAGTCAATGAAGTCAAATATATTTGCTTCACTGCCTCCTTGTGATCTGGGCAGCTGAGTTCAGCAATGACCCCAGAGTTCCTTAGACACAAAGCATTGAATTTTCTTACAATCGAGCTACTTCGACAGTAAACAAAAAAGAAAGCCTTTGGAAAAGAATTTGTGGTATAGGGCATCTCCATCAGTGGTGGCCACCTGCGAAGGAGCAGATATCTGTTCTTCATTACCCCCTTCATCATGTCCCATGTTCTAAGCACTGGGATGTTATGTCTTATCTAAGTACCATGAGCAGCAAGTAACAGAGGTCTGCTGGAAGAGGTACAATCACCTGCATCGTTGGACATACCTCTACAAGTAAAATCTTCCTGCAGAATGCGATCTCCCCGGCACGAGCAGTTTACCTTTCCATCAGCAGTAAGGAGACATAAGTCTTGACAAATCGAGTTGTTTCTGCAAGGGGATAATTCACCTACAGCAGAGAACATAAAAAGCCATGTTAACTGCAGCAATATTGAAATAAAACAAATAATGCTAAAGAGATGCATTGGTCATAGAGCTTTTTATATTAATCAATCACATCTTACAATAAAAAATACAGCACATGCCATGTTCCATTACAGAATTTCTATTCACAGTAGTACTTACAGCTGTTTGTATCATTTGCCACAGCGATGATGCCCATGGGCTGCTGCGGGATATCACCTCTGAGAAGCTTTAGATCCGAGCCAACATATTTGTTGGCCCTCTGAACCGAACGACGTACCCAGTCTGTCCAAAATATATAGTCCCCATAAACAGCCAGACCAAAGGGATGGACGGGATCAGTCTTCAAAATAGCCTAATAAAGAGAAGGCAAAAAATGTAAAGATGCAAGTAAGAAGGTGAAAAAATGAGGAGATGGAAAACAATTGTAAAGTTATGAACTTAACATCAGCGCAAGTTTACTGGAAAGTGCCCTACCAAAACATCTTGAGAAGGCATTAATAAAATAAAAATAAAACATAGGCTGCTTTGATATGATCAATCTAGTTTGCTACCCTTCATTTTCCAAACCATTACACACCTGCATGGCAGACTAACAATGTGTTGGAGTATATATTGTGCCCATATCACAAATAGATGAATAGCGCCCAAAGATCACTTACATATCTCTCAGAGCCATCATACTCGCATCGCTCAATCTTGTCGAGGGTTGCATCAGAAAAATAAAGCTTTTCTGCCCGATGGTCTATGGCTAGGCCATTGGGAGTTCGGATGTCCTTGTCTATGATGATCACCACATTGCCTCCTGAGAGAGAGGCCCGCATAATGCTGGGGTGCTGCTCATTCCAGTTGGTCCAGAACATAAGACTGGAGAAAACAAAAAGATGTTGAAAGAACACTGCAAGCAAAAATACACTTGGTGGTCCTCTCCAATCAAGCCTTAAAAACCCACTGGGAAATCAGTGTCTAAAATTGTCTTGGATATTGGTATGTTATTAGGAAAATAGGTAGCTTACAGATTTTTTTAAAAAATACACGCAGTGTCTAAAAGATTTGTACACGTTATAGTTGCCGGGTTCAGAGGAAAAGCTTTAGCAAATGGCCAAAGCAGAGAGCCACAGCAGTTACCACCTGAGACCAAGTGAAATAGGAAAATCTCTTACTTTTGACATTCATCCAAAACAAAGGCACGTGGATGATCATCCCCAGACATGGTCACAACGGTCTCTCTTTCAAAGGCCCCAACCTGGCTTTGGTCCACCGTGTGTCTTGTGATGGTGGAAGTTGTATAACTTGTCCAATATAAGGTATCCCAGGCACGGTGATAGGCAAGACCCTCAACTGAGCCCACATCTGTCAGAAGAAGAGCAAAGGCAGTACGTTTGGATGAATCTGATTAGCGCAACACTACATACGAAACATAATATTTCCAATAATACTCCAACTGAATTATGTACCACAACTTAACATTTTTCTACAAAACTCAAAGAAAAACTACAACTCATACTAGCCACAAATTATATCATGAAGTTTAGTGGCAAAGATGAGACTCTATGAATATTCTTCTCACTGTGAAGCTTCTGTAGATTGTGAGCAATCAGTAAATATAAAAACCTCCATTAAAACAGGAGGTATCTGAATCTACACCAGAATTAATAACGTTTTGCATTGATAAATATAGTCTATAAAGTATAAGAAAATCAGACGCAATGTCTTACTTTCAACTATTGTCTTGCGTCCTGTGCCATCATGGTTGATCTGCTGTATGTTCCCAAAGTGGATATCACTGTAAAAGATGCGTGTTCCTCCCTTGTCGCTGTCTCTGTAGTCGAATGCCAAAGCTATGACGTTCTTCATGTGCTCCTGGTCTTCAAATGGTTTGACAGGTGCGTTGAGGCTACTCTCATCCGAAAGATGGATGCTTTTTAGGATGGTTCGTTCAGAATACAGCAGGTAGCCATCATATTCTCTGCAGTCTAACCCATTTTCTGCAAGCATGCCATGAGCGCAGGCACATACACGTTGTCCGCCTCCTCGGTACAAGCAGAGCTGTTGGCAACCACCATTATTGTAGGCACAGACATTAGTTCCTGTAGGAAGCAAAAGAACATTCAACACCACAGCCTGTAAAGTGGACAGTTAGACGGAGGGGAGTACACGCAATGGAACTAATATCTACTTTCTCCACAAAGAGGAGAAAGCAATACCCATTCATGCTTCTCTAATATGTAAAGCTACTCTGTGTTGAATTTAAAAAATAAAAACCTTTCCTTTGTGTGTCAAATCTGGGGTTAAAATCACAGGTACTGTTAGAATGAAATTGGGTGAATTACGGATGCGTGTAATACAGTCTGCATTGCATTTACCCTTTTGCCTGTCTTTGTTGAACACTTTGATGTCTTTGAGCTGAACTCCTATGCCGGTTCTCAGTGACACAGATTCAGTGGCGTTGTCCTTGTGTCCTCTCTTGATGGATCCATTTGCGTGAGTTCTGAAAGCCAAAACGAAAAAGGCTTACAATCTCAACTAATCCATACTCAAGTAGGCTTGACAGTACATTGTATCTAAAGAGAAAGTCTCATGAAAAATATTTACTGTATTGCGTTACAGCATACTGTAACATAGTGCATTACTAAGGCAACGGGGGTTTTGTTTCACATTGCCCTTATAAACTTTGTCTACAGTTGTTGCCTGCAGACAGTTATGTGATATGTTGGTTGCATTCCAAACGTCACACTTAAATGATGGTTAATGGTAACGCTAATAAAGTCTGCCTTTGCTAGTAAAATCCATTTTGCTATTGACATTAATAGTCAGGGGGGGTTAATCTGGGTGTTTAAGACAGACATTTTATTGGTTACCACAAGGCTGTGATAACTGTAGATGAAGCCAATATAACAGACCTAACCACATTCAAAATGCAATTATACAATGGAAAGCAAACTAAACCCAGAAACACTGTTTTTCAAACTATTTAACTGATACCTGTTCTAATATTTCCGAGCTTAATAAGGGACGATATGAACTTTGTGGGAACAGTTTGGGGAAGACCCTTTCCTATTCCAGCATGACTGTGCCCCAGTGCAAAATACAAGGCCCATGAAGAAGACACAGTTGGATGAGTTTGGGGTAGAAGAACTCGACTGGCCACAGAGCCCCGACCTCAACCCCATCGACCAAACTTTGGACTAAACTGGAACGGAGATTGCAAGCCAGGCCTTCTCATCCAACATCGGACCTCACAAAAGCTCTACTATATTATTGGGCAACAATTCCAAAGAGTGGAAGCCGTTATAGCTGCAAGGGGGGGGGGGTCAACTACAACTTAATGTCTATGTATTTAGAATGCAATTTCATATACAAGTCCCTGTTGGTGTAATGGTCAGATGTCCCAATAATTTTGTCCATATAATGTGTAATATATATTTCACATTATATGTGTAATATATAATACATAATGTAATAAAATGTTCAACAATAAGTTATATATACCTGTCACTCCAGTAAATATAATCTTCAAAGACAGAGACCGAGAACATGTCCATGTTGTTGCTGGACAGCACCACCTCCCTGTTGTTCCCGGTTTCCAGATCAATCCTTTCTATTTTATCAGTGCGGGCATCGCACCAGTACAACTTCCCATCCTGCACAAAGAGCAACACAGCATTGTGGACATAAATCACTGGATACTTTTATTATGACATATTTACACCATACAACACAACATGGCACGCTGCCTCCATGAGATGTGACACTCATTTGAAAAAGGTTCATGGCGATTCTACTCAACTCAGAGGTTAGAAACATTGTCTTTTTTCTTCCAGCTGCTGTTATATCATATACCTACAGCTAAAATTAACATTACATACCTTAATAATTAAGGTATGGGTATGTGCAGCAGTACAACACAAAAGGCTGGTATCACAAGTAGCTGGTGACAAAGTTATATGTTTGACATCTAGCAAGGGTATAGCATATGCAATTTGTTTAAATGTATCATAATTATTTTATATTTATATATACATGGTTATTACATATATATATATATATATATATATATATACATATATATATATATATATCCACACACACTAAGTATGTATCCCAGAATGCATTGCATATAGACTAATAGCAAACTCATGTGTTATTGTGAGCTGTGCAATTGCAAGTACTGTTTGTTAGGCATTGATTGTGTTCTTATAACACAACTGGGGCAGATCTAGCAAGGCAGAAATTTCACATACTGACTTGTGGCAAAGTTGGCATCCTATGACAGTGCCACATATAAAGCAACTGAACTCTTCGGTATGACCCATTCTACTGCCAATGTGTGTCTATGGTGATGGATCCCTGTGTGCTCGGTTTTATCCACATGTCGTAATAAGTGGTTGAAACACCTAATTAGAACAGGTGTCCACATACTTTTGGTTATATAGTGTATTTTGTTATCTGCTTAGAAACAGGGCTCTAATTTTCTGCAATTGTCAGCTCAGGGTATATATCAAATCCTTTGAACAGACAGCAACGCCCCAAAGTTATAGAGGAAATCCTCCCTTGGGAGGTTCTGAAGGTGAGAAAAAGATGCTTTTCTGAGTGTGACGTAAATGGGCCTACCTCATAATCTATAGAGATTCCATTAGGCCAACTGATGCTGTTCTCTACTAGGATATATCTCTCGCTACCGTCCAGACGAGACCTCTCAATACGTGGGTGCTGGCCCCATTCTGTCCAAAACAGATACCTGCCAGCAGACAACAGACAGTAAGAGACAGACAAGACAAGAAATAATTGACAAAAGTACTCGTGGCAAAGGAAATATTATTGTTAATGGAATGGATAGTACAAAGACAAAAAGGTTAAAGTTCAGGTAAATGCACACCCAATGACTGTCTAAGTTTAGGTGATGCCAGTCTTACCCTTTCTCTGGATGAACAGTGATGGCCCTTGGCTTGTCCAGTCCATGAGAGATTACAACATAGCGGAAGGAGCCATTCAAACGGGCAACTTCTATCACGTCAAAGCCTTGATCTGTCCAGTAGATGTTACCTGTGGACAGCAATTAATTAAGAAGGTCAATGCAATCAGAATGGCAGCAATGTAACCAACTGCAGTGTATTCTAAACCACCATTACACATGCGTATGCAAAAGTACACCATGCGTATGCAAAAGTACACCACAATGGTAGAATAACACCTAATTAGGTGTTAGAGTGAGTGTATGTTTTGCATGTGTGTTACTGCATAGCATAAGAGCGTGCTTAAGTGTTGTATGTGATAGCATATGGTTACCATGAGTCTATGTGTATAAGTGTATGCTGTTAGTGTGAGTGTGTGTGTGTATTTCAGTTGGTGGTGGTGGGGG
>VKOC01000002.1:39541043-39572282 GCA_009364415.1 Spea multiplicata | reverse complement strand
AATGTCGGTCGTAACTCTGTGGTGCAGATAAGTTTGTTTCTGAGTTGCTGAATTTGTGTTTCAAACCAGCTTGTCTAAACTTGAAAATAAATAAAAGGCTTTTAGATTTTTATTATTATTATTACGCACGTACATTAGTAAAGTAAACACATTATATTTTGTCGCTGATAATAGCAAATGGAATTTTTTTTTTTCTCTACCGGTGGCCAGATCCCTGGTAGCTGCTGACGCACACGCATATATGCACACGTGTACACATGTGAGAACACATGTAAAACACTCTCCCTTGCTGAGGCGCACGCGTATACATTGTGTGAATTACTTACACAGAATATGCTCTACGTGTGAAGCTGAAATGACTGCCTTCGTCATATTTCATCATTTTTGTCCTCTTTTTGATACTGTTACCACTACTTTGATGGGCTTCCACCGAGAAGGTTGACCTAGTTTTTGCATCATGGGTTGTGATAAGGACTCTTCTCTTCCAGGATATTGCTGTCTCTTTTTATTCTTAGTATATTTTAAAATACACTGATACTAATACTATTAGCATTAAATTGCGGGTTAGCGCATCTCCATCAGTCTGTCTTGGTCTTCTTCTCGCATATCTACCTAGGATCCATTGCTTAGACCGAGATCTTTCCTGCTTCCAATCATGATATTCTCTTCTCCCCCAGAATATCTCACACCTGCGCTTCATTATAGGGTGTCCGTATATATATATATATTATTTATTTATATATAATATATATAAATATATATATATATATATTATATATATATATATATATATATAATTAGCCTGTCCAATCTAAAATATTTGTATTTCATTTTTAACAAAATGAGGTAGGGAGTGAACGCTACTGCAGTTGATGCATTGGTTCCTCATGAGCCATAAAGTCACCTAAAAACTGAGGAGAGACGTCCCCGTTGTACCCCTCCCCTTCTAGTGAAGGTGAAAAAAATCTCCCTATGGGCAACTCGCACACACATTTCAAATAACCTTTTCCAAAACCCGTAAGAAATCATTTTCTGGCTGATTGATTACGCTGCCCTTTAACTGTGGGGTGGGGAACCAGCAAGATACTGGGAGTAATTGTGCTTCAGAGGAAACCATGTCGCTGCATGATAAATGATATTTGTGTTGCAACAGTCTGCAATCTAATAAAATGCTCTGTGCATGGTCTGTTGATCTTATTTCTTAGAAAGTTCAGTTGGCTTTTCGAGTTACGGCGCATGTTGGAAGTTTGTGCACGTTGTCGGAACTGAGCATTTGCAAGAATATTTTCTGATTTAAAGAAATGAGACAGGAGGAGAGCCAATTTCTTAGTAGCGTTAATTAATTGTAATGGTGATAAAGCGTAATTGCGGGACCTCTGTAAATATTTTAGTTACATATGGAGGTGGCTTCACTTTCCAACTGGCCAACCTTACTATGCACCATGAAGCGCCAAACCCAGTGAGTTAATCACGAAGATGGACCGGGTTGATCTTGTATGATATTTAATCAATACGGTGGGATTGCAAGCAGAGTCCCGGCTTACTGAATAATATACGAAGAATGCTTTCTCTCTGTAGAAAGCCTTGATGGATTTCTATATAGTATATGGATTTTTATTTATGTAGTCCCATGAAAGATGATTACATTCTGTCATGAGGTTCCATGCGTTTCCGTTAGCAAGTAAGCAGGATTAACTCTTTCAGTATCAATAAACAAATGTATTAATAGTCAAACTGTAAAATGTCTAAGTCTTGTGGGTTTTTTTTTTTTTTTTTTTTTTTAAAAAAAGGTGCCTTTGTCTTGGGTTGAGAGAAAAATGCTCTTCTGGTCCTTTTAAGTATAACAATATTGACCCCTGGTTGACCAATTAATGTGAAGCCATTTGTATTTGAAATGGTCAAAAGAGAACACTTTTTCATTTTGGTGTGAGATAAGGGGCATGACCCATGGGTAAAGATTTACCGATGAATATATGACTTATTGATTTATGTAAGGGAATTATAGATACAGAAGAAGAAAAATGTTTTAGTCCACTGTTTAAACATGTTTATTTCTATGCACTTTATCGTGACTTTTTGGGGTATAGAACACTGTGATAAACTCATACCTGGGAAACTTATTTAGCTTCTTGAGAAAGACATTAAGGGCAGAGATTTGGTTCCCAAAGGGGTCCCTCCTGAACAGGCACACCAGGGAAGGGTTCAAGGACCAGCATTATTTAACGGTGTTTAAGGAATCTAGATGGATATGATGTGGGTTTTTTTTTTTTAATTGAAGTACATTAAAAACATGTGCTTCTGCTCTGGGGGTACAATCTTTCCTCTTCTCCACTTGAAAGTGAAGAAAGGGACACCAAGTTGGGACATTCTTTACGTAAATGTGGACTGAGCAGGACCACCAAATCTGTGCTACCAGATGTGATCTTCTCCCAACCATCAGGGGGTCAGCTCCATATGTGGAGAGCTGCTCTGTAAAATGCTAGAAATGGGTTGCTGGGGTTATGTACATCATGGTGCCTTTGTGCAATGTTTTTATATGTAAATACAGTGCCAAACTCCTCCAGAGAGTGTTTCATTTTAGAACCCTGTGGGGCTTCTGCTTTTCACAACAACTTAGCGTGGTAACTGTAATATAAGATCTAAAATGAATGTCATTATGAAAAAAATAACACATTTTTAAAGGCCCAGTTGTGTGCCAAGATATTGTTGGAATAAAGCATCTGTAGAGACTTCTCCAATACAAATAAATAGGAACATCATCTTCTTTGGGAATGGAAGAGTGTGCCAAAGTTGAGAACAGAGGGCAGGACCCCGAAACTATGCTGCATGTGAAGTAATTGAAGCTGAAAGAATGGTCCAGCTATTCTCCCTGGAATATTTTGCAACGCAGATTCATACCCTGCTGCTCTTCTAAGTTACCGCAATAGAGCAGACCACGGTTTGAAGATGTGCAAGGGAAAATGAACAATTGAGCAAGTACAAAGAGTTTATGGTAGAACAATCAATTCATTCCAATCATATCTTTGGCACAAATGAGTTATTTTTATTCTCTTTTATTGATTAAGCGCCAACAAATTACGCAGAGCTGTACAATTGAAATGGAGATGTTAACACACACATAACAAATGTATGTTAATGATCAGGAGATGAGAGCCCTGCTCCCAAGCTTGCCATCTAGCCTTATGCTACTTTTACACAAAGTTCCTGGCAGGAATAGTGGACTTTTGAGGGCCCCACTCATGATCTTACTATCAAAATTGCTGCACATGCGCTATATAAATGAAAAAACAGCTGCCTTGTATAAATAACTGGTGTGCTCCATCAATACCGTCAAAGAAAAAATTAGGTACTAGTAACTTTACACCTTCTTGACCAAGTTACAAAGTTTGAAGAAGTCATTTTTTAAAAAAAATGTTTTTAGCATAATTATGGATCCCGGCAAACACAGATCATAACTATCTAGTCACTTGTGATACCTACTAACAGAAATACGTTTTACCTTACCTCTGTAGTCACTGGTTAGTACCGATGTGGGACATGAATCCATGAACTCCGAGACAGTTTTTGTATGTTTTAGAATCCAATGTGCATTTGTTTTTACCTAATTTTGGGGCACAGAAAGGTTTAGGAAGAACCAGAGTAGAACAATATATGATAATATCAGATGGTGATCTTTGCAAGAACTACATATAACACCCAGAGCATCACCCCATTAGCTTTGATTGCCAAAATTTTCATTTTTACAGAAGTAATTTTATTTTAGCATGTACTGTTTTTTTTTTTTTTTTTTTTTTTTTTTACCCATGGAACACATTGTTGGCTAACAAATAGAAATAATCACCAAAAACGAACAAACTACCAATAAGGGTAGAGGCACGTGCACTGCACGTATACAAACACCAAAACTTATTGCAAGGAGAGCACGTAAGGAGAAAAAGGCATATACAAAGTAAATTTTTATTAAACAATATGATTTAAATACATAAAAAATATACATATAATATAAAAGCATCTCGGCACAAGACACATATAGGAAGGTACCTATGAACAGAGGCACAAGACTACAGGAACTAGGATGGAAATACGTATGTATATAAAGGTGCAAATAAGAAACACAAGGATGACCACAGCGATAAAGTGAAAAGGAACAAATGAATAAAAAGAGCAATGGTACATCGGTGCTCAAAAATTATTAACCAACCTAGAAACAATGCTGAAAACAGCAAAAGCCTGGTAATGAATGGTGCCAAGTCCAAACGTACCAACCCCAACTTACGTTTCGCTGCAATGAGCTTCGTCAGGGGGCGTAACAAATAGAAATGTAATTTACTCATTTTAATGCAACCTCGACAAAGCAAAGAGATAAAATTGAGCTTGACGATATGGATTCTGATCACAAATTAAGACTATTGGTAAATTTGTCCATGCAGAATAGACGCATTTGCAGACTGTAGTAATGGCAGTAATTTGGGTTCCTTTCCTAAACATGTAGCAACGGCCTAATTAACCCTGGCAAATGAGCTCATTTAGAAATGGCCTCCTAAAGACTCAGGTTTGGGGCCATTCTCTATCAGTCTGGTTAAAAGTTACACTTTTTTCATCTTTTGACTGTGCAAATGATCTCTGAATATAAACAGGGTCACCCGCTTGGTGTACGGAAACGTTTGGCAGGACATGTTGTAAGTGTACACGCTGACTATGCACATATCATCATCTGACGCTGTGTAAACTTTTGAAATTATGGATTTTTTTTTTTAAAGCCAGTAACAGGATGAGTTTAAACCATAAAAACACATTATCTAAACAAAGAGCAGAAGAGCAAATAATGCCTTTGGGTTTCTTAGAAATGTTGGAAATCATTAATTACACAAAGTCAATAGTGACTTTTTTTTGTGTGTTTTTTTTCCCTTTCATTTACTGTTCTATTGGATTCTTGACTTTCTGTTTGGCGTTTGGAGATGGCTTTGTGTCGTATCTTTTGCTGTTAATGGGATAATGACACATACAAAAACACTTTAGGTTTCATTACCTTCCATAGCATACTTCGTGTATACTGAATGTTATAGTTAAAAAATATTCTGTAAAATTATTTATTTTGAAAGAGAAAGGCAGAAAAAAGAAAAGATAAACCAGGAAATATCTCTTCTTTCCAGTGGAATTATTAATAACAAAAGAGATTTTGCATAGTAAAATGTTTTGGGGAAAATATATAGAAAGAATAATGGGGCTGGAAAGAAGGAAGATAAACGGTTTGTGTAGGAAGAGCTATTAGTAGCAAGTTCTTTTTGAGTTGTGCTGTTCCTTTTATATTAATATATATTTATTAAAGCAAGCATACAATTGTATCTAATGAACTGTAACCCTTACCTTATGGATTTAATGCTCCAAACCTGTCGCCAGATAAGGCCCAATAAAGATGGCGTTCTGTGAGTAGAAGACGGTGGTTAAAACTCCTTGCATATATATTATATTATACACGGACACGCCACAATTCTATATACACCACTTGTTTTGTTAAGAATAATGACCTCAAATTGTTGCAGTGGGGTTGTTGTGGATTTGCACATTTAACAATACCCAGGTAGGAAAAGGCAAAAGTGGTAATAGAGAATATGAGAAGTGGAGTGAAGATTGTGGACGATGTATTTGGTCTCTCCCTCCATTTCTGGGCAGCCATGATGTCCCTTGCTAACAGGGGCCCTAGGCCTAATGCCCTTTTACCCCATTGTTAATCTTTCCCTGGTAACCTGCCATCTATAAGTGAAACTTTTAATAGAAAGGATCCGTTTTGGGGGTTAGAGCATTTGGGATTCATCACCTTCGGGGGGGGGGGGGATTCTGTAAACATGCTTACCATGCTGACGTTGCTGGTTTTAGCCAAAGGGCCATTCATTTTAAACCACTGCAGGAACTTATTTATTTAATCGTAAAATAAATGACCCATTATGAAATCTGTCACTGCCAATAAAAGTCACTTTATGTGCTCTCTGTTTTTCATCCTAATTATGGGGCTTCGTCAAATTCCTCAGTGCTTCTCCGTCTTGGAGATTGTAAAATAAAATCTGATTTTCAAGAACTCTTGTCAAACAGCAGCTGTTCTGATTTATTTTCATTATCACGCCCTGAATGTGCACATCTGCAGTAACTACCACGGAGGGTGAATGGGCCGCACTTTTGGGGCATTTGGGTGCCTTCAATATGTTGCGGACCTTTGCAAAAGGGATATAATGCATAATCCCAACTTTTCCTAGGGTAAGGGAGTTTTACTTGCCCTTTGGCATATATAATCAGCCCAGTGAGGTACGCGGGGCCCCCAGCTGCAATATAGGGCTCCTATAGAACAGAGAGGAGACATATGCACATTCATGGCCAGCTATTTTAAATAAAGGCTGCTTATTATTATTATTTAACATTTTATTAATAGATTATTATTGATACACATGAGGATGTGAGGCTAGTTAGTAAAATGTAAGAAGTGTTTTCATTTGAAACCATTCCTATAATGGAATTGAGTAACGCAACATATTACACTTTTTTGGGGGGTTAAGTCTTTTTTGTCAGTTTGATAATAACTGTACCATGCCCAGGGAAAGTTTTTTTTTTTTTTTTTTTTTTTTTTTTTTTGGTTACTTTAAAGAAGGTTAGAATTAGAGGTGATGTCTTCTCTGTTATGCTGAGCAAACAAGCATTTTATTCTTTGATCTGGTAAATAACATAAAAAAACACCTGAAGTTTTTTTATTTTCTATGGCAAATCTTCGCATCATAACTAAGTAACTTTGGACCTCCAATACACGAGAACGATACTCTTTCTGATTTCTAGCTTGGTTCTACATACAACCTTAGCACAGAGTAGAAAGTAGAAGAACTCCCCCAGGGTTAGTGATGTACATTTTAATCTCTATATTATTCTTGATGCTTCACTACCTGGGAAGGGCAACCGTCTCATTTTATTTTCTTGTACTGTATGTTGTCAGCTATTTCTGCTAAATTAGTAATGCTTTACTTCTTTGTATAACACAATTATTGTAAAAAGCTACAGGCCTAGTGCTTACAAGACTCACAATGTATCCCTCCAGCCCTTTTCCTCGAGGATCTTAGCACTAAATTGAATTTTAAGGTAAATAAAAGCTACTGTTTAGACAAATTATAAAACTTTGCATTATTAAATTGGAAGCCCTTATCTGTCTGCCCTCTGGGCTTGCAGTGTTAGAAGCAGACGCCATACTGAGTTCCGTGGTTTGTATTCTTTAGCTTTAGCTGAGTGGCCTGCTTGTCTGCTTTGGAAACGATAAGCTGAAGTTACAGAATGTATTGGGATAAATTTGTAGTTCTAAGCATGACATGCATAATGTGATGGGTGTTACACGTTTGTGGCCATCAAAGGATTTATTAATTGTGATGTTGTACTCTATTGGAGTTTATTAACTAAAGGTCACGTTGTGGTCTTAGCCAAGTTGCTTAAGGCATTTGTTTTCTCTAATGGAGCAGCTTGGGCAGTAGATGAAGTCAACTTGCAGCTAAATCCTCTGTTTCAAATCTGCACAGTTTGACTTGAGATTGCATTGATACACTTTATATACCCTTAACAATGTGGCTAATGTGATAATAACACACACATTGTTGATTTACCAATGTGGCTAATGGCCAGCTGTCGAGTGCTCAAACGCAACAAAACTAACTCAAGTCCTAGGTGGGTGGAAAGTTGACCTTGAAGTGGTAAGAATGTAAATCAGATGGACCAGCTTGTTGCGCTTCTGTCAACGAGTGTTGAGTACTAGATGACAAATGGCTCAAATTTTCAAACTTTATAGTACCGGTACTTGCTTTTTAGTGAGTAACAAGTTGCTGTTAACATTGGGTTTGCCTTGCTGTCGAGTAACGACTTTATTGGCAATTAAGACTTAGATGGCCTCTATTTTCCCAATAGATTGATTGTAGTTTGCTTAACATATGGTGCTTCTCTAATGTATGTGGCCTCAGGAGCATCCGCTCTACCTGTTCTCACATCATTGCTTTTGTCACTGGACACTGTTTTTTTTAGTTTTTAGTATGCTGAAACATTCAAATACATTTTATGAGAATATCATGATTTTTTAACTTTCAGTTCGATCACTCTGATAACATCAACAGAGTTCACTTACAAAGCTTTGTGTTGTAGGTCCATATTTCGCCCGCTGATATACCAAAATGTTATTTTATACCTTTTCTTCTCCTCTTCAAATCCTAGTTCCTCTTTCCCTAGGCCACCCTTCATTCATACAGAGAAACTCTTGACTGTGGTGGTAAGAAGTCTTTGCCATCCTTTCTGAGGCCAGTATAGAGGCCCATTTCAAATGGCACCTTTGTCCCAAATACTCTTTTTTTTGATATCTCATTGTGCCTACGCACACTATTTGTAATCAGACTAACTTCATCACATGGAGTAGATGCAGAAAACAATAATAGCTTAAGAGTCACTCATTCAAAATCCAATCCCTTTCCAGATATTTGTCAAAATAATGCATCATAATCATCCGTTACCCCTGTCAGAGCGAGCACAGCCTGCAAATGAGAAGCCACCAGCATGCATGCGCTGTGGGGCCTCTGTTGGGGTGGGGGCACTGTCATTCTTTCTGTTTTGGTGTCTGAGGCATCGGAGCGAAAGGAGGAGTGAGAGCTGAGAACATGGAAGGGGTTGGGGGATGTTGTCTGGAAACTATGCTAAGTAGCTGTTCGCTGTGCAGCTGGGACAACATGGGCTGCTTTCCGGTAGCACCTTCCCGTTTTGCTTCACGTTCTATCTAGTCCTTGTTAAATTCCTACTTCCTGTGCTTAGGCTGCATTCATGCAATAGGTACATGTATGATGTATCGCCAGCAGATTCTGCTGTGTTCTTTGCACCAAGAGGTTAATTTTTGATCCAAGTGATGTAGAATGGCACATTTTGTGTGTGTGTGTGTATATATATATATATTGTTATATATATATATGTTTGTATGATATTTTGACCCTTGAAAGTTACACTCCCTTGTAGTTGCTTCCCTAAAATTAAAAAAAAGTAAACAAGCAAATGCCCTATATTTAAATTAACAAATAAATGTTGTTTGTCATTCCATTCTACATGTTGATAAACTCCGGTTCATAGAATAACTATGTAGATGAAAGGGCATGAGGAAGAGCATACACCAAGACATCATGACCTGGGATAGCAAGCAGTGCAAACACGCGCACGTGTGCACACATGAATTAATGGCTATCCTATATACGCGCTTGTCAGACCGAGGACATTTCACTCTGTCAGCCCCTTCCTGGTACACATTCCTTGCCGTCGGAGTGTTGCTAGGCCTGGAGAGCTGCAGGGCAGATGGAAAAGCTAAGATGCTTTGTCCCCTGCCTCGCTGTCTATTCTACATATCTCATTTAATTAAAAGACACTCTATTTCTTGGGTTGTATGACATATGCCTTATTGGAGGCAAGCTACGTATGTCGTATCTCATATCATCGTTCAGAATGGCCCTTGTGACAAGGCTGATGTAATGTGGTGTTAAGGGCATGCTTGTGATTGCTAGGTAACTGATTTGAAGTGTGCCCCCCCAGTCTACAGAATAGTGTTTCTGCTTCGAAGATAGCGTATTCATTAATTGGTCCAGGGCTGGACAAATCTACGATGAGTTTAGAAACTAACTTTGATCTATTAATACAGATCAGTGATACCGCAGAAATGTTGGGTGCCGTAAGTCATATATTACCAGCCGTATATATATCCACCCAATATCTCTACATACATTTTCACAATAGTGCATATCCAAAGAGATCAAAAGAGGAGTCAATTGCAAGAATGGTAGTGCCAGCGGTACCAGCCGTGGTTATGTTTGTGTTATGTTTTCACTCTCCTGCTACCAATTGTTCTAAAAGTATATAGATAGGGTTCCAACTAAGGGATCCCCGACTTAATTGATGAAACAGAGCATGCACGGTTCAGTAATGCTTGCAGGGTCTTTTCTTGGCCAGGGGACTTGTGTGCAATCGCCAAAATGTTACCATATTACTGTTGTCTGTGCCATCCCACTAATTTAGAAACTTAGAACTAGATGGCAGATAAGAACCATTTGGCCCCATCTAGTCTGCCTGTTTTCCTTCTCTAAAGACCCAAACCTTAATCAGTCCTTAATCGTTTTTGATTTAGGATGGCAATGTGCCTATCCTTAGTGGATAGTGGATTAGCCCCGATGCAGGTTGCAAGCTTGGTAGGCCTGTATCTGTTGCTCGAGATAATGTATGTATTACAGAAAAAAATGCTTACCTTCTCTTTCTTTTTCATTCATAAGGTCCACAGAGCAAGATTTCAAAATGCCAACCCAACGAACACAACTGCTTAGGAACGGAGCTTTGTATACCAATGAGCAAGCTGTGCGATGGCCACCATGACTGTTCAGATGGGTCAGATGAGGGTTCATTCTGCAGGGGTAAGTTGACAACACGTGACTTCTTGATTACGGGAGAGTGATGAAGGAAAGGCGATGCATGGTGGAAACCTACTTGCTACAGTTTAAAGATGCTTTGCGGTAATAGTTACAGAATTGACCCAGAATTTGTAAGTGAGAATAGCCCAGAGGGTAACTGTTGTCCCCTTGCTTGCTTTGCCAATCATTCCTTGGTGTCCCTAGAGACTCTGCATTCAGTAACACATCTTGGGCAATCCGTATCACATAGTATTATTACTATCCTAAGACCATCATTTTAATATGATTCAGCTGAGCACATTTTGAAATTCCTATATATTAAGTATGAAATATTTAATAATTTGGATTCTGGTATAGTAGTGACCACTTGAATAAAATGTACAGATCCACACATGTATCGGAGAAAAGTATATCTTTTTTCTTATACTAATCTAATTATTGCTGTCAAATTCTTTATTGCTGCTGCTTGAATGATCCATATTAGTCAAATAGAATTTCACGTTAATTCGTTTTTTCTCCACTTTTTGTGGGCACGGTTCTGTTATTCTGTGGCTGCGAAATAAGTGTGTCTGTTTTATATGGCTGTAGCAGATTTCCAGGTCTTGCTGACAGGGTGAATCTTAAACACGTTTCTTTGTTCCCATTGATTTATTTTATCTGTGGTTTCTGTGGTTTTGGACAGCACTTCTGTTTCATTGTTTGGTACAAGTGACTTGACATCCCGGAGCTTGTGAGGAAGTGGATTCGTAACTTGGAGGGTGTGTTAATTACTCTTGTAGACAAGTTCTAAATTACTTTTGGCGTTATTCATGTTAAACCTTGTCGTACGTTCCTTGTCTTTGCTGTATTTTCATCTGTTCTGTCCTTGTTTTTGGGAGAACCCTTTGGGTACTTTTAGTTTTTGTGGCTTGAGCATCAATGGTAGGTGTTTGAGAAGACTGAGCGAAGAAGTAGGGTCAGGCCGTAGTAGCCTTTGGCAACTGGACAAATTCGTGCCACATAACTTTTTACTGATGCTCGTACAACAGACCCCATCCTTTACATATGTACACATCCTTCATGGCTAGATACACATATACGCTTCTTACATATTTGCAGTGCGTGGCCGCACGTTTGTCTTTTATCGTCCATTGACCTTAAAGTACCATTTCACCAAGCTAAAGCAGCTTTGCCAATCATTCTCTTCTTGTCGTTAAACTTTTTATACACTTCCCATAACTAATTAATTGTGTACATTCAGAGGTTATTTAAACATAATTATAACACTCAGTTGGCCTAAAATAATTTTGTGTGCAATTGGGAATTGCGCAACTTTTAGTGCCTGCTCCTGAATTATTAGAACATTCTAGTGTTTTTCTTAAGAAAGTTGCTTGCTATGCATTCACAATAAAATAAACTCTTAATCCACACAGCATTATACGAATGAATCTCTAGCCTTTAACCACAGGCATGTCTGAAACCCCCTGAGCCGGTTGCATGCTCAGAATTTTACGCACGTCTTGAGACAACCAGTTATTCCCATTTTAATTGTTGTGGGTCACTGCCAACTGCTCTTCCTGCACAAGATCATGCCTTTCCTTTTTTTATGGTGGAGTGAGCATAGAGGAAACCGAATCAAAGAATTGGAAATTATTCCTGGCCATACACGCTCATCAGGATTCATCAGGGCTCTCCTTTTTAAATTGATTTGACACAGTACAAGTGCAAGAAGCACTCAGCTGCCTGGGATCCCACAATGGAGACTTTGTGTACTCCAAGCACATAGTATATTGCTGGTATTTAATGATGTCCCATTGAGCAAGGGGTAGAGTTCCAAGTTCTTCAGCATTGTGGGGATACAACATCTCTCTTACAAGTTGCAATTGTCTCATTCATGGTGAGAAATGCCTGAAGAGCTAGGATAGCATTCATGCGCAGGCAGGTGTGTCATTAGGCTACAGTAGCTAATAACAGTAAAATATGTTGGTATGGTCCAGTGATGGCTGAACTTTTAAATGTCTGCTCATGTGAGCTTCAGCTCCTGTGAAGCTTTGGAACATCCCGTTCAAAAACTTGACCTGTTCCTATAGCAACAAGGATCTATTAACCCACTGCAGTGTGTATGTCTCCATAGTGTTAGTGTGTAATTTTATATGTGTGTAGTGTTAACCTGTGTGTGTTTGCATGTATATACAGTGTGGTACTAGCGTGTACGGTGTTTATGTCACAGTGTGGCAATAGCACGAGTGTGTATATCAGCATTTAGCATTGGGGTGTGTGTACGGTGTTAGGTTCTATATGCATTAATGTTAGAAAGTGTGTGTTACTGTAGTGTGTTAGTGTTTGTGAGCATAAGATGTTAGTGTGTGTCTGTTACTGTATGGTGTTAAAGTGTGTAAGTGTGTGTTACTAAATGGCAAGGCTCAACAAACCCTGGTGCCAGGTTGGGTAATATATGAAAATAAAAAGCTCCTAACCTTTTTGGTTGGCTCCTAGATACAAACCAAATTTGTAGACCCCTGCGCAGTATGCCACAGACCGCTTTGCGGTTTAAGCCTCTATTTAACAGAGCAATTGCAACAGTACCTTTAGCTTTATACATGTCTAAAACCAAAATTTTTTTCCAAATATTTTATAATCGGGTTGATACCTTTTTAGATGGAGGGGATCCACGTATGACATTTAAAAATCTATTCTCCTGCCATCGGTCTTTTGGGGTTTGCCTCTTACAAACCTGTATCTTTTGTATCAGTGTTGAGGCTTGTGAAGCATTAAAAAAAAAGTGGGGTTACGGCTTCATTTATTGTTTTCGTGGCGTGTAACCAACGACTAACGCACTAAAACAGAGAATTGCGCAATGCCGATATTTAGAAACTTGTTATACACAGGAAACATTTATTTTGAGTTTTGGAATGCAAGCTTTATTTGTTATCATTATTAAAAAGATTTGCCATTGTATAGTTAAGCAGAATGTTTTTTTTTTTTTTTTTTTATTATTCTGCTGTAGGGCTGGAAAAAATACAATCTGCAGACATTCCATTTGTTTAAAACATATGTAACTTGATGTTCAATACGATTGAGGGCGCCTATAGAAATTCTAAAACGCTGGACTGCGTTTAAATTGGTGCTTGGAGGTCTCCCCGGCTGAATAGACCATTTATTCCAGCTCATTTAGCACAGCTGGGTTTTGGGGCAAAATCCCCTGCAGTTGGGAGACTTGACATCTGTTTAGTTGACTGGATCAGCCCTGTAGGTTTGGAAATTCAGCCGTCTCAAATGCCAAAAGAAATGTATAAAAACTTGAAATGTGGCAATAAAACAAAACAAAAATGGTACATAACTCTACGGGGTGAAGGGTTAATGTGTATGGTTATTGGTTAACCCAAATATTGGCTTGGTTATTTTATAGCTGGGGTTCACAAAAGGTCATTAGCCTCTAATCAAACACACACCGCACTTCATTTGCGTTTATCTAGAGGAAACGAAATGAGCTGCACTATCAAGAGGCTTAATTGGTAGCCCAGGTTGACCAGTACCAGGTAACAATGCCATATTTCCTTTTACTATTCTCCTACAGCATTTATAGTCATTTGAACCAACCTGGTCAACCGAAGAAATGGATGTAGCGAGCAGCCATGTGGCTTTAAGAATATAATCCAGGGCTACACAACTCCAATACTGGATGGCCACAAAACAAGCCAGGAATTCAGTATATCTAAGCCTGATCTAGTAGTTTGATTCATTTCTAATCAAGATGCCTGTGCTTCGGTTGAAGTACAACGTACGGCCTGTTTGTATGGACTAGAGTTGTGTAGCCCTTATATAAAACATGGAAGCCGTTGTAGCCTCTACATCCTAGGGTTTAAGTTTAAATCTAATGAGCATTAAAAATTCTAGGTTTTGATTAATTTGATCGTTATTTTAAAAACATCTTGGCTGACTGAATGCCGAAACATCATTGTTTAGAATGTGTATATTTTAAACTTGGCAGTGACTATCCCATAAACCTCTGCGGCCAGGCTTTGGCGGCATCTGACTTTGTGAAAGGCGTTATCTGCGAGGCTTTTGTGTAGTGGCTCTGTAGCTGTAGAGCAGTCACACTTTATGGGATCATCACACATAATAATTAATCTGTCCAATTAACTGCTATGCATGGTGAATGCCAGCCTCGCGGCCCCCGAGGAGGTTTAGATTCTGTGTATACCGAACTCTAGACATGATGAAACCCTTTCCTCCTTTGCAAGTTCATAGCAATTTAACTGCTTAGGACAAGAGAGCACTGTTAACACGGGCATTAAGGGATAGATGAATTTATTCCGTGTGCCTAACATGTACCTTTCCAAGGCCATTTATGAATTTATCATATACCGCAGGCCGTGCCAGGTATCCTAATGTACAGTGAATTCGTGATCAGGTACACCTGGTACAGGCAACCTTTGACACATTAGTGGCTGTCAACTTGGAATCTCATGGTACCCCCCATAAGGTTATGGGAGTGCATATAGGGGTATTACCCTATGTATTGCTATGCAGACCAGTGGCTGCTAATCCCCATAGTGAAAAAAGTAGATGCCGTTCCAATTTACTTTGTGCATATATATGTTTCTAATACAGATCTGTTACTCCTCATTATACCATTTTCACCATGCTGCCCTTTTAGTTAATAGTTTTTTTTATTGTGCGCACAGACTCGATCGTTCCACCAAAAAGATGCAGCAAAAGGGTCCAACTGACTGTACCAAATAATTTCCACTTCTTCTTTCTAATTTTAGAAAAAAAATGCCACTGCTTAAAGAAATGCTTCAGATAAGCCACGTATTCTGCGTGTGCCCAGGTCTTGATTTTGCCTTTTCTCTTTCTAGAGTATGCACACAACTGTACTGCTGAGGTATCTGGATGTCAACATCACTGCGCAAAAACTGTGACCGGTCCCGTGTGTTATTGTAACTCATCCTTCCAACTAGCTGAAGATGGCAAGTCTTGCAAAGGTCAATATTTTTTTTCTTTACTTTTGCAGAATCATCAAAAGAGAAGGGGGTGATTCAGCATTGAGGTATATGAAATCCTGAGACAGACAAAACTGCATAACAAATCAATTATATTGAGGAAGGGTTGGGTGCTGACAATCTTATTCTATATTTAAGAGAAAAACAATAAGAAAACTGAAATTACTTAAGTGCATGTGATGTGAGTTGACAAGCTGTCCATGCGCTAACGGAGAGTTGTGCAATGTCTTAGTATTAGTGGGAAAATGTCGAAATAAATGAGTCGTGGGAAACGGATCGCACGGAAAATGCAAGGTGCTCTCGGACCCTGAGATTTATTGATCCAAAACCGCTGAATGTCGTTACACATCCCACGGTCAGCAATGAATTTGTTAGGATGTGAAAAAGCCAAGAGTAATGGACAGCTTTCTGGATGACGTGCTTATTCTGTGAATACAGAAGGAACACTTTTCTGCTGATGCCGTTATTGTCATATTGCGTAAAAAGGGCTGTTTTTCTCATGTGACGCATACCTGTAACCAGCAAGAGCGACAAGGGCCTCTGTATGCATTCATTAAATGAAGAAGCGTATGACCCATCTTCATGCATAACTTCGCATCCAGTCGTGCCGAACAGGGCCCAGTCAGTAGACTCAATGTCTGTTTTATTTTGTCTAGTAATTTCACTGTAATAGGGGCATTCGTGTTGACTACTGACTATTTTGCTGATTACCTTACTGGCCATTTTCCCTCTCTCTTTAGACTTTGATGAATGCACGCTCTACGGTACTTGCAGCCAGACCTGCCTAAACACAGAAGGGTCATATTCTTGTAAGTGTGTGGAGGGATATCTCTTACAGCCGGACAACAAGTCTTGCAAAGCCAAGAATGGTACGTAGTGTCTGAGTAGTAGTACTTCACCTTTCTAACTCAACGATAGGTAACAAAATGCAGCCGGTCTTGTATTTACCTTTGTTGGCTGCATTGGGGCAGAACACCAGTCCCATCCTCTTCCATGGTCGGTGTCTCCAGTAAAATAAAAGGCATGCAACGCTTTAAATATACAGAGTGTTGGGATATGCAACACAATTTTGATAAACTCTATGGAGGCTTTGCTAGGCCGACACAGCCTCCATAGTGTAAGTAGGCCAGTTGTGGCGATCAAAGCTCTTCCTAGTTACTGGCCCATTCCTTAAAGAGGAAGTGTCACCAACAATGCTTTTAGCATAATTGTGTTTGTTATGATGATAAGGTAAGTTATGGAGGAAGAATAATTAAGGATATTTAAAAGAAATCTGCTCCAATGGCATGCACTTAAGATAGGCTTGCGATTATTATTTTAATCGATAAACGCCATTCATCAGCGTGTTACCCTATGGGTTTTGTGCTGTATATGTTGGCCCATAAAAAAATCTATGAAAATTAATTGTATGCAGGAGGGTAACTCATGCATTTAGATAGATTCTTTCTCCCTAAACACCCACTGTGGTATTCATGCATTCCACTACTGATTGTTACTAAAACCATAGCTTTGTTACTATAGTAGCAGTCTGCGTAGTTACTGCGTAGTTATCACAAAATCACCGGGTGAGTGGCCTCTAGAGTTAAGGGTGTCAACAGAGCCACATCGCTTTCTTTGAAAGGAAAGACATGTACCCAGTGGCCACTTCCAAATGTCACACTTGATAGCCCAGTCTATAAAATAAACCTATATATTTATGGTTACAGAAGTCATGTGTTCTTCTGGGAGCAGCCAATTTGACTTTCTGCTCTCATAATCTGCAAGATCATTCTTCCTTTCCCTTCTTAAGGAGTTACCGTCTTTAAACCTTGTTAATTTACGTCTTGAAGGTCTTAACTGCCATGGAATGGTCAGGAGAGGAGCAAGGAAGGGGACTGCGGTACAGGGAATGAAATAAAACAGTCCCTTAATGAAGCCAATCAAAACTCATCATTTTTGTCCCTTTAAATGTAGTTGGTGCACAGCTATTACCCACAGCTATTTCATGTATTTGATACCCTCCAAGGAAAGCTAGATCCAGCTAGAGTGTACATATGTAGTTAAGAATATGGTTAATTCTTTTCTACATAAAAACCCTTATTATAACCTATCATGTGTTATCAATACAGTCCAATCTTGTGATGGACTAATAAAGGGTTAATATTTTGCAAGCGTTTCAAAAATTTCATTAAAAGGACACTCCAGTCATTGCGTGCACTTCAGTGTATGTGATTAGCAGATCCCCCTCCCCACCAAGCATCTGCCCCTCAATCCCACCACCTCCATTGAGAATTCAAGACCCCCATGCTCACGCACACAATGTGCTCCCGTTGATTTCAGTGGCGGCGCTTTTTTTCCATTGTTTGGCAGCTAAAAGCGGTGAAAATAATGGACCATGGATGCTTCTCTTAAAGTTGATGTTATTATAACTATTATTTAAAAAGCTAAGAAATGTAATAAAGCACCCACATAGCACTTTAATATCCAGGTTTTGTTGGTGGTACTGCATAGGTCCCTTTAAGAAAGTTATTTAGATATATTCTTTAATGGATGCCAGCAGTATATGGTATATGATCCAAGGATATTCGCTGGGACTTATAACCACTGCAGCAAAATATAATTATTATTATTATCTTATATTTATATAGTGCCAACAATTTTTGCAGTGCTTCTTACAAATCTTCTTATATTTGAGGGGTATGACAAGACTAGAATTGATGGACTAGGACAAACCGGTGCATTAGGTGGAGAGAGCCCTGCTTGCAAGCTTACGATGTCATAGTCTGCTGTAATGGAATGGTTTCTGTATGCATATGGTGACCTTGTGAATTCTCTACAATTAATCATTTGTTTTCTGTGTATATTGTTCTGCCAAATAGAGCCAGTTGACAGACCCACCGTTTTGCTGATTGCCAGTACGCAAAATATTCTGGCCACCTACTTAAGTGGAGCCCCAGTGGCAACAATCGTGCCGAGCAGTACAAAGCAGACCACAGCCATGGATTTCAATTACGCCGAGGAGACTGTTTGCTGGATCCACATGGGGGACAGTCCTTCCCAAACGACTCTGAACTGTGCCAAGATCCCTAACCTGAAGGGCTTCACAGACACTCGCACCATCAACATCTCACTGAGCCTGCATCGTAAGTTCAAATAAATGATGCTTTGGTTTTCACTCGTTGCTTAGAGTTGACAGGGATGTTATATTTAAACATTTAGGAAAGACATCTGTGAATTGAGCTGACTGCTTGACATGTTCAACATATAGCAGTGATTTTTTTCCCCATGATTTACTATAACGGTAAAAAGGTATTTCCAGTTTTTGGAAGTAATATATACCCCGGGGCGTTTTCTGATAGGAATGTGATTGGTCATCCTGTAAAGCACAGTTCTATTTCATTGTGAATGTGGATGTACAGTGATCAGGATTCACTATGCTATTACGGCATACGCCAAGTTTAATAGGAAGATGCTCCAATTCTTAGTGTTTTTTTTTTAGCGCATGAGCCTTGGGGTCCCCCCCAGCTGGGCTTCCTTTCAGAAAACGGGGATGCCAGTCCTGATGTGTCATGGGTTTGAGTTCTGCTGGCAGACCAAGGAGACAATCTGTACAGACAGAACAGCAGCTGAATATACTTCCAGAGGGAGGGAAACGATTTGGGATGAAGCTTAGTCACTTTGACTACATTTCAGCCTTTTACACGTGAGGGTAGCCAAGACAGGGAACATACAGAGGAAGACGGCCATTAGAGAAACATTTGGTAAAGTCTAGCTGTTTGGGATGGGATGTGGTAACTCTGTCTTGGATACTTTTCTTTTACGCCTGATGTCGAAATTCTTGCACGTCATATTTTTGTAATTGGAGCCAAACTTGCATGTTTTTTTCTGCTTTTGGCTTCAGTTTTTCAGGGTTTTTTTTTGCAGCAGCAGCAGGAACTTGAAAGGGGAAGTTTATGCACTGTATCTTTTTACTTTGCTCGTTTTTTAGATGGAGGGGTAATAAGCTGCACTGTTTTTTAATTTATTTTTACAACTCTTCCTTTTTTGTTATCAATTATTAAACTTGATTATTAGAATTAGAATGGGATGTAAGCTTTGTGATGATAAAAATCATGGAAGAATAATTGATACATTATATGCCAACACACCTTCTTAATATACACTGAACAGCACATATTAGGTGTCTTGTGAGTGCCTCTCAAGAAAATATGATTTTAGACCGTTTTGGAATATATCAATTAACCGGTTCCCTTTCCATGACTATACATCCCGTTACCTGTGCTGTCAAAAATATGTCTGATATATACATGTCCTGGAGAACATGGTTGATGGATGGCCACCTTGGCTCACATGCATGGTGCCGCCAATCTCTGTGTGGTTATGGTTCCTGTTAAATTAACAGGCAAAGTCACTGGCTATACAGCTGGATTACATTAATTTATTATAAATACGGTGACCTGAATAATACTATGTGATTATCCAAAAAAAGTGGTTCGTATAAATTTTACATCCCTCCGTTGTAAAAAAAAGTGCAGATGACTGATTTTTAAAAAATTATTATTTTTATTTTTTTCTTCCATGAAGTGCACTGACCTTTTTTTTACCCATTGTTACCTTTCCTCTTCTTGCTAATCTGTGCCCTTTTTTTTATTGGCAATTGGATCACAGTTAAGCTAATCTACTCATTAAAGACTGCCTGAGTGTTTACTCCAATAACCCAGCCCATCATGGTGCTTAGCTTCAGGAATTTCCAAATCAGATTCTTTCCAGGATAAAAATGGTCTTAAACTCTGGGGTATAAAGGGTTTACTTTGTCGTGCAAGCACACGCTTTAAATCTGATTATTATTTAAATCATGCCCGGTTACGTGATGGCTTCCGTGGTAAAAGGCTGCTTTATTATTCTGCTTCATCTAGCCCTGTAAGGAAGCCACCCGGCCCTTGTAGCATTCTTTAAAAAGGTATATACCGTATGTAATACATAAAAGGTTAAGAAACAATGTACCGTAGTTATTAGAATCTTCATGACATTGCACGCTATACCGCTTTCCAGTGAAAGTGCATAGCCAGGTGATTAGTTATTGTTTAAGTTGACTAGACAAACTACTTAAACGAAAAAGTGTGCAAGGTTCAGGCAACCTGTTTTTATTACAATTATGGAAAACCCATTAAGTTTTTTCCATAATCGTTATTACATTTCGACTGCTCCTTAAATTTCAGTTTCCTGTCTGTCTGGCATCTTAAGCTCTATACTAATCATTGTCCCAACTATCCTAAACGAGTTTTGTTGCTTCTATCTGTCTAACTGCCATAGCGTGTTTTACTGGCCCTGGGGATAGTGCATTTCTGAGTCTGTACCCGCTGCAACGGGGCAATTCACTGGGAGGGTGCAGACGGAGCGTGCGGGTAAGTAATCAAGCAGGGTTTCTTGCAGAAATGTTGCTTGCTTGTCAGAGAGATAGACAGTGAAGGGATTGTAATTTGGTGGATATAAGACTGATATAGCTTTTCTGTCCCACAGTATCCTTCATCCTGTAGTAAGATCCACATGCAAACATGGTGTTTTCAAACCATTTAGTTACATAAACGTGATTGACGCTGGAATGCACAGATCCATCTAACCCACTGCTTGGTATTGGCCAGGAGTTAGAATAGAGTGTTAAAAACCAGTTTCATGCATGCAAGGGCTGCTCACCCTAGTGAAAGGAGCTCTCAGAGCTGCCCACTCACTTGGTACAGAGAGTAAGGACTTGGATAGGAAGGGGGGTTTGGACTAGAGACTTAAGGGGCTGTGTGCTCTGTTGTCTAAAAGGAAAAGCAGAAAAACTAGAGATTCCACCCATTTTTTTGGCACGCTGTGGCATATGATGTCATATCCAGCCACTCAATAATAAAGACTGTGGCTGCAGACTGGAGCAGCTGGGTTGCTAGCGTGGATCAGGTCTAGGGCAGCACCCAATGCAAACCATGCTACTGCCATTATATACATTTTCTCTAAGAATCCACTTTTAAGGGACCCATCTGATCATCCTACCCTTGAAACCTATTTAACATAACTTAGCGAATAAGCGAGTGGCTTCCTTTCTGAAACGGAAGGTTTTGGTAACCGTGATGTATCCCCAAATAATGCTTGCTTATTTATTATTCTGAACATACAAAGACATGTCGCTTTACTTCTTGTGAAGAGATATCTCCGAGTCTTGGTTTAACCTTCAGGTTTTTCCTCTTTCCCCTGTCTTTTTTTTTTTGCCATGTGTATTACATTATTTCTTAATTCTGCACGTTTCCCCCCAGTAATTATAGGGTTAAGAACAAAAGACATATCCACGTTGAAAGACTTCCATGGCGAAGTATCCGCTATGGGCTGTGTTTGTGTGCATATGTTGAGCATGTTATCTAGAATACTACTGCCTAGGCAGACGCCTAATTATAGAAGTAATTAGAGACTCCTTGGAGCCTCTCCATGCTTCTGAAATCTGCTGATAATCACCATGCTCCTGTTTTCCCCACCTTCAGACCCAGTAATCTGTTTTGGGTAGAAAAGCAGCTTAATATTGAAAACCCTGCATTGTATGTCCAGAGACTGGAACATATTAACCTGAGCTGTGCTGGAGCAGGGTAATAAAATAATAGACAAAGTGTAAAGAGCTTTGGTTGGCTCTTGGTAATACCAGGCTTCATTTCCAAAAAATATATTTTGCGTACATTTTGTAGATTCCAGCTGTGTCTTCGGTTATTGCAGTGTTTACTTTAAATACATGCCATTGAGGGTACAAACAATAAGGTAATCTGATGCAACGTTTCAGAAGGGGTTGCCATAGCAACCAACCAAATGGCCCATTCTGGTCCTTGATGACCACTTTCCACACGTTTGCTCCACAAGTTATATAAGTGACTTTGGTTTGTCTGTTGTTATTTATGACAAAACATAAGTGCTCACAATACATCTGTCCTTTAAGGACAACTCGTTGTCCTATGACGTCTCCCGTAAACCTTTGTTAGAAACATAAGAAGTGGCTGACAACAATATGTGTGAAAGCTGTAGACCACTAGCAGATGGCATTATGGCCTGGTAATGTGGCTCTAGCCATATTACTGACTCGGCTGACTAAGGTTAACAGAGATTAGTTACCCCGGGTCACCAAGAAGTAAATAATAAAGTAAGCCTGTTATTGGTAACACTCATCTTTGTAGGCACAAAGCTCAGATGAAAATCCATAAAACTAGACAACTTTTCCCCCCTCCAATGCGGTTGTTGCCAAGCTGTGCTACGTTTACTGTAGTCGCAATAAATACATAAACAAAAAAGTTGTAAAGACAAACAAAATTACTTTTTTCCTCAGAACATTAAGACTTCAAACTTTTCTTTGTACTTTCTAATTATTCAAAAATGTCAGCGTAACCTGTCGTGTATACCAATAATATTAATGGTTTCCTGGATGTATTATAATGTATAGTGTCCCCTACGCTGCTGAATTCGACACTTTTATAACCAAATTAAACACCAGAAACACCATTCCTAGTATTGTTAAATGCCAAACCCCTTCCAAAAATGATTTGTCGTATTCATTATTTTCAGGAAATGCTGAATGGTCAGTTCTGACATCAGATGCCATCACATCTGGGGTTTATTCACTAAACCCTGCGTCTTCCCTTTAGGTTCATGTAGGCAAATATTTGCGATAGTTGGCAGTTATCACTTTGGGTATTTACTAAGCAACGGTGGGTGATAGAAGGGACTCTTCCCTACATTAGTTAAGTTGTTGGGTCATCACATTTCTCAAGTTTTTCTGTGGTTGCACTTAAGTTTGTACGGTCTAAATTACCATATGCAGGTTGACTTGCGGCAAAAAGACGGTTTCTGGGCCTTGCTGTTACAACACTGACCGTATATTAATATCTGCCTTGGCCAAATGTCGCTCCCATCGATGGGACATCTGTAGCTTTTCAGCCGAGTTTAGTGAACTAAATCTGTTTCTTACCGCCTATCGTCGCTCCACAATCACCTTCATGTTCGCGGTGTTTTTTTGACGTGATAAAATCCCACACGTGAGATGCATACTCTCTCTAACCCCTTAATAATAAAGTGCTCTGCATTTGTTTAGGGGATGTCTGTCAAAACCGTTTATCAAAGATTGCCACCCTGCCGTCACTGTTTGTTCTTACAGTCAATAAAGGCTACAATTAAAATGGCAATCACAATAATATGACTTGGCAGTAGCATTATGTTAATGCCTTTATGATCCAAGACAGATTATCACCTTATTAAAAATGATGTTGATTTAATGATGCATGGTTAAAATACGCTGACTTGACATCCCTGGGATTTTTGTATAGCATTAGTCTATTGTGCTAACAAAACCTTGTCACTTTGTTCAGATAAAAAAAAATGTATACTTTACAGCAGACAGAATTCCATGGATTGTGTGTATATGTGTGTGTGTATATATATATATATATATATGAGCCCATCACCATAGCAACTAATGAAGTATTCCTATTTTCCTTGTACCAATTTACCCCAGAATTGTGTAGGTAATAAGTAATGGTTCTGATCTTAAAAGAAAATAAACCAAGAACATAGTATGTTTTTTTCTACTGCTGTGTTAGATGTTTTAGAATTTTTTTAATTTTTTTTTATTATTATTTGCAGTTGGGAGCTAGGCTAATGGCTCTTTGTTCGTGGTGTTATATATATATATATGCCTGAAGAAATAAGTGCATTGGAAATTCTGCCTAACCCTTTAAAGAGTGTTGAAAGTGATTCTAGATAGAAATCACTTGGCCCACCCAGTGGCAAATTTCCTGTTTCCCTATTGAGTCGATTCAGGAGCCACATATGGATACAAGCTGGCTGCCCCCCCCATACTGAAATTACCCTTTCAATGTATACATTGTTACACCAAATGATCCCTTTAGATAAACACGCAAAGTGAGTCCCCGTTTGTTTGAGACCTGGAGCTTTTAGAATGTAGAGTTCGTAAACTAATAACCTCTGGACGATAAAAGTTTGGTTTGTAAGCTTTATAAGGCTTTAAACAGTTTCATTAAACAAGTAAACAGAGATCCTGCGATCGTCCTTTTAATGCACAACTCTGGTTTTTGGATGCTTGTTGTCTTTATCTTTTTTTGTGAAGTTTCTGATGCTCTCACGATCCACATTTTGATTTGGAAAGATGTTCAGGGCACAGTACCAATCCTATCTGGGTGTAGTTTGGGTAAGCAGGGCTTCTGAAAGTTGACTGCTGACCCCAAATTCTTTTTGCTTTTTTATATTACCCGCTATCGATAAATCCCTTCTTGTGCTAGGCTAAATATAAATTTGTATTCGGATTTATATTATGTCATTTTATTTTATATATAAAAAAAAAAGTTTTGATTCTTGTAATTTTCTAGCAAATTTTGAACGGTGTTAAACAGTTTTGTTTTCCTGGCACACATAATAGAAGCCGTAGCAAATAATTTCTGATAAAACGCTTGGATGTTCTTTTGTCGATTGGAGCTTCATCTGTAATCTCGTGCCTCTGAGTCAGCCTGGGTGGGACAGAGAAGCTGCTTTGGCGAGCTTCAGTGTTGATGTGGCTCATTCTGCCTAATTCTCTTCATTTTGTTACAGCTGTTATATTTTTTTTGTGTTTTTCTTTTCTTTTGCACATCGTGCTAGTTAAGGCCACAGGGAGCAAAAACATTGGTGCTCTCGTTTTCCTATCCTTAAGCTAATTTAATGCCGGCTAGGCTGAAAATAAAGGAGAAAATTACACAGTATGTAGGAAATGGAAAAAGTCACTTTTGAAAAACAAAAAAACAAAGATTGTTTAAGGACCTGAAGAGAAAGTTACAATACAGTTTTCTCATTTTTAGGTCTCTAAAAATATCATGGTGCGTTCTAGACTTGGGTGAGGTATCAGGCAGTTTTTTTTTGTTTTGTTTTTTAGAAAAAAACAAGCCCAACATTTTAAATAGTTTCTTGTTGTTAGTAGAGCTATTCCATATAAATAAAATTATAATTACATTTTCTGTATAGATTCTGTAGTCTTGTTACAATAGAAGAGGACCCAGCTCTTGTGCGCTTATGGGCTACAATTTATTATCTGCAGTTAATTTCCCCCCAATGTGACCTAACTGTAAAATATGCACAGAGAAAACACAATGTGTCCGAGAAACATTGGGTGAAAATGTATAATCTATTGATATATGCAGATATCCTAAATGGGATTTTTTTTCCCTCCACCTCAAGCCTGGAAAAATTTTCCGTCTGCACCATAAACCCCATCATGCGTTTATTTCCTTGTCCTATTCAATGCTGCTTCCTTTTATTCTGTTTGTCACAATGGCTCAGTTACCGGTACTTATGTTCGAGCTTACATGTTACGACGTGAATTTTTTTTTTTGCAGAACAACCAAGGCATAAAGTTGTCGCGTTTAGTTTGCCCTTTCAATGTAAAAGGGAGATTCTAGTTGTGAATTTGTCGCCAATAAATGGGCCTTCTGGGTACACCTCGGTATAGCTAACTTCTATTGAATACCTCAATGTGTATTATAAAGGGCCATCCCTGGCATGTTTGTCCCCCAAAAAATGACTGATTTCACCCCTTGTAATGCATCGTTCAGGGAAGAGACTTCTAGTAAATGTTTTAACTATACAGGAGAAACTCGCTGGCGTTCATAGTCTAGTGCGTGTGTTAATTGCAACTCTGGTGTTGTGCAACAGAGAATGACACTCCCGTGATAAATCCAGACCCAGTGGAAACCTTATTGTGCGTTACAAACATTACACAGACCTGCTTCAGAGGGAACCCTGACAGTACTTGGGCAGCCTTGTGCGTTTCATGCATACATTCTCTTAATCTGAGGCCTCTATATGAACAATGAAGTGTCGGCTTCCTTTAGCTTCATGGTGGGAATATTACCCTCTTTCTGTGAATCAATCAGAGTGATCTTGCGTCTGTGTTGTGCGCCTTGCAGTGCGTTCTTCTCGTTTTATCCCTGTTGTCATAGCCTGCTTTGCCTGTAAACGGGCTTTTTGCCCTCAGCCCTTTCCCTGTGCTCTAGAGCACTGGGTCGGGTATTAGACGGACTTGATGATACCCCTGTGTGCATGCGCTCAGTCTGCCTGATAGAGACTCCAGCCATGGTTTTTGCTGCACAAATTTCCATTAGAATGGGGGTCAGCTCGTTATCAGCAGACTGGAAAAGCAATTTTGCGTTGCACTTTTACACTTCCTGCTGAGTCTGACAGCAGATTCCCACCCATGACATAAGATGCAAACGAAAATCGCTTTTCTTAGTCTTGGAAGTATTATACAGACGTCTTGCAATCTATTCTGTATTTTCTTCATTTGCTGAATTTTTGTTTTTTTTAGACCATCCACGCTCAACACTAAGCTTATCAGCGTGACACGATCTCCCAGTATTAAAATAAATAAAATTCCAGTAGTATAGAACAACACAAACAGCAGGAAGTTGGAGATCTCCACGGCGGCTGACAAATAAAAGTTCAAACTCTACAGTATGGAGATATTGCTATTTTAATGTAGATTTATAATCCAGCGCTTAGTATACAGCAGCAAGTGTGCACAGCCCAGAACGGACACATGGTGATAAACAACGCGTTTCGGTGTAATTAGCGCTTAGTCATAGGTTTCCAGTAGCGATAGTTGTCAAGCACTGTATTTTTTTATCACTTTAATATCGCTTTAATGTAATGGGAGAAACACCTCTTGTAAATTACACTGCATTTTGGGTTTTTTTGGCGATTTTATGAATCCTTACAGTATCTGGGGGATATTCAGCCCTTGCACTGTACATGGCTCTCCTCCCGTTAATTGAATGGGTGGATAAATTTGGGGTTTCTTGTTTGCCATGTAGCCGAATAATTTAGCTAGAATAATAAATCTAGTTTAGTTTTGCTGATGCCTGAACCTAAAAATGTATAGAGACTAATATACTTTTGTTTGCATTTCAGAAAACTGACCTGCATTTCTTTTTTTATTATAAATGTTATTTATTTATTTTTTATCTTTTAAAGATGTGGAACAAATGGCTATCGACGGCTAACCGGGCAACTTCTACTTTGTTGATGACATTGATGACCGCATCTTTGTCTGCAATAGAAATGGAGACACCTGCGTAACACTTCTTGACAGAGAACTCTACAATCCCAAAGGCATTGCCTTAGATCCAACGATGGGGTAAGAAGTGGCATTTTGAGTATTAAGACTATTTTGAGTATTTAAT
The DNA here is from genome assembly GCA_009364415.1 of Spea multiplicata. NCBI lineage: Eukaryota > Metazoa > Chordata > Amphibia > Anura > Pelobatidae > Spea > Spea multiplicata. The sequence goes on along the minus strand of VKOC01000002.1, from coordinate 39,544,637 downwards.
TGTTCTGGATTCAGAGCTGAATGTGACGTCATACCTGGGCAATGGATTCCCATCAGACGAGTTAACTAAAAGAAACATACGTTTCTTTATAGCAAACTAGGTCGTTTGCAGTCAATACAGAAAAGCCACCTTTTCTGTAAGTCTGTCAATTAATTTATCCATGTGAGTTGGGTGACAGCGTAGATTGTAGACATAGATCTTTTTGCAAGTCACAGGAGATAGTGGTTGCACATACTGTCACAGCAATATAATATGTGGCTGGCACCGTGTGGCAAAGAGTCAAGGAATGGGTACTCATTTTTCAGGGAATTTAGCGATTAGTCCCACAAAACTTGCATGGGCGATACAATCCTCGCCTGGGGATATCTTTGGCACACAGTGCCAGCCACAAGTCTCCTGTGACTTGCAAAAAGATCAACTCACATGGCGAGTGGGCTGCCGCTATTTATAGGACTATTTATTTTATTGCTGTTTTTATTGTTCTTAGCGCTTTTACCTTCCTATATTTTTTGCATAGAGCTTTTTGCATTTCCATCTTTTCTGGGGTACGCTGCACACTGAAATGCCCCTCTGTAGCTGTACATAAATATGTGTCGTATCTCTTTGTTACTCAACAAACCAATGGAAACCTGACACCATTATAGAAATGCCGTAGGGATTTTAACTTGAGTGAATGCAGACACTTGCGCTATGTCTTATCCAGATGAACAAGCTGTGTATGTAAAAGATATATAGGTTTTTTTCATTAAAGGCCTCTGCACACTACCATAATGTGGGCTGATGGGAAAGTGAGGAGTCCACATGGATGGCTCAGGAAAGACCATTAAAAAGCATGCGTCCACATGTAACATCATCTCGCGTCTACCGTTTCTTTGCAGGCATGTTACTGCATCTGTCTCTACGAACGTTTCATATTCCTTATGACATGATACTTTCTCGGAGTCATTTGATACAAACTTCACCAACTAAATTCTTTGCATATTTCTATTTTCTTATCATGAATGATCATGAAAGCCCTAGGAGGACCTCATTTCTCTTGGATTCTAAAGTTTTTGTCCTGAAGCTCTGTACGATTATTCCTCCCTTTTGAGTTAACTATGCCCTGTTAGGTTGTTTCTTGGTTTAGGCAACCTCTGTATGGATGGGTGTGATATGAAGGGTAACCTATCAATATACTTGCTAAAAAAATGTGCTTTCACCTTTTTTACAACCTGTTTTTCATCATTGGTGTTAGTGTGTGCTTCCTCCCATGTTAAAATGAAACACAGCATATTTGTAGTGGTGCTTCTAGAGATCCTTTTCTTTTTTATGTCTAGATGCCGTAAGTACCAACTTAGCAAGGGCCCTAAGAATTTGGGTAGCTGTAGATATTAAAATTTGATTTTGTTTTAGAACATAATATTTATTCCCCATAAAGTGTGTTTTTCTCTTCAGCCTGCTATGTTACTCAGCTACTGTTGCCGGTAATATAACCAGACATATTTAGCTGTCTTCCTCCTCCAAAAAAAAAACAAACAAAAACCTTGCAACTTTAGTTTGTCTTTTGTATGTCTAAACTGGGGAAAAAAAGATTAAAAAGGACATATTGCAAAAGTTAAACCGTATGCAGAATTCTGATCTCTGTAATTTATTTATTATGTAATAGAATAAGCATTTCTGCATTACACTAACGTTTGTCCTTTTTCTGTAATTGTCGGTTATAGTCTGTCCACCTGCGTAACATTAAAAACCAGGCAAGGCTTCAGTAATGCAAAAAAAATCACTCTCTAATATGGCCCAGTACAATAAGCAACACCTAGTAATATTGTACGTGGATGTTACTATAAGAAATCAAAGTGACTCCTGGGGCAAATGTGTGTGAAATGTCTTGCAAACCCCCAGTTCGGTTATTGTATCACTCTTTTCGTCTTCCCCTTTTTAAACTTTATGATTATGAGTTGAGAAGTGGCTCAGTTTTAGCAGCTGCAAATTAATATTTTTTCCGTTTTTTGCTGATAATTTAGGTTTTGTTTTTTCAAATGGCAACTTTTCTGAAGTGATGCAATATCAGCGTTATGATTACTTAGCTGAACATATATAATTTAATGTGACACCCCATCGTTCAATTTTATACTAAAAACATCTGGAGGGTTTTGTAATACTTTTTCCTGGATTAACAATTGCAAAATAAGACTGCGTTTGCAACATTTGAGGAACAACCCTACCGTCTGTACTCTTAGGAGAAGAGTCATTCCTCAAACCGCTTTTTTTTGCTGTTTCAATTTGCCTCCCCTGGTGCATGAACATTTGATGATCCCTAGCTTTCTATTCACTGAACCCATACCCCTCAGTTTTAGGATGGGATTTAAAACCATGCAAAGGAAACAATCCCTGTTTTTTTTTTTAGGTTTCCGTCAGGTACCCGCCTGGCCTTGCCTTCATCTGTATTTGATGGAAACATCAAACAGGACAACTGCTTTGAGCCAAACTGATAGATTTTTCACTTGATTGAGCAAAGGTTGCAAACTGTTTTTCTGTGTACCATCCATCTATTAGACCCGTATTGTTATTCCTTGATTTCTTCTCCATTCCTTAGGCATTAATGAATTTCATATTCTCCGATTATAACTGAAATTGCTTAAACATTATCTTAAATTCATATACTGACACATTTAAAGACCTTCTCAATCCTAGAATCGTAGGCTGGTGTTGGAGGGAAATTGTCCTCAACGTCAATGTGAGAGACTGATAGTCATACAGAAAATGATTACTTTGAGTTATTCCTGCTAAAGGTGGCTCTATAATCATACGGTCTACTTAGGTTTTCACTCATGGCTTCTCCATTTTGGCTTTATTTTTTTGTTCAGTGAATCATGACACGGTATAATATGTCATGTGTTGTTCATCTTAGGTTGTATTTACCTCATTTTAGACGTGCCAAGGAACAAATTGTTTTTGTATCCTGTTATGTAAAACTATAGAATTCAAAGAGGGTGTACTTTCTTTTTCACATGACTGTAAGTACAGAACAGGTGGATAGAATTATCCTTTTAATTAAATGCAGCATTCGAAACATCATTTCTACCACCATTAAGTGCTCTGATGCATACAGAACAAAAATATTTGTTGTTTTCATTTAAAAAAAACCCCAAAACTGGAAAAGTTTTGTAAATGTTTGTGTTCTTTTTAAGCATTCAAGAGATCTGTTTATTTGATTAACAGGCTAGTTACGCTTTGTTAATTTGGAACAGAACCTGACTTTAGGACAATGCCATTTTTGTTTGGAAAAGCTTGAATTTCAGTTTTCTGTATAATAAGAACACAGAAAATCTATGGCTTTTGAAAATGGTAGACCTTGGTAATTTGATTTACAATGCCGTTACACTCATGACATTAACGTTTTTTCTGTTTTCTAGAAAGGTATTTTTCACAGATTATGGTCAGATCCCTAAAGTGGAAAGGTGCGACATGGATGGTCAAGACAGAACCAAACTAGTTGACAGCAAAATAGTTTTTCCGCATGGCATTACCTTGGACCTTGTGAACAGGCTGGTGTATTGGGCTGATGCTTATTTGGATTACATTGAGGTGGTTGACTACGAAGGCAAAAACAGA
>VKOC01000002.1:39529881-39540943 GCA_009364415.1 Spea multiplicata | reverse complement strand
GGGAGGCAGCGTGGAGTGGCAGATGTGGGAGGCAGCGTGGAATGTCCGAGAGGCAGCGTGGCAAGCCTGGGCTCAAATGTGCATAAATTGGGGGGGCTGGTAGGGAAATAAAGACAAGAAATGCATTTTATCAAAGTTTTTTTTTATTCTGCTGTTTGTATTTAACATCATTTGTTATATTCATTTTTTTTATCCGATTAATCGAAAAAATAATCGACCAACTAATCGATTATGAAAATAATCGTTAGTTGCAGCCCTAAACGATACTCTTTCTGATTTCTAGCTTGGTTCTACATACAACCTTAGCACAGAGTAGAAAGTAGAAGAACCCCCCAAGGGTTAGTGATGTACATTTTAATCTCTATATTATTCTTGACGCTTCACTACCTGGGAAGGGCAAGCGTCTCATTTTATTTTCTTGTACTGTATGTTGTCAGCTATTTCTGCTAAATTAGTAATGCTTTACTTCTTTGTATAACACAATTATTGTAAAAAGCTACAGGCCTAGCGCTTACAAGACTCACAGTGTATCCCTCCAGCCCTTTTCCTCGAGGATCTTAGCACTAAATTGAATTTTAAGGTAAATAAAAGCTACTGTTTAGACAAATTATAAAACTTTGCATTATTAAATTGGAAGCCCTTATCTGTCTGCCCTCTGGGCTTGCAGTGTTAGAAGCAGACGCCATACTGAGTTCCGTGGTTTGTATTCTTTAGCTTTAGCTGAGTGGCCTGCTTGTCTGCTTTGGAAACGATAAGCTGAAGTTACAGAATGTATTGGGATAAATTTGTAGTTCTAAGCATGACATGCATAATGTGATGGGTGTTACACGTTTGTGGCCATCAAAGGATTTATTAATTGTGATGTTGTACTCTATTGGAGTTTATTAACTAAAGGTCACGTTGTGATCTTAGCCAAGTTGCTTAAGGCATTTGTTTTCTCTAATGGAGCAGCTTAGGCAGTAGATGAAGTCAACTTGCAGCTAAATCCTCTGTTTCAAATCTGCACAGTTTGACTTGAGATTGCATTGATACACTTTATATACCCTTAACAATGTGGCTAATGTGATAATAACACACACATTGTTGATTTACCAATGTGGCTAATGGCCAGCTGTCGAGTGCTCAAACGCAACAAAACTAACTCAAGTCCTAGGTGGGTGGAAAGTTGACCTTGAAGTGGTAAGAATGTAAATCAGATGGACCAGCTTGTTGCGCTTCTCTCAACGAGTGTTGAGTACTAGATGACAAATGACTCAAATTTTCAAACTTTATAGTACCGGTACTTGCTTTTTAGTGAGTAACAAGTTGCTGTTAACATTGGGTTTGCCTTGCTGTCGAGTAACGACTTTATTGGCAATTAAGACTTAGATGGCCTCTATTTTCCCAATAGATCGATTGTAGTTTGCTTAACATATGGTGCTTCTCTAATGTATGTGGCCTCAGGAGCATCCGCTCTACCTGTTCTCACATCATTGCTTTTGTCACTGGACACTGTTTTTTTTAGTTTTTAGTATGCTGAAACATTCAAATACATTTTATGAGAATATCATGATTTTTTAACTTTCAGTTCGATCACTCTGATAACATCAACAGAGTTCACTTACAAAGCTTTGTGTTGTAGGTCCATATTTCGCCCGCTGATATACCAAAATGTTATTTTATACCTTTTCTTCTCCTCTTCAAATCCTAGTTCCTCTTTCCCTAGGCCACCCTTCATTCATACAGAGAAACTCTTGACTGTGGTGGTAAGAAGTCTTTGCCATCCTTTCTGAGGCCAGTATAGAGGCCCATTTCAAATGGCACCTTTGTCCCAAATACTCTTTTTTTTGATATCTCATTGTGCCTACGCACACTATTTGTAATCAGACTAACTTCATCACATGGAGTAGATGCAGAAAACAATAATAGCTTAAGAGTCACTCATTCAAAATCCAATCCCTTTCCAGATATTTGTCAAAATAATGCATCATAATCATCCGTTACCCCTGTCAGAGCGAGCACAGCCTGCAAATGAGAAGCCACCAGCATGCATGCGCTGTGGGGCCTCTGTTGGGGTGGGAGCACTGTCATTCTTTCTGTTTTGGTGTCTGAGGCATCGGAGCGAAAGGAGGAGTGAGAGCTGAGAACATGGAAGGGGTTGGGGGATGTTGTCTGGAAACTATGCTAAGTAGCTGTTCGCTGTGCAGCTGGGACAACCATGGGCTGCTTTCCGTTTTGCTTCACGTTCTATCTAGTCCTTGTTAAATTCCTACTTCCTGTGCTTAGGCTGCATTCATGCAATAGGCACATGTATGATGTATCGCCAGCAGATTCTGCTGTGTTCTTTGCACCAAGAGGTTAATTTTTGATCCAAGTGATGTAGAATGGCACATTTTGTGTGTGTGTGTATGTGTGTACACGTGTGTGTGTGTGTGTGTGTGTTGTGTGTGTGTGTATATATATATATATATATATATATATATATATATATATGTTTGTATGATATTTTGACCCTTGAAAGTTACACTCCCTTGTAGTTGCTTCCCTAAAATTAAAACAAAGTAAACAAGCAAATGCCCTATATTTAAATTAACAAATAAATGTTGTTTGTCATTCCATTCTACATGTTGATAAACTCCGGTTCATAGAATAACTATGTAGATGAAAGGGCATGAGGAAGAGCATACACCAAGACATCATGACCTGGGATAGCAAGCAGTGCAAACACGCGCACGTGTGCACACATGAATTAATGGCTATCCTATATACACGCCTGTCAGACCGAGGACATTTCACTCTGTCAGCCCCTTCTTGGTACACATTCCTTGCCGTCGGAGTGTTGCTAGGCCTGGAGAGCGGCAGGGCAGGTGGAAAAGCTAAGATGCTTTGTCCCCTGCCTCGCTGTCTATTCTACATATCTCATTTAATTAAAAGACAATCTATTTCTTGGGTTGTATGACATATGCCTTATTGGAGGCAAGCTACGTATGTCGTATCTCATATCATCGTTCAGAATGGCCCTTGTGACAAGGCTGATGTGGCGTTAAGGGCATGCTTGTGATTGTTAGGTAACTGATTTGAAGTGCGCCCCCCCCTGTCTGCAGAATAGTGTTTCTGCTTCAAAGATAGCGTATTCATTAATTGGTCCAGGGCTGGACAAATCTATGATGAGTTTAGAATCTAACTTTGATCTATTCATAGAGATCAGTGATACCGCAGAAATGTTAGGTGTCCTAAATCATATATGACCAGCCGTATATATCCACCCAATTTCTCTACAGACATTTTCAGAACAGTGCATATCAGAAGAGATCAAAAGGGAAGTCAATTGCAAGAATGGTAGTGCCAGCGTTAAACTGTACCAGGTATACCAGGTACCTTGGTATGTTGTGTTATGTTTTCACTCTCCTGCTACCAGTTGTTCTAAAAGTATATAGATAGGGTTCCAACTAAGGGACCCCCGACTTAATTGACGAAACAGAAGCGACTGTGAGCATGCACGGTTCAATAATGCTTGCAGGGTCTTTTCTTGGCCAGGGGACTTGTGTACAATCGCCAAAATGTTACCATATTACTGTTGTCTGTGCCATCCCGCTAATTTAGAAACTTAGAACTAGATGGCAGATAAGAACCATTTGGCCCCATCTAGTCTGCCTGTTTTTCCTTCTCTAAAGACCCAAAACTTAATCAGTCCTTCATCTCGTTTTTGATTTAGGATGGCAATGTGCCTATCCTTAGTGGATAGTGGATTAGCCCCGATGCAGGTTGCAAGCTTGGTAGGCCTGTATCTGTTGCTCGAGATAATGTATGTATTACAGAAAAAAATGCTTACCTTCTTTTTCTTTTCTATTCATAAGGTCCACAGAGCAAGATTTCAAAATGCCAACCCAACGAACACAACTGCTTAGGAACGGAGCTTTGTATACCAATGAGCAAGCTATGCGATGGCCACCATGACTGTTCAGATGGGTCAGATGAGGGTTCATTCTGCAGGGGTAAGTTGACAACACGTGACTTCTTGATTACGGGAGAGTGATGAAGGAAAGGCGTTGCATGGTGGAAACCTACTTGCTACGGTTTAAAATTGCTTTGCGGTAATAGTTACAGATTTGACCCACAATTTGTAAGTGAGAATAGCCCAGAGGGTAACTGGGTTGTCCCCTTGCTTGCTTTGCCAATCATTCCTTGGTGTCCCTAGAGACTCTGCATTCGTTAACACGTCTTGGGCAATCCGTATCACATAGTATTATTACTATCCTAAGACCAGCTGAGACCATTTTAATATGATTCAGCTGAGCACATTTTGAAATTCCTATATATTAAGTATGAAATATTTAATAATTTGGATTCTGGTATAGTAGTGACCACTTGAATAAAATGTACAGATCCACACATGTATCGGAGAAAAGTATATCTTTTTTTCTTATACTAATCTAATTATTGCTGTCAAATTCTTTATTGCTGCTGCTTGAATGATCCATATTAGTCAAATAGAATTTCACGTTAATTCGTTTTTTCTCCACTTTTTGTGGGCACGGTTCTGTTATTCTGTGGCTGCGAAATAAGTGTGTCTGTTTTATATGGCTGTAGCAGATTTCCAGGTCTTGCTGACAGGGTGAATCTTAAACACGTTTCTTTGTTCCCATTGATTTATTTTATCTGTGGTTTCTGTGGTTTTGGACAGCACTTCTGTTTCATTGTTTGGTACAAGTGACTTGACATCCCAGAGCTTGTGAGGAAGTGGATTCGTAACTTGGAGGGTGTGTTAATTACTCTTGTAGACAAGTTCTAAATTACTTTTGGCGTTATTCATGTTAAACCTTGTCGTACGTTCCTTGTCTTTGCTGTATTTTCATCTATTCTGTCCTTGTATTTGGGAGAACCCTTTGGGTACTTTTAGTTTTTGTGGCTTGAGCATCAATGGTAGGTGTTTGAGAAGACTGAGCGAAGAAGTAGGGTCAGGCTGTAGTAGCCTTTAGCAACTGGACAAATTCGTGCCACATAACTTTTTATTGATGCTCGTACAACAGACCCCATCCTTTACATATGTACACATCCTTCATGGCTAGATACACATATACGCTTCTTACATATTTGCAGTGCGTGGCCGCACGTTTGTCTTTTATCGTCCATTGGCCTTAAAGTACCATTTCACCAAGCTAAAGCAGCTTTGCCAATCATTCTCTTCTTGTTTTTAAACTTTTTATACACTTCCCATAACTAATTAATTGTGTACATTCAGAGGTTATTTAAACATAATTATAACACTCAGTTGGCCTAAAATAATTTTGTGTGCAATTGGGAATTGCGCAACTTTTAGTGCCTGCTCCTGAATTATTAGAACATTCTAGTGTTTTTCTTAAGAACATTGCTTGCTATGCATTCACAATAAAATAAACTCTTAATCCACACAGCATTATACGAATGAATCTCTAGCCTTTAACCACAGGCATGTCTGAAACCCCCTGAGCCGGTTGCATGCTCAGAATTTTACGCACGTCTTGAGACAACCAGTTATTCCCATTTTAATTGTTGTGGGTCACTGCCAACTGCTCTTCCTGCACAAGATCATGCCTTTCCTTTTTTTATGGTGGAGTGAGCATAGAGGAAACCGAATCAAAGAATTGGAAATTATTCCTGGCCATACACGCTCATCAGGATTCATCAGGGCTCTCCTTTTTAAATTGATTTGACACAGTACAAGTGCAAGAAGCACTCAGCTGCCTGGGATCCCACAATGGAGACTTTGTGTACTCCAAGCACATAGTATATTGCTGGTATTTAATGATGTCCCATTGAGCAAGGGGTAGAGTTCCAAGTTCTTCAGCATTGTGGGGATACAACATCTCTCTTACAAGTTGCAATTGTCTCATTCATGGTGAGAAATGCCTGAAGAGCTAGGATAGCATTCATGCGCAGGCAGGTGTGTCATTAGGCTACAGTAGCTAATAACAGTAAAATATGTTGGTATGGTCCAGTGATGGCTGAACTTTTAAATGTCTGCTCATGTGAGCTTCAGCTCCTGTGAAGCTTTGGAACATCCCGTTCAAAAACTTGACCTGTTCCTATAGCAACAAGGATCTATTAACCCACTGCAGTGTGTATGTCTCCATAGTGTTAGTGTGTAATTTTATATGTGTGTAGTGTTAACCTGTGTGTGTTTGCATGTATATACAGTGTGGTACTAGCGTGTACGGTGTTTATGTCACAGTGTGGCAATAGCACGAGTGTGTATATCAGCATTTAGCATTGGGGTGTGTGTACGGTGTTAGGTTCTATATGCATTAATGTTAGAAAGTGTGTGTTACTGTAGTGTGTTAGTGTTTGTGAGCATAAGATGTTAGTGTGTGTCTGTTACTGTATGGTGTTAAAGTGTGTAAGTGTGTGTTACTAAATGGCAAGGCTCAACAAACCCTGGTGCCAGGTTGGGTAATATATGAAAATAAAAAGCTCCTAACCTTTTTGGTTGGCTCCTAGATACAAACCAAATTTGTAGACCCCTGCGCAGTATGCCACAGACCGCTTTGCGGTTTAAGCCTCTATTTAACAGAGCAATTGCAACAGTACCTTTAGCTTTATACATGTCTAAAACCAAAATTTTTTTCCAAATATTTTATAATCGGGTTGATACCTTTTTAGATGGAGGGGATCCACGTATGACATTTAAAAATCTATTCTCCTGCCATCGGTCTTTTGGGGTTTGCCTCTTACAAACCTGTATCTTTTGTATCAGTGTTGAGGCTTGTGAAGCATTAAAAAAAAAGTGGGGTTACGGCTTCATTTATTGTTTTCGTGGCGTGTAACCAACGACTAACGCACTAAAACAGAGAATTGCGCAATGCCGATATTTAGAAACTTGTTATACACAGGAAACATTTATTTTGAGTTTTGGAATGCAAGCTTTATTTGTTATCATTATTAAAAAGATTTGCCATTACTATAGTTAAGCAGAATGTTTTTTTTTTTTTTTTATTATTAGCAAATGTAGGGCTGGAACATACAATCTGCAGACATTCCATTTGTTTAAAACATATGTAACTTGATGTTCAATACGATTGAGGGCGCCTATAGAAATTCTAAAACGCTGGACTGCGTTTAAATTGGTGCTTGGAGGTCTCCCCGGCTGAATAGACCATTTATTCCAGCTCATTTAGCACAGCTGGGTTTTGGGGCAAAATCCCCTGCAGTTGGGAGACTTGACATCTGTTTAGTTGACTGGATCAGCCCTGTAGGTTTGGAAATTCAGCCGTCTCAAATGCCAAAAGAAATGTATAAAAACTTGAAATGTGGCAATAAAACAAAACAAAAATGGTACATAACTCTACGGGGTGAAGGGTTAATGTGTATGGTTATTGGTTAACCCAAATATTGGCTTGGTTATTTTATAGCTGGGGTTCACAAAAGGTCATTAGCCTCTAATCAAACACACACCGCACTTCATTTGCGTTTATCTAGAGGAAACGAAATGAGCTGCACTATCAAGAGGCTTAATTGGTAGCCCAGGTTGACCAGTACCAGGTAACAATGCCATATTTCCTTTTACTATTCTCCTACAGCATTTATAGTCATTTGAACCAACCTGGTCAACCGAAGAAATGGATGTAGCGAGCAGCCATGTGGCTTTAAGAATATAATCCAGGGCTACACAACTCCAATACTGGATGGCCACAAAACAAGCCAGGAATTCAGTATATCTAAGCCTGATCTAGTAGTTTGATTCATTTCTAATCAAGATGCCTGTGCTTCGGTTGAAGTACAACGTACGGCCTGTTTGTATGGACTAGAGTTGTGTAGCCCTTATATAAAACATGGAAGCCGTTGTAGCCTCTACATCCTAGGGTTTAAGTTTAAATCTAATGAGCATTAAAAATTCTAGGTTTTGATTAATTTGATCGTTATTTTAAAAACATCTTGGCTGACTGAATGCCGAAACATCATTGTTTAGAATGTGTATATTTTAAACTTGGCAGTGACTATCCCATAAACCTCTGCGGCCAGGCTTTGGCGGCATCTGACTTTGTGAAAGGCGTTATCTGCGAGGCTTTTGTGTAGTGGCTCTGTAGCTGTAGAGCAGTCACACTTTATGGGATCATCACACATAATAATTAATCTGTCCAATTAACTGCTATGCATGGTGAATGCCAGCCTCGCGGCCCCCGAGGAGGTTTAGATTCTGTGTATACCGAACTCTAGACATGATGAAACCCTTTCCTCCTTTGCAAGTTCATAGCAATTTAACTGCTTAGGACAAGAGAGCACTGTTAACACGGGCATTAAGGGATAGATGAATTTATTCCGTGTGCCTAACATGTACCTTTCCAAGGCCATTTATGAATTTATCATATACCGCAGGCCGTGCCAGGTATCCTAATGTACAGTGAATTCGTGATCAGGTACACCTGGTACAGGCAACCTTTGACACATTAGTGGCTGTCAACTTGGAATCTCATGGTACCCCCCATAAGGTTATGGGAGTGCATATAGGGGTATTACCCTATGTATTGCTATGCAGACCAGTGGCTGCTAATCCCCATAGTGAAAAAAGTAGATGCCGTTCCAATTTACTTTGTGCATATATATGTTTCTAATACAGATCTGTTACTCCTCATTATACCATTTTCACCATGCTGCCCTTTTAGTTAATAGTTTTTTTTATTGTGCGCACAGACTCGATCGTTCCACCAAAAAGATGCAGCAAAAGGGTCCAACTGACTGTACCAAATAATTTCCACTTCTTCTTTCTAATTTTAGAAAAAAAATGCCACTGCTTAAAGAAATGCTTCAGATAAGCCACGTATTCTGCGTGTGCCCAGGTCTTGATTTTGCCTTTTCTCTTTCTAGAGTATGCACACAACTGTACTGCTGAGGTATCTGGATGTCAACATCACTGCGCAAAAACTGTGACCGGTCCCGTGTGTTATTGTAACTCATCCTTCCAACTAGCTGAAGATGGCAAGTCTTGCAAAGGTCAATATTTTTTTTCTTTACTTTTGCAGAATCATCAAAAGAGAAGGGGGTGATTCAGCATTGAGGTATATGAAATCCTGAGACAGACAAAACTGCATAACAAATCAATTATATTGAGGAAGGGTTGGGTGCTGACAATCTTATTCTATATTTAAGAGAAAAACAATAAGAAAACTGAAATTACTTAAGTGCATGTGATGTGAGTTGACAAGCTGTCCATGCGCTAACGGAGAGTTGTGCAATGTCTTAGTATTAGTGGGAAAATGTCGAAATAAATGAGTCGTGGGAAACGGATCGCACGGAAAATGCAAGGTGCTCTCGGACCCTGAGATTTATTGATCCAAAACCGCTGAATGTCGTTACACATCCCACGCAATCCCAGCAATGAATTTGTTAGGATGTGAAAAAGCCAAGAGTAATGGACAGCTTTCTGGATGACGTGCTTATTCTGTGAATACAGAAGGAACACTTTTCTGCTGATGCCGTTATTGTCATATTGCGTAAAAAGGGCTGTTTTTCTCATGTGACGCATACCTGTAACCAGCAAGAGCGACAAGGGCCTCTGTATGCATTCATTAAATGAAGAAGCGTATGACCCATCTTCATGCATAACTTCGCATCCAGTCGTGCCGAACAGGGCCCAGTCAGTAGACTCAATGTCTGTTTTATTTTGTCTAGTAATTTCACTGTAATAGGGGCATTCGTGTTGACTACTGACTATTTTGCTGATTACCTTACTGGCCATTTTCCCTCTCTCTTTAGACTTTGATGAATGCACGCTCTACGGTACTTGCAGCCAGACCTGCCTAAACACAGAAGGGTCATATTCTTGTAAGTGTGTGGAGGGATATCTCTTACAGCCGGACAACAAGTCTTGCAAAGCCAAGAATGGTACGTAGTGTCTGAGTAGTAGTACTTCACCTTTCTAACTCAACGATAGGTAACAAAATGCAGCCGGTCTTGTATTTACCTTTGTTGGCTGCATTGGGGCAGAACACCAGTCCCATCCTCTTCCATGGTCGGTGTCTCCAGTAAAATAAAAGGCATGCAACGCTTTAAATATACAGAGTGTTGGGATATGCAACACAATTTTGATAAACTCTATGGAGGCTTTGCTAGGCCGACACAGCCTCCATAGTGTAAGTAGGCCAGTTGTGGCGATCAAAGCTCTTCCTAGTTACTGGCCCATTCCTTAAAGAGGAAGTGTCACCAACAATGCTTTTAGCATAATTGTGTTTGTTATGATGATAAGGTAAGTTATGGAGGAAGAATAATTAAGGATATTTAAAAGAAATCTGCTCCAATGGCATGCACTTAAGATAGGCTTGCGATTATTATTTTAATCGATAAACGCCATTCATCAGCGTGTTACCCTATGGGTTTTGTGCTGTATATGTTGGCCCATAAAAAAATCTATGAAAATTAATTGTATGCAGGAGGGTAACTCATGCATTTAGATAGATTCTTTCTCCCTAAACACCCACTGTGGTATTCATGCATTCCACTACTGATTGTTACTAAAACCATAGCTTTGTTACTATAGTAGCAGTCTGCGTAGTTACTGCGTAGTTATCACAAAATCACCGGGTGAGTGGCCTCTATAGTTAAGGGTGTCAACAGAGCCACATCGCTTTCTTTGAAAGGAAAGACATGTACCCAGTGGCCACTTCCAAATGTCACACTTGATAGCCCAGTCTATAAAATAAACCTATATATTTATGGTTACAGAAGTCATGTGTTTTTCTGGGAGCAGCCAATTTGACTTTCTGCTCTCATAATCTGCAAGATCATTCTTCCTTTCCCTTCTTAAGGAGTTACCGTCTTTAAACCTTGTTATTTTACGTCTTGAAGGTCTTAACTGCCATGGAATGGTCAGGAGAGGAGCAAGGAAGGGGACTGCGGTACAGGGAATGAAATAAAACAGTCCCTTAATGAAGCCAATCAAAACTCATCATTTTTGTCCCTTTAAATGTAGTTAGTGCACAGCTATTACCCACAGCTATTTCATGTATTTGATACCCTCCACGGAAAGCTAGATCCAGCTAGAGCGTACATATGTAGTTAAGAATATGGTTAATTCTTTTCTACATAAAAACCCTTATTATAACCTATCATG
>VKOC01000002.1:39421106-39527372 GCA_009364415.1 Spea multiplicata | reverse complement strand
AAAATAATATTTTTGATACTTGAATAAATGTAATATATTTAAATTATTACCAGATCCATAATACATCATGGCCGTTTTCTTTGTGTGTGTTCTTAATTAATATAAAATATAGTCTCAACTTCACCCGTAATAAGGGAGAAGGTTTAGAAATGCATTTACATGTGTGCAGGTCTCCCAGGAAGATTAAATGACTACATTAAACTAGATAACACTGTAGAAGTTGGATACACTAAGTACTATGTACAATACATAAACACATTACATATTGTATTATCAGTGTATGTATATACGTCTAAGGATACAATGCATGTTGTTTGAAGGGTAACTAAGCACCACTGATTTCATTGATAAATGTCCCATTTGTCGTTCCTGAAAATAAAATAAAATTGCCTCCAAAAGCAACTGGATAGTGAAGAGAGAAAGACGTGTATAAAACATACTCATCACTGATCTGTAGATTTAGGTTCTTTTGTGTTGTTTCCAGAACAAACTGGTGAAGTCGAGTCGCAATTTCTATTACGTGCTCGCTGGTCAAGAGGATGTCTCCTTTCAATCCTGCCGTTGATGTCTGTGAATAAAAAAAATCACAATGCGGTTATAGTTACCAGTTAAGTATGCTGAACATGGGCACGTCTTGGGCAAGAACAGGGACCAGGGACATACCTAGAGTTTTTGGCACCCGAGGTTTATCCTATATTTGGCACCTTCCACTTTCAAATGTAAAAACAGTCTCACTCCCGCTCTCACACACTCAGTCTCTCACACTTTCACTCTTACGCTCTCACTCTAACACACATTTATACTTTTACTCACTCTTACACTCTCACGCCCTAACACGCTGTCTCTCAATGTCTTGCTACCTTATCCACCAACTGATTTTATGTCCCTGTCTACATCCCACAGCTCTGCTTCTTCTCTTGCCTCTTCTTCTTCTGTCTTCTTTCTTTGTCCGCTTCTCCCTGGTATCGTCAATGTTGACCAGGCCTCCCATGGTACTTCCTGCAAAAGGGGGAGCCCCCCATGCACACCCTCTCCCCCCCACTGTAGGAACAGGGGATAGGCTGTCCACGTGGGGCACGCCATGGCTACGCCTTTTTGTGGAAGTACTCTAAAAAGCCTGGCCAACAGAGTTGATACCGAAGAGAAGGGGATGAAGAAAAAGGAAAGAGAACAGAAGAAGAAGAGGGAAGAGAAGAAATGGATCTGCAAGAAAGGAGACAGTGAGACAGAAGTAGCCCACGGAGAAGGTAGGAAAACATTGAGAGAGGGAATTTCCAGGATGCTTGGGAACTCTGTGTACCAGTGTGGCACCCCTCTAATGAGTGGCACCCCCAAGCATGCCACAGGCAGGGACACATAAAATAAATCTGGAAAGCCATTTATAAATACGTCTATACTCTCAACCAAACACCTCAAGGGAAAAGGTTTTAATCAGCTAAATGATCACAGAGGACAGGGGCTCATCTGGATATGACATAGTATCACTGTCTGCCCAGTGCATTTTCAAACTTTCACTTGCTCTTCCTTGACCCCTTCAAAGACCCTTGATCATTCCAAACTAAATGCAGACTAATAAGTATTATATGTAATATAACAACAATTGGAGAGCTACTCTCCTCAGTCCATGGTTTATACTGTGTATAGTGTTTTAACGAAAAAAATCAAGTTATAGAGCACTCTTACTTTTGTTATGAAGGTTTTCCATGTTGGGCCGTGTTTATCACAACAAAACTAGATTAATTTATTGGTAAAGTGCTAAATTTGGAAGTTTAATATAATGTGAATGTTAAATGTACCTAAAGTTTTTGTTGTTTAGTTGTGGGGGGGTTGGTCCTATTAGAAAAAATATGAACTATAGTAAACAGTAAACTTTAGAGGATGTGGACTTGAAATGATATACAGTACCGGAATAAGCTGAATAACCAAGAGTCCATCAGAGAACTTGCTGACTGAAACACTGGCGATTTCATCCAACTTGGCAAGGTGCTTTACTTGAGCTTTTGAATCTGCAAGTGCTAAGTGACTTTTCGTCAACAGAAACATCATAGCTGTTCCCTGTGATGACAGAAAATGACTTCTTTAGGCTTGTTTCAAAATGGAATCTTCAAGCTTAGATCACATTATAAGGGTATTTACCTGACCTCTTTAGTGCCAGTCATGGAGAAAGTAGTGACTATTGAATATCAGAACACGGATCACTCTCTTGTCATTAATATTCTTACACTAACTATCCAATGCACCCAAGTCTATCCTATGCTATTATGACTCACAAATTACGCTTTATTATTATTTTCAATGTAAGCACATCCATAATGCAGAATTACAATGGTGTATTTTAAAGATAATAGCATGTAATGTATACACATGCTTTAATTCACTAAAGATCAAGATGCGTTTGTAATTCACATTTTTATGACTGCCAACTGAGCAACTTAATTTGACTTGCATCAACGAATCTCCAGAACAGTCAAGCTTAATGCAAGGTGAAAAGACAGCAACAGGGGTAATAAATACTGTTACACATAATAGAATATCCACAGTTAGAACAGTACTGCAAAAATGTTACTTGACTTTCATCCTGCATGCTCTCGACTGCAACTTGCAAATTTAGTACTCACAAACACTACCATCGAATCAGAAATGAACGAATATTTGTGTTGGTCTTTGAACTACGGCTTCATCGACTTTTTTGCAATCTTTAGTTAATTTGCCACACTCAGTATGACATATAAGTAAAGCTTCCTGTATACCAATAATAAATTATGTAGTGTCGACCAGTGCGTTGTGAGTATCCTCAAAAGAAGTCATTATTTCACAGCAGTCTGGCTGGCATAATATGTTGATAACCTGAAAACATGTTGCAGGGTTAAAACTGGAACATGCGTATTTCAGTTTTCAAACTTCACAGATCACAAATCACTTTTGAGGCACAGCCAATGTCCCATGTTTTTAATTTAACCCCCCAAAAACTAGATATTTTCAAAAGCTGGACAAACGAATGTGGGTTCAAAATTGGAACATGCAGATTTCAGTTTTTGCAGGCAAGGGATTTTGACAGATCACTTTACATCATATTTCAATTTAGCCCCAGAACTCTATAGATTTTTGAAAACTAGATAACTCAGGGTATTTCAAGATGCCATATCCCCACCAATATATACCAATTGTGTTTAATAGGGTCAATTTAAGTCCCATAATTGGTGCAATGAATACTACTTGTTTGTTGCATTTCATCTGGTATTTCCCACTCATGTAGGGAACTTTTATCCCATAGGAACAAATAAACATAAAGTGATTTCATTACTTTTAATTATTTTGTGTGTGAAACATTTTAAAACAGGTCCCAAATGCAGAGCCCAGGCTGTGGAGGGCAATCAGATGCACATCTGGCATGTACCAGAGGAAATAAATATTGAAACACAGATGTTGAAGGAGCCCAAGGAACAGCTGGCCTATAAATTAAGCCTGGTCATGAACAACAGCTCTTTTTGTCCCATGTTAAAGATGGTCCAAGTGGGTGTTTTTGAGGAATTTCAACCTTTGTCTTAAACAAAGCTACTTATGCTTAATTTTTAAAAAATCCCATTTCTGCTACAACAACACTTTGAATGTCCAACGATTGAGGGTGTATCGCAGTATTATTCGTTTATTATTTTGTGTTTTTGAGTTATTTTTAATGTGTTGAATTAGACGTGTGAACCTCCTGTATCCTCCAGATAAAGAACATTTTGGTCTTTCTGGTGGGGGAAACAGAAATAAGGCAGTTGTAGTTTGCTAACAAATTATCCTTGAATTTATAGTGAATGCCATTTCATTCCACAGTGAGACTTGGCGTTACTTGCAGAATCGGTTTAGCATTTTACAATACGGACTGAGTGTAGCCTTACCTTGCCATCAGTTTTGTTGATTTTCTTAACACTGGCAGCCAGCTCCAGTTTGCCTGGGACAGAGGCGGTGAGCTTCTGATATTTTGGATTTTTCTGTATTCCGATATAATCTCCCTGGAATGGTTTAGAGACACTAGGGAAAAAAGTTACAGGAATATTGTTAATTTTTGCAAGTACATATAAGCCCGAGAGAGCTTACCTTGTAATTTTCATGTATACAATGATACTAAAATGTCCCTCTTGGCAGCATGCTAAATTCTGCCCTTAAGCTGAAGGGACATTTAGATTACAAAAATCAAAAAATATTTAAATTACTGAAGATCTGAACTTTCTTCCATTCTTACAGACATTTACCAAAACGTATTACAAATATAAAAGTGAAATCTCCAGAAGCTCCTGGCATCAGAGTTGATTATCATGTCTCTGTAGTAATCACTTCTGTTTGGGGGTTTAACAACTTTAACATGATAAGTGTTTTTTCCCTTTTCAAGAGGTTGTGTATGCCCTTTAAATGCCTATACTGTTTTTATTGTTTTAAAATTATTGTAATTGTATTGCTTTTGAACAAATATTTTTATATTTTTTTTACTATAAAGGAGCCAAAACTCTGATCTTCAGTGTAGGTGATCACACAGCGATCAGCAAGCAGGGCTCTGCTTTTCTGATCTCTCTGTGTACAATCAGCCAGTGGGTAGAAGACCTTCAGAGATTCCAGCAGGGTCAGACCCTCTTGAGTTTTCACAACTGTCACAAGATGACACAGTCAGAAGAGACTGTCTGAATCAGAGTTTTGGCATTCAGGCAATGTAAAGTGTAACCTGCACTCGTATCAAGCACAGATAAGTGTTCAGACTGCCATTATGATTTCCCATCAGAAATCTTAACTATAAAACATTGTACATGGATGTCAAAATGATAGTAGTAAGACTGCAATCAGAATGAAATTATTTAGTATTGTTTTGTTCATTTTAAGCATTGTTTAAATTGTATTTAGAAATCAGGATCATTGTGTACTTTGTGTACAACTAAGAATGAATAGATGCTTTCCTATATGAAACAACTGTATCAATTCACTGCAGACAAATGTCTGGATTACATGATTGTCCTTACCTAGGGGTAAGCAATGTTTCATTAACTTGTAGTCACTGGATAGAATTAAGTAATATACTGGGATTTCTTACCTTGTAGGATATGATTTCTTTTTGCCATTAAATATGTCACTGGCACATAGTTTATCCTGAAGTACAGCCTTGCGTTGTGGGGTAAGACCCTCTCTATATTTCTTACACTACAAAAGAAGAACAAAAAATAAACCCACCCTTCTTCCACTTATTAGAAGGGAAGAGTGTTGATAAACATACTGTGAAAAAACTCCACAGACAAAAGTTTTCTTGTTGTGAGAGCTTTTGTGTTGAGAGAGGAGAATCATAGGAGCACACATGCATGCATAGTTTCTACCTCTGTGCCTTTTGTACCAAATAGATTAAGGCTAAAATGGTTTAATGCACAGGATAGTTGAGTATCACACCATGGATACTGACCACTAGCCGGCTCCAGCAGTGGTTTGAGTGAAATTTCCAGGAGGTCTAGTAAGCATCCACGGAAACACTGATTTAAAAAGGAATTATTTCTTGACAAAGGTTGGCTGCCTTTACCAGCCAAAACTAGTGCAAATCCCCAAAAGCAGAGGAGTGGTACATTTTCAGTAGGTGAGCAGGACTTTATCCCTAGCAGGTAAGAAATACACATTAAAGTACCTACTAAGCACATTAATATGCATTCATTGTTGATGAGGCTGTTTCGAGCAGTAGATTGTCCCTTTATGAGGTTATATTTAATAAAGTTAATATCTATCCATTGGAAGGATTTTCAAACACATACATGAGATATACCTAAGCTAAAGAAAAAGGTTGGGTGTTAATGTGGTTGTATTTCTAACCTTCCACAGCTGAAATATCCTGCTAAGTTCTTGGTTGGTGCTTGTGAGAAACTTATATTTGGGTTCTTTCCATTCCTTGTTCAACGGTGACATCGAGTGAAGGTTGTTTTTCAGTCCCATGAAGAAAATTTGAAGCTGATGGAAAGATAATAAAAATTAACCAGTTTACCAAGAATGCTAGACTTGTTTTTCCTCATACTTTGGTTATAGGTAACCGCAAATGCAATCTAAAACTCACAATTCTGCGGTAGATAAAGTTAGCCAGTTTCTTTGATGCATGAGAGCGGAAGTTCTTCCTGTATTGCTTTCTCACCTGTAAATTTAACAAACCATGTTATAAAAGTGTCACCCATTCAAATTTGAGATTATTGCACAGTATACACCTATCTTACTTAATTCATTACAGCAGAACCTTACAGTATAGTTGCTCCAAAAAACACTATTAGGGTTACACAGAAACAGCAATTCTGATGCAGAATGGTAAAGGATGTGGTTTAATCCTGCTGATTAGAGGTATATGGGTGAACTAGCTGTGGTGGGGTACAAGTTTAGCCAGGACTTGGCCAGAACATGGCCCTGCTTGCTGAGCATGCACTTGAGTAGTGGTGGACTCATCCATCTGTAGCAGAAGGAGCCAAAATGGAAGAGTAAGGCATTTTTTGCCCTTCTTGATGTAAAATGCTGAGCAGGGTGTTGAGTCCGTACCAGATTGCCCCTAGGCTAATGCTGATTGCTACACTGTACAACTTTGCAGCTGCTTTCCTGGGCTCTGGTTGAGTGTCTTCAACGTCTGGGCTGGGGAGTATAACCAAATACCAACATTCAACCCACTACTGCCCGGTTTGTGCTTAACCCCACTACCTCTTCTAGCCTGGCCCTAATCACAGCCACATACATTTTCCGCCTCCTATAAGGCGCTGGAGAGGATGAGAACGCTCTGGACAGACAACACTGGAAAGTTAGTTATCACAGACGTTCTTGTTTAAAATGATAAGTACTATTTTCTTTTCTTATTATATCGTTCTGCAAAATGTATCCAAACTTTGTGCAACACAAAATTTAAAAAAAAAAAAACCAGTAGCATGATCATTTTGGAAGTTCTTAAGTTTTCACCCAAACCTTACGAAGGCAGCATGACCCGATTAACAACATTCATGCTTTACAGGAAATTACAATATTTGTTTCCATGGTAAATACACAAGTTGACTTTGTACTGATTGATAGGTTATTAGCTATCATTGATTAAACACATTAAATTGCCAGGTCAAATAGGTAATTGTGATGATTATCCTCCATCACCCATTCCCAGGGCTACTTCCTCTTTAGAGAAATATTACAATGTAGTACTAAATTAAGTATATACGCTAAGTAGTTTATAGCATAGTATAGTTTCTAAAACCCTAAAATAAAATATATAAACTAAATAAAACAGCACAAGTTAGTACATGATATTCTGAACATGTTTTACACCAATAACTTCTATAATTAGGTACAATGGACCATTTGCCATAGGAAACAACAACCTTTTTTTCTTTCCTTATACGCTTGTGGCCTCTTTGTTACTTTACACAACTCTGTTGTCGTATAATGTAAAATTCTGGTTGTATGAAAGGTAATTACGTGACATTGGGGGGGACAGAGAATACACCCATGTATAGTCCATTACTCAACAATAATGGTGTTTATTGGTGTGTGACGGTGACACCATATTTGTTGGACAAACAATACTATTTACATGTATAGCTCAGAGTAGAAACCTTCATAAAGGTATTCAACAAGGTAAAGAAGGAACTATATTTTTTAGTAACTATTACATGGGGTATAGTCTAAAAAGGTTTTAGAGCACGTAGAAATTAGCAGATCAGAAGTGCTAAATCTGCAGTCAATTTACTTTAATATGTTACTATGCTTATACGGACATGAGATTTTAATGTTTTCAGTTTAAAGGGGGGGTATAAATTAATAGCACAACTGTCTCGGAAGGACATATGAGGTATTATTTTCATTAACAAATGAATACATTTCCTCATTGCTATAGTACATCACTGTAGTCGTAATTGTTTCAGCAATAGGTTATTTCTCGGTCTAAGTGTTTAAGAGTTATAGTACACACTAGAATAGACTAATACAGCACTAGAATATTTCAGTCCTTTATAGATTGTGCCTTGAACTTTATATGAATTTTATTTCATTTTTAAGCAATTTCTCTTTGCTTTTGCTTGGTGCCAATCTACAGTAGCAATTGATATTAGAGAGAGGACTCGTACATACCTTCCTCTTCTAAATTTAGGGCACTCCCCAGTACGTGTAAATGGTTTTATTATTAGGGGTAAACACAATTATTTAATATAAACTCGCTATAAATATTATAAAATGTTTTTCTAGAGTCTATGGGCAGTAACTTGATGTTAGGGTTAGTGTGAATTTCTGGATTTAGAATTTATTTTATCTAATCATTAATAAAAGTTAGGTGTCAATGAGTATCATGAGAGGGTTTTTTTTTAGTATAGTATGCAGAGTTACCTGATACCCCCTCCAATAAGAACATATAGTGGTTGATGCATTCTCTTGGCGATTTTGCAATTTCATTTTCCGCAGCAGCACACGTGCCTGGAATCAAATTAACAGCAAAGAAATCTTTAAGAGGAACTGTTGCCAATACAAATTACAGTACCATTAATGTCAATATTTGCACAATATCTGGTTTAGCATTTTACCATTTTACCTTAATGAAGCTGAGATCATTTGTACTCAGTCAAAACCTGTATAACTAATAACTTTAGCAATCTGAATCAGATTAAAAGTACAAGTGAAATGTATTGCTCCCAGTAGTATCAACAAAAGAGGGGGGTTGCTTATTACATGGGTTTATTATTTGCATTGAAATGTCATTTGATCATTTGGTCATTTGACATCAGAGGATGGATTATGGGGGCTGGGGAAGAAAAGCAGCCATGGTACTTCAAGGCAGCATAATATCTCACTCCATATCCATGCATTGTCACCTAATGGTAAATGGACAGCGTCCAGTAATGAGCAAATATCCACACTACAATCACACAACACAAATGACAGTTTTCTATGTATTTGTATGCTTCATCTTGCGCATATAATTACCGTAAATAGTTGATAAGGTTGAAACAAGACATAAACTTTGTAAACTAAATCCCTAAATGACATGACCCAATATAAACCAAATGCAGGATAATACTATATGCTTAACTAAACCTGATTGTATATATATATATGTAGCTGGTGAATAAAATGGAAAAAATCCTGAATAAAATATGCACTAGTACCCTTATTCTTTATTCACTAAAGACTCACCAGTCTGACCCCACTTAGTAGATTTGTAATAAGTAAGAAGTGCTTTACATTATCCCTGCCCTAAATCTGATAAGGAAGGTGAGTTCAGACTGATTATTATTAGTTATGCAGGTTTTGAGACCGAGTACAAATAATCTCAGCATCAATAAGGTGAAATATACCCTGAATATCTGATAAACCAGATATTGTCCAAATATTTGCAGATATGAAAAAAGGCAAAAACTATACAGTGTTTTAATAAATGGTACTGTAAGTCGTATAGCTGTGGCCATAACAAAGTTTATTGAATTTCCAGTTAAATACCACTGCCAGTATATTTCACTCCTTCAACTTCAAGGACTCTAAACCACGTAATAGGTGCCACCTCAGCAGACAATGAAATATACAGAGGGCTGGATTTGGGATTAAGATCTGCTCTAGCATTTTAAACCCAGTGGTCGATAATCAATTTGCGTGCGGATGCCTGGTGGATTTTTACACTTATTCAGAATGGGGCCTTGTGTATCCACAAGGGGATCCACACACGGGATCTGCCAGGATAGGATCTGCTGTGTGAGCGGAAATGTGAGAGGAGCCAAAGGAATTTGCCCACTCGTCCAATGACTAGCCTGGCTATATATGAGAGTACTTGTGTTTGGTACAGATTCACAAGTTTTATTTTACTTACCTTCCAGCCACGGACAAAAGCTTGCACAATTAATGTTGAAAACTTAATATTCTGAAACTTCTTCTTTTGCTGTGGGACAAGCAAAAAATCAGTTGCAAGTAACAGTAATGTGTTTAATATTATACACCTTGCAAAGTTGTATGGACAACATAAATAGGTTTTCATTGGCAGGATTGTTAAAGGATGTTAACAAAAAATCTGCACCCTCCTAGGAATAGGAATATTTTTACTTCCTTGATTACCTTTGATTTTTGGATGCTATAGCAAGACACAAATACAAATACAATTAATTTATGGAGAAAACTTCTTCCTGCACCTGCTTACGTTTTCTTTCTTTACCACTTTCCATACCACTTTCCATAACCCCATAAACTTGTTTGCAAGTAGAATCTACATAAAATTTGCCCTATATAACTGATTATATGTGGATAAGTGCATTATCCTCTGTGATGCTAGATTTAAATCATACTTGCTATATGTTATACATTCAGTTCCAACACTGCTGAAACTTACAGAATAGCCACGGTAAAAAGCAGCAATGATGATCTGGCTCTTGCGTATTTTTCTGTACTGCTCACGACACCTCCATCCCCGATATGTCTTTTGTAGCAAGGTAGCCAGCTCACCCAGCCTCATCCTGCGTCTCTCCTCCAAGTCAAAGAGCTGAACAAAAATAAAAGATTAAAAACAAGATTAAAGAGATTTTAAAGAGATAAATTAGTGACCTTAATCTTGGACAGAACTCGATGTCCCACTAGTATGCAACCAGTTAATCTGAAATGGGCCGCCAACACCATAGACTATCTGCGTATTAATATTAGAAAAAAAATCCCCACAGTCTGTACAGAATAAATATCACCCTCCCTGATTCACAGAGTTCTTGTGGGGCTCAAGACATAGATGAACCTTCACTTAACATTCACGGGCTGGGCCGCTCTTCTTAAGATGGTGAGCTTCCCTACAATTGTATTTCCTCTGCATATGTTGCCAGTAATACTCACCTCTAAACATAAACAGTTGATTAAAGAGGAGTTTGGCCAGGTAAAAAAAGAAGAATATGGCTTTATAAGCTTCAACAAGTGCAGTCACTTCTGGGGACCAATTTGCCTAATATTAAGGGGTACAGTCTGGCAGGAAGGACATGCCATTAGTTTACTGATGCAATTGCAAGAAAACATACGAGTGAACCCAGGGCCGGCCCAAGACTTAATGCCGCCTGGGACGAAGTTTAAAATACAGCTCCCCCCCGGGGACGCCGGGGGGGCGGCATTTTAAACTTCACCGACGGCATTATCTACCCTTACCCCCCCCCCTTGTACTTACCTTTAAACAGTCCTGCGGCGAGTCTCCCTGCTCTGCCACGGTGCCGGCTTGTAATGCTGAGCGCCAGAAATTGACGTCACTTCTGCCGCTCAGCATTACAAGCCGGCACCGAGACCGAACAGGGAGAACTCGCCGCAGAGGAGAGAGGGGCGCCGAGCGGGTAAGAGAAAACCACTCGGTGCCCCTTTCTCTCCTCCGCTAAAAAAAAAAGCGCTTGGGTCGGCAAAGTGCCGGCCCCTTCAAAAGTGCCGCCTGTGGCAATTGCACCACTCGGCTCCATTGTAGGGCCGGCCCTGAGTGAACCTTTATTATACAAGCCAGAGGGGTGAGGCAGCCTTCCGTTTGAGGTATGGGCAAAAAAGGCATTTACTCTCACAAAATGCAATCAGAAATAGCCAGACATTCCCATACATTGGTATGCATACCTGAAGCTTAGGGAAGTGACCAAAAACTTTTAGCCCCTAGACTGAAATGAATGACTTTTGAGAAAATGGCTCAACAGGCTCAGTGTCTTATACCCACTGATTAGAAGAAAATACACAACACCGTCTATTCAGGACTTAGAATAATTGACATCAAAGTTGCTAGGTTTAAAGAGGGAAGACCTTTGAGGGGCAATTTTAAAGATGTTAGTTGCCTCTTATTTATAGATGGTCCTGAAAATTGTTCACAGGGCTTACTGGTCACCCTTTCATCAAGCATCGATGGGACTGGTACCCAGCAGTTCTTGTCCCAAATGCAACACAACAGAGGCGGGTTTGTGGCACTGCTTCTGGAAGTGCCTGGTAATCAGTGTTCCAGGCCAAGGTCAAGGATTACATTGAAACTTCTGGCATCTTCCAGACTGTTCCTTTCAACATAAAATCCAATTGGGCTGGATTTTTGGGGAAGTCATAGGTGGCACAGAAAACAAAACTGCACTGTTGGTTAGAAAAACTCTTCTCCGTTGAAACAAACTTTGTTACATTTTCAGACTTGACTGGTAAGAATCTTCCAAATTAACCCACATGAAAAAGTTATTTCAGACTTGGGGCAGGTCCCATGTCTTGGTACTGCTCCCAAGCCCTTCTGGGTGAAGTGTGAATCACTGGACTTACCTCTTGCCTGGTGAAAAGGTGATGGAGTTGATGGGCATATTGATGTAGATGCTGTCATCACATGGAGATAATGGTGTGATAAAAAACTGTAACAGATGGGGACCTAAACAAGACTGCTTCCACCTTGCTTTGGATTCCAAAATGCAAACTTTAGGTTGTAGCTTTTTTGCACAAGCTTCTAGTTGCCCAGTGTCTCATTTATTGAGTCATATCTTGCTTTTTCTTTTTTTTATCCACACCTGGGAACCCGGCACGTCTAAAATTCATTTTGTTTTATATGTTTTATCTTATGTTGTACAATTTATAATGTCTTACAGATTGTAAGAAGTCTACAGTGAGGTGTTCTGGTACATAAGGCTGGATGTGGTCTCTGTCATTGTTTATAACCCAAACTGTTGATTTTGATTCATTGCAGTTGACCATCAAGCGCTTGCACTTAACAACGGCAAACTCTGGTTTGAGATTATATTATAACATAATTGTTCTTTTCTCATGTACCATTCTACTTGGCTTATGTTTGAGACCATTATTAAGAAAACAATACAGTGCTAGTGCAGTCCAAGAGAGCACATGGGAGAAACCATCTGCAGATTTAAATTCTGTTAAAAATATAATTCCCCCATTATAGCTCCTTCTTTACTGCATGGGTCAGCTGCTAAGCTCTGAACCAAGACCAATAACAGTTACTTACGGTGCGTGGAGTCCTAATGAATATTTTGGTGCGTCCGTATGCTATTTCTTCACCCGGATAACCAACTTCTGACAGTAAGATTTCTACTCCCGCCCTGACATAAAACACACATAATCAGGTCCGTTTAAGGTATATCCCAATAGTGACTATCACTGTTCAAAAGCCATGTCATTGACACTGTGCCCTCATACAGAATCACTGCCTACCCCGATGTTCACTATCAACATTTTATAAATTCAGTTTATGCTGTATATATATACACATCATTGTGACCTCTAGGGTTGTAGGACCCAGCAAATATTATGAGCTAATAAAAAGAGGGACATCAGAGAAGGAAAGAGAGGAAAGGAATCATTTGGGTTTATTTTCTAGCATTTGATTCTAGAAAATTATATGGGGCAATTCTTGAAACAAAGATAACAATGCTATTTCAAAAAAATTCTATCAAACAAAAATTACCTTGGCTCTCCGTTCCACTGCGGCCATGTCTGCTTGCTCAACATCTTGTAGCGCTCAAGGAAAGATTTGTACTCCTGTCTGTAGGCATATCCAGCCCGTCGTACCCTTACGTTTTCCAAAAGGCCCAAGTAACGTACTTGTACTTTCACTAGTGTGTCATCAAATTGGGATGGCTTCTTCGTACTGTTGGGTTTTAGACACCTGTATCCATAGAAAACAAGGGAAAGGTAGTGTTTTCTTTTCATACAGTTAAAAATGTAAAACGTTCTGTTTTCTTGTTTTCTTGCTTTCCCAGAGTAGTTGGCCTTAAAAATGTGGGAGCTAAATGTATGTAGTGAGGGACAATTTGTTTACATGTATGTATGTATGTATGCATGGCCACCAGGTAGCTGTACATGCATTGGTGATCACAAAGAAATCTGAGATCTTGGATATATTTGCAACTTTTTGTAGCATGTTCAGTTTAAAACTCACTTGAGAAGGTCATTTTTATCTTCAAGTAATGAACTAGATCATCAAAGATCAATTGATGTCAGTCTCGATACTTTTCAGTAGGGAGTGTAGTAAACTAATAGTAAACTAAATTTGATCTCAGTTAAAGCAAACCGTGCATCCACAATAATGTTTTTTGTGTTTCTGATGAGTTATGATTAGCATAACATAGAAGGCATCTGTCAGTCTACAAGTCAGTCGGAGTCTCAAAAAATGTACATATCCACCTATCACATAACATATCACCTAATATAGTTGGGATTTTTGGCATAGAGATTCTTCATAAGAGTTGAGACAGAAGCTTTAAACTGGAACCCAACAGTGGCCGGACGTTTTAGCGAAGCATTCTTTGGATCTCCTTCTGGAAAAAGTGACTTGAGCAATCCATGCTTTGCTTTCCACATAGCTTGAGAGAGATCTCTGTAGAGAAGGTCATTGTTCTTGTCCAAAAAGCCATCTGTTTGGTAAGTGACCTGTGCAAAAAAACAAATATTATATATATAGCAAAGCACTTTTAAATTAAAAAAATAAATTAGGCAGGTCAGATGAAGAAGGAAAATAATGAGACTGGAATATCTTTTTGTGATTCAGACTCATACACTGACTTCAGGCCATTTGGAAATAAGTTTATGGGGCAAGAAATAGTTATACTGAAGATTAACTCCTGAAAAAGTAAGTTGACACCAAGAAAACACATTTAGCAATTTTATGGACGAAACTATTTAATTTACTTGTTTCCTATCCAGCACGCATGCTTCATTTAGGCCAGCAGTGGGTGTTAAGTGCAATCACTTTTATACAGTAAAATATTGTGTCATAGTATAAGTATAAAGCAAGGGATAACCTTGTAAATGAACCAGGATAAAATAAATATGTATAATACTCCAGAATAAAAAAATGAGTTAATTAAGTGAATTAATTGATTGGTTCTAAACTAGACAGATCGATTATCAAATAATAAAAAATAATTAATATTTTAAACAATATATATTGTGCATAACATGTGATAATCTTGTGGCAACCAGTAATTTACAATCTGAAAAACTGAACTTTACTCATTTACTGTTATCTATACTGGGGATATAAAGACTACTGTTATCCAGGGGCTGCAAAATAAGTTGGTTTTTTTTAGTTGCTTTCTTTCTGGATTTTTCAAGCAGTCATATTTCACTAGTATATGTCCAACTGCAATATTTTAGTACCTGTGACTAAATGGAATGCTTTAGGTAAAGTGAATTATGCACTAGGTTCTACTTTTTTTTAGCTATGTATAGATACTCAACATTGATAAACAAAATGTATATAGACATTATTAGCCCAAGGGAAATGGAGTCTTTAATCGAAGTGGGATACTCTATAGCACCAACATAGGGAACATGTAATGTTACATAAACCTCTAGAATCTCACAGGTGTCTTCTTCAGATTAATACCCAAGTGTGTAAATGTTGACACAGTTTCGTACATGATTAACAGCATAAACTTGAATCTCACCTGGCCAGCATAATGTTCAATGCGGAAGCAGTTATCAGGCAGTGAGGCATCTGTAATACGTTTGTCGTTCTGACTGGCCTTACTCTTGAAATGCTTATGATTCTTCAGCTGTTGTCCCAGCTTGGCAAGGAAGGTGGCATCGGACACATTCCCGGGGCGCAGACACTCCTCATCCAGTATGGCCAATATACCACCTGAACTCTGTGAGGCGAGAACACCAAATATACTAATAATAATAGTGATTAAGATGACATAGAAAAAAAATTCTCCAATGATAAATGTATCATATTCGATTCAGTCCAGCCTTGTTTTATTGATATAAATCATGTGGCACATGCATTATATTCATGTTTCTCTCTGTCAAAGATAAGTGTCATGATAAGTGTCATGACGTGACAAAACTGTGGCTTCATCAATAGAATATACAACTAACGCTAAAAAGTACAAAATTGAATTCTACTAGAATCCAGTGATCGTTTAGTATTTTTGGTAGATACAAAGTTTAACCACACAAGAACATGTTTTGTATCATAGGCTGATTCCACTTGAATAGGAAAGTATGTCATGAACTCCCTCATTAAAAATTACATTATTTGAGGGAGTCCTACCCAAATTGGAGCACATGAAACATTTCATTCAGGAAGCAACAACGCTATGTGTAAGGCATGTAAGTAAAAGGAAAAGAAAGCCTATCTGAGAGGTGACAGATCTCCTAACAATGAAAAGAATGCATCTAGATTCTAGAAAATACATGCCCATTGAGCTGGATAGTGTGGGTGATTAAAGCGCAACAAAAAAAAAAGTCTGCCCACACTCATACTAAAAGTGGGGTTTTTTTCATTTTAGACAATTTACAGGCCAAACCACATCTGGATGTGCCTGTTTTTTTATTTAGACAGTGTGGTGTGCTTTTCTTGTATTCTTCAGTAAAATAGTGAAAAAAAGGAAAGCAAAACATGAGATCCAAGACATAATCATGTTAATTTGGGATGAAAGATCAGGGCACAGTAGACTATGTATTTTTATTTTATTGCTTGATCTTACATTGAGTTGTAAAGAGAATCAAATGAACGAGTAATCATAGGACACTGAATTGATTATTATAGAGGTTGTTTTAGATGTTTTATCAAATATAAAAGTGGACATATGTCATTGCAGATAGGTTCTCTCCAAAGCTATTGAAAGAATTAAGGTCTGTGCAGGATGGCTCACCAAACTGCCACCACAAGAAATCCCAGCTGACAAAACAATAGCTTACAAAGTACCACTGTTAAAAGGGTATAAAGGAAGACTCTGGGAACTTTTGGATTAGTGTAACTATACTCTTTGTGGAAAACGTAATGAAACTCCTATTGAAAGAAGAAAAAATTCATAGCTTAATGACTTATGACTTAGAAGATATGAGGCAGCATGACCACATGGATTTACTGTTGGGAGATCACATCAGACCAATCTTATTGCCTACTTCTAAACCATGAAATAATATATAATGGTATATGTAGTGGGCAATTAAATGTTAGTAACATATTTTACATTGTTCTACCCAGTTAATTTATTGCACATGTTGGCATTGGACCTTAGTGAAATTCAGTAGATAAGATGTTGGTTAAATGATAGTGGACACAGTGTCACAGCGAATAGAGTACATGCCAAAGAAGCAAAAGTCAAGGGTCAGTAGTAGCATCTGTTCTGTTTAATATATTTATCATTGATATTAATAGTGTAATGAGAGAGAAAGTATGCCTGTTGCAGATGTCACACAAATTTGAGTCAAATGACAAAAGATCTAAGGGAATCAGATTAACAGCCTAGGGTTTGGGAAGTGGATAAGTGTAAAATATATTTAAAAAAACAAAAATCCAAAGACAACATACATACTCAATGGTACTACTATTGACACTTGCATCAGTAGAATTGTACCCGAGACTCAACATTTGGAGAGGTTTAAAGCTGAGCAAACACTGTAGTGGAAATGTCATTAGCATGAAAAAGTAACAATCCTAATGCTACCTTATAAATTTCTGATGAGACATAATGTAGAAAACTGTATCCAGTTTTGGAGATCATGGCTTCAGAAATACATAAATAATTTAAACATAATTCAAAGAAGGGTCACTAAAATAGTACATGATTTTGACTAATGCAATTAGTACATGATTTTGACTAATGCACCCTACAAGCAAAGACTCATAAACCATAATATATACAACCTAGAAGAGATGACCGAAACCATCAAACGTGAAGTTTCATAACAAATTAAAAAGCCCATACTGGGTGGGGCAGTTAGTTCTTTTCAGCTGTCATTATTTATGAATCTATGTATAAAAATAATACTTACAGATTCTATGAGGTTACAGATTATCTCATTGTCGAAAAACTCAATGCGAGTCCATTCAATACCCTAGAAATGAAGATACAGTTTTGATCAGTATAGAAGTGGTTTTTCCATATTTGCCCACAGCTGCTCAAGCTCTATACCATCATGCCCATCCATAAAACTTGTATTATTTTACATTTTATTCAGAACTTCTCCCAGGGGGAACATGGGAATGCAAAACTGAAAGGGAACGTAGGCATAATAAAAGTAAGTGTTACCTCTCTCGCATATTCTTCTTGTTCTTCTCTCAATGTCATCTGAATGAATATCTGTTGCAATTTCTCATTACAGTAATTAATGATGAACTGTTCAAAGCTGTTACCCTGCAACACACACACACATTAACAGTGCATTCACATTTGTACCTCGTACCCATTGGGGTCATTACATGTTTACTGATTTTTGGGTTACTGTGGCGCTGGTAAATGGTATAGTATCATGCCTTCTCTTTTTCCTCTTTAATTTTTTCCCCTACTTTTTTTTTTATTTCATGAATCCAATAAACCATAATATTGTGTACCTTTCCTCCTACTGTTCTGTATTTATGGATTCTAAATCTTAATAAAAATGAATGATGTCAAAAAAGTTGCATGTACAATGTCAAGTAGGCAAGGAACATTTTCAGTATGCTGATGTTCAAAATGTGTTTTATATAATTTGGAGAGCAGAAGTTTAGGGAGAGCCCACATCTGCTGCAGAAAAATGCCATTAGGTTGATTTTATGTTGAAATTAATTCTGATGCAAAGGTTCTTTTCATTTTTCACAGTAACATGTAGCCACTGACCACCAGAATCACCTTTGCAAGTACCCTTTTTTATATTTGTCTATAACTATGTGTGGAGATGGATGATATCAACGCTTAGCCTACCTCCAAGATCTCAAATCCATAAATATCCAGCACTCCCATCACCTTTTTCCCTTGAAATTCTGACACCTGGAAAACAAGATCCCACCAAACATGTTACGAGGATTATATACACTAAATACTGTGTTTCCGTATATAAAAGAAAAAGCCAAATGTTATGGCCAGCTAAGCATGACTAATTATTATGAATAAATATATACACCAAAACATAAACTTTAACACGCTGGGCGCTGGCAAGTTTATCTCAGTAACTTCACTATGTATTACAAAGGGCCAAATCTAAGTAAGCTTCTCCTACAACTAGAGCTGAGCGGTCCCTGTATATTGCACATGAGATGTAACCGTGAGATTTAAACTTAAGCTCCACGTCATCGGTTAAACTATGCATAGTGTGGGGTCAGCTCACTCCTTGTTGCAAGCGAAACGCGCCAGCACTTGTCCTACTGAATGCATAATAAAGTCTGTGACTTGAAACTACAAAGCTCCATCTACAGCTCTATCTTTCAGGATGTGGATAGGTTCCTGATAGCTTATAATGTTGTGAACACCAGACTGGTCTTGATAAACCCCATAACACAATGAAACCACATAATTACTAACCTTTATGCTTTCATTTATTCTCTGCACTAGCCAGGTAAAAAGACGGTCATATGTGTTTTTGGCCAGAGCATCTCGGGCATAAATCCCCTGTAACACAAAATGTTTTGATCAATTTGAGACATCAGCAATACTCTTAGAATATATTTAGAATCATAATGGCACAGTGTGGTTATTGCTAGTAACAGACAGTGGGACAGAATATTTACTCCCAGCATAGGGTCTGCCAGCCATATGTGCTACAGTATACATACTATCAGGACATGATCTGCCTCATGCAGATGGTGGTATAGTAATATGTAAGCCACAGTGAGATGGAACAGGTTACCATCAGCATAAATTCTGTCAACCATGTATGGCGATACAGTTACTATATTGTCCCGATTACAAACTCAGGAGCTGCAGCTTCTCCTAAATGTAAGTTATTTATGTATATATTTAGAATGTATATTAAGGTATGGATTGTCTGTTGGTGAGGATGCATGGGATGCTGAAGTGCCCCTTTAATGGCAATTATTTGCTTGCATCATAATTGCTTGGACAACAACATGAAACACATGAGAAAACTGTTTTGCCCTCTGCTGGTACATACAGTATGCTTGCTAATTTTCATTTTCAAGCAAGTTTTCTCTCTTGATCTATAATTTGCTATTCAATGGGTTTTTGTACCTGGTTGCACTTAATGGTCATTAATTATAGCTGTACTTGCTTCACTGATCCGGGTCAGTAAAAAATGACATAGCTGTCCCTTTATTTCTGATACGCCAATGTGTAGCTCCATATCCCTGGGCTTATATGAGTAATATAGCGCATCACACCATTCTAATGCTTTGGGAAAAGGGATATTGACACAAACTGTATATTCTTCATCACTTTATGTGGCCTCTCATACCTGAGATACATTTAAAGTGGTCACCACTTTCTCCTGTTTGGCTTCAACAGTGCGAACACTAAATGCATTTTCCAGTGTAGAGGAATCGAGTCCAATCAGGGAACCAATTTCTTTAACAACTGTGAAAGTCCGAGAAAGAGGACATTTTACTTTCTATTGGATTAAAGTAAGATCAAAGTGTAGTATCACAGCATGATGAAAGCAGGACATTGCAAAGTATATGACTTTAGGTTAGAAACACAGACCATATTCATAGAATATTACATGGCATACTCATACTAGCAGAATTGTTATTCTCCATGTTAGGCAACATATATTAGTCTTGATACCATGACCCATCTAATATTTAGACTTTTGCTGAAAATTAAGATTGAACAAAAATCATACTTTCAAGTTAGCTATTTAACTCCCAAAAAGATTATCAGTGTTCAAGTAGCGAGCACATCTCATACTCAGTGCAGTGTACGCTGAATCCACATTCTAACCGCTGTACTTGTTAAAAGCTAGGAAAGTTGATGTTATCACACATTGCTGCCATAGCTGAAGCTAATCAAAGCCAATGTGTTAGATCTAGTATTGTGAGCACTTTAAAAAAGTTCCTTCTGCCGATCTCTTCAACGTTTCTCCATCCGACCAGGAAGCATTTCCACCTGAGAACCTCACATCGATTGTTATAATATGTTTGTTCTAGAGGGAGCATACTATTAATGTTCACGGGCTTCATACAAAGCAAACATATTAGATAAACCATTTTTATATGCATGCAATTGTAACTCAACTTCATTTCCCTATATGAAATGGAATCACATCTCTATGCTTTGTAAGGATGTACTGTATGGGAAGCCCATATAATGGGTGCTCACCTTGTGTATTTGTGACGTAGCATGAGGCCATCCCGTTGGATTGGAACTGACCCTTCATTTCAATAGTTCCTAGTTTCAGGACCAAAGCAACAATTTCTAGAATAGAAGTCACCTCTTCATCTGAGAATCCAATAATTTTCATGGCATTCTGTAAAAGAAATACATTCTATCACTATTCTTTTATTATTTTAGTAAGGAAGTGTTGGACATGCAATTAACATGAAACATCATGTTTCCACTAATTTCAATAAGATGTAAAGTCATCATGTAAATGTACATTTACGCAACGCTTAATAGAGTAGCAAAATACTTTGCCCAGTGTGAAAGTCAGATAAATAAATCTATGTTTATGGCTTCATTTCTAATACATGAGCAGACCCATGTATACCCCCTGATAATCCATGTCTTATTTTAGCACTGACAGATCAACAAAAAACTGATTACTATTGTGAGTGCATATATTTTCATTGAACATACATTGTTGCAATCTATACTATTATTTTGTATCTCTTCTTTTTTTGCTTTATGTGAGCGCCCCCTAGTGGAAGTTGTACTGACATTACTGTTTCAACATTTGGAGAGTGTTGCTGTAGGGAGGCAGCCAGAAAACCATTAAGGAGAAGTGTCATTACTATTAGTATCACTATCCAATCACATATAGATCACCATAATAGGCAGATGGGCTTTCTAGTGTGCCAAAAATCAATGGGCAACCAGCCCATTTGCCCTGCAGGATCCTCAAGCTTTCTTTCCAATTCCCTGTATGAGAAATAGGTGTGCCCGCTCTGTTCCGCACACCCACCATACTGATAAGATACCATGCATGGCACGCATGCATGCCATGCTGCAGACCCACTATGTAGACTTCCGGTGTGGCCCTGGCTACCTGAAGGTAAGACACGGCAGCAGTCATGACACACAAACACAACTGTACCTTTACAATATTAAAGTTTTCTGCATCCCCCATGCCTTGCAGGCTACTATTGTCCTTGTTCAAGTAACTATAGGCACTGCAGTCTGGCTTAAGCTTCAACTTTCCTGTAAGCAGATAAACAGCGATCCATAATTATACAATACACATATATAACAAATAAAATACCTATTTTTTAAACAAAAAACTTTGTTAAAATTTTTATAAACTTTGTTAAAACTTTGTTAATAAAAAAAAGCTTAAATAAAAACATGTATAATACCTAATAATGTGTCACCCAAGCACAGAA
Organism: Spea multiplicata; assembly: GCA_009364415.1. Classification (NCBI taxonomy): domain Eukaryota; kingdom Metazoa; phylum Chordata; class Amphibia; order Anura; family Pelobatidae; genus Spea; species Spea multiplicata. Next base: position 39,505,183 of record VKOC01000002.1, on the reverse strand, counting down.
AGGCAGGTCCACAAATGGGTTGCAAAGGCACGTCTTACTGACATTATGGGAATGCAAATACCGTATTTAATGTTTGTTTTAATGGCCAGTGGAGGCAGATCAAAAATGTTTAATATTTTTATGTAAAAAAATATTTATATTTCACGCATATTGTGTAAATCTTCAAATCAGCTAAAGTGGTGCTACATAACTGTTGTTTTGGTGAATGAAAGCTGTTACTGCTTTTTTAATGGGTTGTATTCCGAGTGGAGGTAAACCGACACTTTTGAGTGTATAAACAAGTTATAAAGTATCTAAACATTATGTTATACTAGGATTTTTGTTGTTATTTGTATTAGTTCAATAAGTGATGTCTAATCGGTTTAGTACAAGCTCACGCACAAGACCTATGGAAAGGAGTTTTCAACTTAAGAGGTGAAGAAGAAACCTAAATAGGCTTGAAAGCTTGCAATCTTATTACAGTTCACTTAGACAATAAATGAAGCAAATTTGGTTAAGGCGATACACTTAAAAAACTGTAATGCATGGCTTTTTAGCAATTATCTATGATACCATTTTTTTGCTTTTCACCAATTGTCAATTATTTCCCTTTATTATTCTCACCTAGAAGTTCAGCTCCTCCTCCTGCGAGCAGCTGGTAAAAAATATGAAAATTTCTTTCTCCTTTCATGTGCTTTACCACACGAGACTTCTCCAGCAGGTCTATAGAATACAATACATTTTTTGATTAGAAAACACATTCTAGAGCCTAGTGGGTTTTATTTTTTTATTTTTTTTTTTTACAATTTTCAGCAGCGACATTAAAGTGAATGGCACTATTTTATTTATTTCCATTAAAATATATCTTAATAGATTGTCATGTCCACTGTTAAAGCAGTCTGGAAAGCCCCCATCATTCACTGAAATGATTCTGTATTTTCTAGTCCATCAGATAATTAAAGAAAACTTCTGAAAAGAACAAACATTATATATATAATATATATAATATATATATATATATATATATATATATATATAATGTTTGTTCTTTTCAGTACTTCTGATGTGCAGAGATGGAAGTGTTGGTATCTTGACTCAACAATGACACAATGACCCAGACCCAGCTTGCCTGGTGCTATTTAAGAAAAACTAACTCTTTTTAACTCAAAATTTTACATTTTCACATATAAGCTGAAACATTACCCCTAAACTTACCCAGGTTTTCCTTAAAAAATGACAAACGTGGAAAACAATATCACATGCTGTCAGGTTAAGGCTCAATACCGCGTATGGCATGTGTAAGTAGGGGTAGTAGGGGTTAAACACAGTTATTATTTTCTGCTGTTTTCGCAGGAATCTTTAATACCTTCCCAAAGTTTTTCACATTAGGAGACAGGATGCAGCCGGGCCTTTTATATATCCTTCTCCCTCCTTGGTTCCTTTCATGCATTGTGTAATGTATCAAGCGCTGTTTGACGGGCAAAGTACTTAAAATATGGATTGAATCTTTGCTCCCGTTTAACCAGGAGGAAACTGGCTCATGTTTCCTGATGTCAGCTTTTCCAGAATAATAATGAATAAGACAGGGGATGAATAACAACGTAGAAACACAACCGGAGTTAGAAAGGACAAATATAGTAACCACGTTGTCTCACATTGCTATGTAATACAATGTCTATCTCTGCAGAGTAGCACTGTGGGCCTATGGGTTATCCCCACCGGAATGGTCGCTGACAGAATGTTCCCATTTAAAGTGTTAGCCAGGTGGTCTCTAACGTACAGTAATGCCCCAAGTGCCAGCATTTCCTGACGTAAACTTTAACCTTGAAAAATGAAAATGCATTAAGGTCATTGGGCCACACAACTAAAAGTGAAAATGCTGCAATGTCTACGACCAATATAGTATTACAATAAGGTTTGGTTGTTTCTTAAATGTTCCATTAGAAGTAACAAATGTCGGTGATGTATATGATATGTAAATCCAGTCCTGAAATGGACTAAAATATTCAGAAAAACTCGAAATTTACCAGGAAAATGTCTGCCGCCCAGTAATAACAATGCTTGTTTCCTTCACAGTAAGTGTAAATAATCCAGACAGGGCTAAATGACGGAAGTTCTACACAAATAACAGCTGGGAAGCCACAGGATCCTTTACCCTGTTGTTATGTATTTGTATTCAGCGTAGTAGATCACGCTGGGAGAGATGTGCATACGTGTAACAAGTTGCATGGTTACCTCTCCCACAAGATGGGATTTCCTCTATGAATCAGCAATATAAAAAGGCAGCAGATGTGAGGATCTGGCTGCGTCGGCATACAATAAAGGAATAGCTTACTGCCCCGTGCAGCCCCACCGAAGAAGAATGCCTTTATTTTTAAATACATTGTTTCACCTGTACGGAAACTTGGTTTACAGGAGAGTTGTGGATTTAACTCTGGTGGTAAGTATACCACATATGTGAACACATCTCCTGCAAGCCAGGTAGCTGGATGGAAGGAAAAGAGGCAAATTCACAGGGGGATTCTGCACTTACAAGATGGACATTAAAGTGCAGCGTATGACAACAAGGAGACTAATCTAGACTGTGTGAACCACCGAGTGAGCTCCCCGTAGTACACCATGTATGTTAATTTCAGTTCTTATTACTTACAGTTGCTTATTACACCTCCCACAGGATCTCCCTTAAAGTCAAATTCGATGTCCATGTATTTGCCCTAAAATATACAATACGCCATTGAAATAAAGGCACCACAATGAACCAGAAATTACAATCATTTAGATGGTTTACATCATTTCTACAGAACAGAGATGCTTCTTTGCCCCTCTCTCTACATTGCCTGGGATCAAATGCATGGCTACATTATCTCCTCCGATCTGTAAGTCTCGATTAACTTGACTACTATTTTGTAACATCACTTTGTTCCCAGCAAAGATTGTATACCATCTACACATACATACAGCTTCATTCCTGCACAGAACCTAAAATGTCAAGATGGGTGGAGCAGGCCCCACAACAAAAATCACACCAATTCAGTTACGCATTATACATGACCAGCCAAACTCTTCTTGCAGGACATGCTGCATTGCAAAGCAACAGCCCTTATCTTTATGACCAGGACCGGTCTTTGCTCCAAGTGCACCATTCATGGGGGGCAGGCAGTGGCATATTGTTCATAGGGAGACAGATCTGAATTGGAGCAAGCTATTGGAACACTTTACTAAGGGCAGATCGTCCTACTGGGGCCAAACTCCCTGTGCTCTCTTTCATCCCTTAAGGTCTGTCTTTTATTGTCAATGTTTGCCAACGTCCAAAAGTTGTAAATGCCGCTATCATAATGTATGAAATCATTATATTGCATAGACGCACATTAACTAATTAACTGTGTAAAGAACGTAACGCTGTCTAAAATGGAAAAAAAAGGACGTGGGCACCAAAGAGAGTTCTTGCCTGTTGTCTAAGTCTAGGATCAGCCCTGTTTGTGACAATATGTGTTGAAAATCAGCAGCATATTATTTCGCTATGATATGATCATGTTTCTTGTACAGTCACTGCTCATCGGCCCATTAAAAATATGATGGATTATCCCAAGTAGAAATGGCCCCAGTTATTTTCTTTTTGCCGAGCGTTTTGCCATTATTCCGGAGTTTAGTAGAAATATAGAAGCTGGGCTGGATCGCCGGTGGCAATGCCCTGGTTTAGGACTCGGGGCTTTGCCAAAGATTAAAATGATGCTGCCGAAAGCATGCTTAGAAATAGGTACTTACAAATCTAGATGAGTTGTCATTTCTAATTGTCTTGGCATTTCCAAAAGCTGTAGGGAATTAAATGGATAAATTAGATAACTTGGTCCCGTTGTATTCTAATACAGCATGAGAAATAATGATATCACGCTTTCTGTCAGAGAAAGCTGTTACTATCTCCATATGACTCTCTATATGAATATCTCTATTTCCATTAATTCTGTTAATAGCAGCTGTTGTATGAATAGTGTACGGGCAATATAAATACCATGCACACTCAAGATGAAATCTAAAAAAGAATGCAGTGGGAATAGTGAACTGTGTGTACTGTCATTTTGTTTTCAGTTCATACTTGCTCTTGGTTTTAATACAGAGCGCTCCTATCAATCCACACAGGCGCCATATTCCTTTATGCTGAGCCGCTTACCCTCTAGGACAGGATTAGACTGTAGAAGCTGTTCCTTGACTTGGTTCACTTCTGCACCTTTCCCACACACGGCTGCCACGTATGACATCACCAGTTTACTAGCCTCTGTGGAAGAATACGAGGTCATCACAAACATCTGCATTAGTATTTCTTTTTTATCTTGACAGAACTACATCCTGGAAAATACCCAGCCTGGCACTGCCTTCAATAGTGAAGGAGCGGATGGCAGAGACGAGCCAGCGGAAACATCTCTTCTTGCTTAGAATGAAACCTTTATCTGGAATCAGCTCCAGTATCCTTCCCAACTCTACCCCATTCTGCATTGATACCATATAGCCCAATACAGTTCTCTTTTATTATGTCTGACTCAAAGGCAACGCATCCGGTGTAAATAGCATCCGATGCACTGATGCAGGCCACATTTGATATTTAATGTAATGAAGAATAAGGGATAATGAAGGAAACCTTGGTATGCATCTGGTGTAAAGTCGAAATCCTTATGTCCTACCTGTTTTTCCTGCCCCGCTCTCTCCGGTTATCATGATGCACTGGTCCCTGTCTCGATCACGTAGAGACTTATAGGCGTCATCAGCCACAGCGTAGCTAGAAAACAACCATGGTACAGGAGAGAATGAGGGTCTTTAAACATAGATCATTGTATCCCTGCAGTTCATAGTAAAATATTATGGTCACAGTTTTACCCCCAACTGCTGGAGTGAAACTGTGTTACAATTTGCAGTGTTTGCTTCAGAACTAGCTGGTGTTAAGGCAAGTATCAAACAAATGCTTCGGGACACTTTCCTTTTCATCTCTGCAAGTTTTGATTACTTATGTTTTTATTGAATTATTAGCAAACAAAAGTTGATGAAAACAGTTATGTTCTATTTATAGAAGATTTCATTTTCAGTTGACTGAGATTGATGGGAATTGTAGTTTGTCGATATCTGCAGCAATTTCCCCCATTTTGGCTAACACAAATTTACAACATACAGTATATATATATAACACATCTAAGTAGAGGTTATCAGAAGCATTTTGCAAAACTCTGTAAAGTATTGGTCTTTCTGCCCTCAGTATCTTATGTTGGTGTCTAAAAGTACAGTGATTTTAAATTAATAAAGCAACGAGATACTAAATTATGGTATGTATTGTTGGTTCGTCTGTTTGTTATGTTATATACTACTTGTAGTATATGTCCTGTCTACCCATTGTACAGCGCTATGGAATATGATGGCTCTATATAAAAACAATAAATAATACGGTAATAATAATATAGACCAGGAATAGCCAACAAGCAGCTGTCATTGAACTACAGCTGCCACCGGGCTCAATATGTCAGATGATTTTGGTCAAGCGTCATAGGAGTTGTAGACCATAGCTGAAATGTTTATTTTTTCCGGGAAGTGGTTGCGTCATTTCTTAGACTAGTCATGACTTCCAATTTATTCACAGGGGGAGGGTAGACTAAACAGTCCAGACAATATGATGCAATTACGTAGCCAACAATAGAGACTGGATATTGCTTATCCAAAGCACTTAGTTCTAAGACGGCAGAAAAATTGCATGAGGGCGCTGAGTGCTGTAATGGATTTGGACACTGGCCGAGTCTGTAGAAGTTAACTGGGCTCCTTCTTCTACCAGCGTCTCCTGGGTGTATGGACGATCTTCCGGTGGCCTTAATATATAAATATATTTATAAGCTTTTCATGGGAGTCTTTTTTATTCCAGTGACACTAATCATCATCATTTATCGTGCTGCACAGTATTGAGAGCCCTAACACCCTATACTGCTAAATGCTCGGTAAAACAGATTGGGAAATAATGTCTTCTTTCACTTTAATGATGTTGTGTTGCTGTCAAGTACAGCTATATATACATTTCTAATTACCGGTACTAGAATGCTATTAGCACAGCTCTTTGATCAGGTTATGTCATTTTTAAACAGTCTCCCAATTTTTGCCTTAACCCCTTCAGGGCATGTTTTTTTTTACACCTTAAAACCATATCTGGGATAACTCCGGGGCAAGCACCGGTTCTCCAGGTCAACGCCTGAATCCTCCCTGCTTGCTGATCACTGGGTAATCAGCAGCAATCAACACAGTGTTTCCCCTTCTTCAAAAAAATACTTAAAAAAATAAAAATAATTTAAAAATAGTTAATTAAATAAAAAATTAATAATTAATGAAACAAACAATTTGACTTCATAAGGGTTCCAGTTCTGAGAGAGATCCCTGAGGTCTTTAAAGACTTCAAAGGGATCTCCAGTAAAGAAAAAAAAAAGTTTTTTAAAAAAAAAAATACAAAAAAGTCATATAAAGAGAAAGCCCCATCTGGCATTGAAAAATGTTAAAAGGTAAACTAAACATAGAAAAAGGAATCATCCGGGAACAAAACTATGCTAAAAATGACATAACACTCCTGTCACTTAGAGGTGTAAAACTCTGTGTCACAAAAACTTCCAGCCCATCTGATTGAACAATAACAGTTATAAAACTAGTAACTGCAATACTTGTGAGGATTCTTAATCAAATAGCACAAAATGTATTATTCCGGTTCATTGCATTATATAATCTTTTTCTAATAAAACCACATGTTCTGCCGCCAAGCCATTGTTCAGTAACTTACAGATGAGGCTTCAGCTGGTAGAAGTTACTGTTCCTATATTGCTCCACTTTCTCAGGTGTGTAGATGGGCAGTTGCTTGTAGGGGTTCACAGATATAACTACATTTCCAATGTATGTCTGTCGTTAAACACAAGTGCAATTAATATTACTGCAGATATGGGACAGCACATGATTTATTAATTACACTAACTCAAAATAATTACGCTCAGTTACACTCAGAATAAGTTGTGTAAATTTAGTTATGTAAGTTACATTATTAAATGTAATAAGTTATGAAAGTTATGGCAATTATAGTGAGTTTTGCATGTATTTACACACGGATTTGTGTTGCGCCATTTGGTTTGTTTGTGAGCTTGGCACTGATATTAATAATGAAATATGAGCGTAGGTTGATACCTGTGCAAAAACTAGACAACCTACAGAGAATTTAATAACCATAACAGCTAACAATGGCATTTGCCTAAGGGGAACAGGACTACAATCTGTCTGCACACCACACAATAATGTGTTGATTTCTGCTGACGCTGACAGAAAAATATCACAAGGTGTTCCATGTGTTAAACAAACAAAAAGAAAGGTTTTTAAACTTACATAGATTTCATCGCTTTTAAATCTTTCCTTAAGATTCTGGAGAAGGGACTCTTCAGACAGGGGGTCAAGAAGAACCATGTCTCCAACGCCAACCATGCCATCCAGGAAAGATGAATTTCCATCCATCTTTGCAGGTCTTGGCTCTGATCTAATAGGAAACAAGACATGGACTGAATGAAACATACCGTACAAAATCATTCCCCAACAAGTATTAAGGATTAAATTGTTTGCCACAGAGATCTTTATACGTAGTAGGAGTCCAACAAAAATCAAATAAATATTATTAATGGTACACATGTATCATTGAAGGCTAATTTTGATTACTATAAATCCATGATGCTCCTCTTTAGGGGTGGTCTTGGTGCTCTGAAGATTTGGTGGGGGTAAGTTTGTCATGGAGTTCTACAGCCATTTATATAAACTGCAAAAAAAATGTTTCAAATACATCATCATCTATGCAGATCTACTATACAAATCAGTAGATCATTCAGGGAACAGAAACACATGCTAACATCATAAGCGTTTTAATGCTGTGCACCCCTTTTTTGCATACTTTTTTTTCAGCAGAACCCCCTTCTGCAATTGCCCCCAGCTCTTTGACGTGTAGAAGATTTGTTTAGCCAAACACATTTATTTCTTGCCACGGCACACTATATTTACCACTCGTCAGCTCCAGTGCTAACTCTAGCTGGCAGGCACCTTTGAGGCACCATAGATTCCGAAGCCACGCACTCCTTACATTATGCTTCTCTGTAATACAGCCTGGGTGCGGTGAAATACAATCTTGGATATCTCCCTAGCAGCTATCTTGTGTCTTAGCCTGACAGTTCAGTATCCTATCTAAAACTTTTTCTTTGGAAAAGGTTAACTCCATGTAAATTCTAAAAAACGGTATTTAAAAAAACAAACCAAGATCATCATTTGTTCTTCAGTAACACGTTCATTCAGTTAACATCTAATTGCAGTTTTAGTCAGGCTGGAGGTCTGTCAGAAGAAGTGAGTTCACTTATTTGTAAGGACATGGAAATAAGGTTTGGTCTCTGTGATGAAAAAAGAACCCTATAGGGATACCTCCAATCATTGTTTTTTATAGAGCACAGTGCCTGAGTCTTCCAGATCCATAGGAAATGCTTAGTGGTTTGCGGTGTGACTGAGCTTTTGGGGCTGGCACCTTCTGTAAAGGGAAGGGCAAGTAAACCCATCGACCCCTCGCCCTCCCCATATATGCACTGGCACACATACGTATACACACTTACACTAACATACACAACACATACCTACACAATCATGCTAACACACTACCCTACACACACAAATTCATGTTCACAAACACATGCATATTCATGCTAACACTTACACGTAAACATCCATGGTAACACACAGATACACATTCATGCTCAAACGCACAAACGCTTACACATGCAAACACATGAACACACATCAACATCAACACACATACAAGCTCATACCCATAAATTTATAACAAACAGTTATACATACACTCTCATTCTAACTTACATGCATATATAGATAAATATACTAATTTTTTCATAAATACTCCCTCCCACCATCATCCCACGTCCTCACTCACAGTTTTCTTTCCCGGCAGCCTCAATGTTATCACGGGATCACACAACTTTGCGTGACCCTGATGCGCTTCTGTCTCCTCGGGCTGGTCCAAAATTGTTTAATTGTAATTGTTAATAGGGTCCAACTGCTCCCCAGCCACCCCTGTCTCTGACATTGGTATTATTAGCTGTTAATCCGCTTAATAACCCATAACTGGCTCACATATATTTAAAGATATTATATAAATGATATATTTTAAACAGAGCTCTTCCCACTTTTGCTTCTATAATCCCAAATTGTTATGTAATGCATTACAAGCCTAATTACCCATTGTACAGCACTGTGGAATGTGATGGCACTATATAAATCAATCATTAATAATGAGAATGACTTATTTAATTCAGTATTCTGTATTAAAGCACATTGACTTTGTAACTCAACGGGCAGAAGAATCATTCAGATTCTGGTAATTATAATCCCTTATCACCAATTCACTAGCAGTCACTCTGTTTTATAGCTTACTACATAGCAACAAAAGTTTTTATTATAGTGACTAGCAATGGACATACATGTCAATACTATGTGTAAAAATATACGCCTGCACAGATATATATATTTATATATACATATATATATATATATATTAAATTGATCAGGAGGTTGCCGCATAAAGTTATGATTTAAAGACTTGGAGACTAGGTTAAAATATATTTTAACCTATCTATCTACTAACGATTTATCTAACACAATGTTTAGATCTGAACTGTAGCTCAATGATGCACAACAGGGTTATGTGGTTTTCTTTTACACACAATAGAATACGCCATTGGCATTTTGGAGATCACTCAATATTGAATTTAGAACATGTGTAATAAATATTGACTTTTTTTTTCCTTAAAGAGAATGTTTATTTTACAGAACATTTAGTCAATCGATACAATACTTATTATTATCGGTAACCTTTGTATGAGTACTTAAGGGAGAGTTCCATGGTGATAAAGAAAATACCTGTTGAGTTCTGCAAAAGATATTCACATTACAAAATGTGTTTGATTGTTTTCAATGTAATTATACCCGTGTAATACGCAGAGGGATTTCATCATGAATGAAAAATTAGGCTCCTTCAACAAAAACTGGAAGTTTTTATTTAAGAAAAGAAAATGTCAAACCCTAATAAGTAAAGAATAATACGTTTCTGCGGGTTAGTTCCACGTTTGACTTCAAACTACAACATCTGTAGTCTGAAGTTGAAGTAAGATGTACACAATTGAGTTGTAGGGGGTGGAAGCTGTACATTAAAGGTACAAATTTACTGAACATCTCCTACAACATCCGGTCTACAGGATTCAATACACTTGGGAGGAAGGATGTGAACTTCAGGATACAAAACAACCACTATAATTGTCACTAGGATGAGTAGGAACAAAGAAGAACACGGGGCAGAAACATTATAAATGAACAGATGCATGGAGCAAACATCCCTATATAATTGGCAAATTAAAAAAAATACGTTTTTCCAGCTATGCTGGTGATTTATAAACGATAATAATAAAAAATATTCTTGTACGTAACAAAATATTTTAATTAGTAAACGCATTATAAGTGGAAAATCAGAATTTTTTTTACTCACACAAATAAACAATTCTGAACTAGTGGCACAATAGCCAATCTGGTGCCAGAGTAGGGCCAAACCCCTTGAAAAGGTGACCCATTAAAGCAACTTTGGCACACAACGCCATAAGATAATTTTTTTTGTTCTTTGCCAAGCCATTAGTTTATCATGATTAACCGGCATTTGTTTGTAATATATATTATATATATATTTATATATATATATTGGGCACAGAATATATAGGAATGAATTGACATGTATATACTGTGTTCTAAATTATTTATGTGGTATGAGTCGTGGAACAGTACAACTTGACACGAACCAGAGGGATGATGCCACCTGCCACACAGAAACACTTATGAGGATGTGGATTTCATAATACCAAACATTAATGATTTCTTTAAGTGGAAAAATCAGAAAAAATGAAGAAAGATGGATGATAAAAGAAGCCTCGCAACATTTGAAGCGGTCCCATATATGATTTTGTTGACTCCTCTGTTGGCTGCAAGACTCTTGTACCTGGAGCCACCTCATCTACAATGATTCTTGTGCCTGAATTGGCCACAAATGAACTGAATTGACATCCCATCAGAAAAACCATTCAAGACACATTGAAAAGCTATACTGTTAACGTTGTAAAGCTATCCCAGTAACAAAGTTTCAGTTTGACAATAGATATCGGTAACTTAAAAATGACCTCTTCTTTACGAAGAATAGTACCCTGGGGTTGGCCGTTCATGGTGAAGTGAATGGTCCGTGATATGAAATATTTCAAGTCAACCACAATTTATAGTGAATGCACTCCGTATATGAAACGAGAGTTATTTGCATTCAATGATCACAATTGTGTTATCTAATCTAGATCACTTATTCTCATGGGAGGAAAACCTGCTTCCACGAAAAACAATGAGGAGGATAAATACATTTAATTAAGATGCAATAAGTCCAAAACTGTGTGAATAAAGAGTCTTGGCCATTTCATTTAGAACTCCTAATTGAAAAATAGTTAATTTAATCTAGACAAAACACGAACATAGGCAAACACTAGTGACTACCAAGTTGTGCATAAGGACCAGTGACAGCAAGCAATAAATCACCTTTGTAAAGATAGGGGAAAGGAAAACATCATAGTAAAAATAAAATCATGTTTACTTTAGGGCTTTACACACTCTTAGTTTATGTTCTGTCCTTTTAGCCCCAGTCTCTCACTCCACTGCCGCCATCTTCACTATCCTAGTGTTCTGTGTCTTAAAGCCTTTTAGAGCACTTTATGGAAGCTGCCCCAGCATCTCTACCATTTTAAAGAAGCCTTCTCTGGATCCCACATTCCCATCTCTATACCATCTTGTCTCCTTTCTCTTTAAAAGATTAGGTCTACAAAATATCAATCACATCCTAATTGTTATTTATTACCTAGCATATGAATGTATGAATACATAGACGCTCTCTGTTTCCCTTCCCCCAAAGCTTTCAACACTCCACCCTTGGTGTCTAGATAAGGGATGAGTAATTAACCTTTTTGTCGGATAAGCACGCAAAGATACAGAGAGTAATTCAGTGTAATATTATAGAATGAGGATCAGTTTATAGCAGTGGCATTCAACTGCAGTCCTTGAGGGCCATAAACATGCCACATATTTTGGGATACACCAACTTACAGTACAGGCATGTCAATTTATATGTGATATGTGGTATTGTGTCATTTGGCATCGCTATGGATCAGGCATATTGGATGGCTTCTATTCAATAAATACTATAACTGTAGTTTGGGGTAGCCGTTTTAGTCCAGTGTATAAGAATGCAAAAAAACAGAATGTTGCAGAATAAATAATAGACAGGATTTTGGGAGTCCTCCCTTTATCAAGTGAAAAACACAGTTTAAACCTAACCAGTACATGTTCTGGTGCACTATTTTCTATTTACGACCCTCTTAAGTTTTTTGTCTGCAAATTCTCTACCTTGTTGTTTTAACCCCTGTTTTAACCCTGTATACGAACATGTACTGGTTAGTTTTAAACTGTGTTTTTCACTTGCTTGGTCAGAAATACTCGTCTATTATTTTAAATACTGTTAGTCCAATAAAAAAGGTATTACAGGATTCTGCAACATTCTGTTTTTTGCATTCATATAAATACTATATCAAATATATAAAAACGATATTGCTAATTGTTCTTTAAACCCTATAGCCAACCAACATATACTCTTTCGCCTCTTCTGACACATTTGACAGTTTTGTAACTAAATGCATCAATAAGTAAAATGATGTTACTGGAAGAGAATCTTTAAAAAGCCACCTTTCCAATTTGATGTGATTTAACCTTACAAGCAAATGATAACCCTTTAAGATGGAGGTAGGTGCCACAATACTGCCCCATGCCCCACCGGGTTCACACCCAATATTTATGTGTTTAGCTAAATTCTGCACATTCCTATGGGGATGAACCTATTCGCTGTCTCCTTTAGACTTTCTGTCCACCTTTGACTCCAATGCTTATGTAGTAAAACTAATCTTATCTATCCTTCAAATAAAAAGTTAAACTAATCTGCCATAAATACATAAAAATGCACCAGAGAGCAAAGATCACAAGGTATCAAGCCATGCTTTTAATCCATGAGGAACCTTGGCAAGTCAGTTGATGGATTATCAGTAATTTTAACCCTCTATGTGAATAAAACTACAGGTAAATCTGCTTTAATTTAAATTTAAATTAAGCCAGCCTTAATGACGCTGGCATTCTCCAAAATACCCAGAATCTGACCAATTAGAAAACACCTAAACTAGAGTTTTTGGGGTTAAGTTTAAAGTTATGACAGTGCCATGATCCTGCTGATTGCTACTTTACAAACTTTGAAACTAGCCCAGTTATACTAAGAAAGTCTGCTCAGACCTCCGTAACATGCAACCTAAAGTGGAGCACTAAGATATGATGTCATACTTTAGCACATTACACAAGAAGTTACGCAAGACTGGCAACAAAGATGGAGGACCTCCTATGCCTGGTAGGTCTAGGGGGGGGTAGTTGGGGGTGCTGCTCAGTGTCAGTCCTAGGGCAGTCACCTCCATAAATATGTTACTCTATAGCCGATTTTATATTTACATTGAAGAACTAAAAAAGTTGGGAAACCGTGAAGGAGCAAACATAATGAATGAAAAGTTTAATTAGAAGGAGAGTGTGATAAAACCTATTTTAAGGTGTTTATGGGGGTCTGCTCACTAGTTATAGAGAAGAGTGTTACAGAAACATTGTGAAATACAGTAAAGATGACTCTTTTTTCATTTATGCTCCTGGCCTGGTGAAGACCCACTCTGGTGGCTAGAAGTGCTGGATCTCCTTAGTGCTTTTACATGTGAATCTTGCATATTAAATGCTTAACTTACTTTGTGTGTACTGTGGATGTTTATTGTATTTGGTAATCGATTTTAGGGTGTGCAGGCCATCTGCTTCTCACTGACACCCCAGCCTATCAATATCTAATCATTTACTGTCAGAAATGGATTTCATTCATTAACCATTAGTAGAATAAATCAGTGATCTAACTATACTAATGCAAGTTATACAAAGTCATATTAAAAAAAACAAACTAACCACCTAGATTTTATGTATGTTTACTAAATTCACTGTACCTTTATATCCTGGAGAATGAGGAAATCATAAGTTTTTAACCACATGAGATGCTTACTTTCAGATACATTGTACTAAATTATTGCCATTGGTGTTAACTATCTAAGTTAACACCAATGGCAATAATTTAGTACAATGTATCTGAAAGTAAGCATCTAGTGTGGTTACTAAATCACTGCATACATTGGATTGCCAAGATATTTTCTAAATACTAGCAAAATGAAATCATTGCAATTATGCTGTTTTTATTATTTTGTTCTTTAGCCTTACTCAAGTCCTTTAAATGCACGCTCCTTTGGCACATAACTGGTTAAATGACTAGTCCCCACTTAGATAGTGATAACCTGTTCTATCCAGCTGGCAACTGCTTCTGTTCCAGATCCACAACATTACTTATGGCCACTGGGGAAAATCTACAACAATCAGTGTCAGCAAAGCCTCACTTACCTTTCTACCAGGCAGCTAAAAGTTTCTCCGGTTTTTTAGTAGTTATTATTTTGCTGTAAAACTCTTGTTGCTTGCAGGATCCAATATGCATGGAACACCAGATCCTAGAGCAGATCTCCGTATGCACTACTCATTTGGAGCTGTCCATGGTGTTCTGCCAGCTCCAGCTGGTGGCTGGCAATCCTACAGACTGTCCTCCGCCCTGATAACCACACCTATTGCCTACAAACCTTGCACTGGTGCACCCCCTACTGGCAGCTGGACACATTACAGGACGTTATGACCTTATGTGTGTCCCAACCAGAGTAGTGAGTTGAGCTCCAATAAAGATTTTTCTGCTGTCTTTGCACTTATGAATTAACTCTGTTGACTTGCATCATAATCATCCCTGCAGAATGCCCCCCATGTTGTGTATTTGCCCCTTTACCCCTCCTAGTTAGTAACTGTGCAGGAGATGTGATTGATAATTACCTCCAGTCAGCTCCACCACTAGCTCAGGAACAGTGCTGGTGGTGGTCCGTTCAGTCCTCTGTGCGCATGTGCGGAAAGTTCTTCCATAGCTTTAAGCCACCCATGGGGACAGTGGCTGTAGTTACTGTACATGGTTTATTATTATTTTTCCCACAGAGAATGCGTATTAAAGTACGCAACCTATTTTCAGCTTGTGGTTGTGACTTTTGTAGATTTTTTTCTGTAAAGCGGCACTAGTGTATATGTTTCAGGCTTTCTATCCCATTCTTTGCCATGGTGCAGTAATATAAGGGCATTGTCCTTATAAATAAGCATCTTCGTATACAATGCCGTAAAATATAATCACCAGTCTCCTCTTTATTTGTAGATATATTGACTGACAAAGGATTTGATCCGGTACGCGATTTATCCATGACATATGTATAATCTAATAACCATAAATCCCTATAGGAATGGGGATATTGGCCTGGATAAGGTTAGCACTATAACCGCACCTTACCCTGCAATAACCGTTTGCTCGGCTACAGGATACCTGCAGAACTTTGCTCCATGCCTAGGAGTCAGGCTAACATTTTCCTTTTATTTTTATTGCCTCCTGTGGACTTCAGCCTGAAACACCAACTATACAGGTGATAGGTGCGGTCCTGTAAATGAAATTATACACAAGGTAAAAAAACAATTACATAAAAGCTGTACAGAACATGGTAGAAAGACAAATGCAAACTATAGTTGGCAAGACAGCCGGATATTTCAACTGCCTGACTTCACTACTTTTACAACAAGAAGGGCTGAGCTGGCAATGCATCAGAGTTAAAGGGGCACTCGACTGAGTCCCCTGAACAATGATTGCGTATTTTTGTACTTTCATATGCATTCATTTAACATACAAACAACGGTTACAAGTCTGTGGCAGGAAAGCCCCCACCCCCGTTTCAATCAATGGGAGCATTGGGGTTTCTGTCTCTGCAGTTGGCTCAGACCAAGCAGCCAGACTATTAACAAATCACTCTTGCCATATTGCAGCTATTTTACAGTCTCTCCATTGGCTTCAACAAATGGAGAATTCACTTTAAGATAGGTGTGTTGTCATTTAAAGCCCTAAAGGACCTGAAAGAGCTATTAACACCCTGCATCCCTGCTTGCCCCCTCCGATCCACACATATCCGGCTCCCAGCGCATTCTGTCATGCTGCTCCCACATTCTGGAACTCTCTACCACTATCAATCAGAGAAGCCTCATCTTTAGAGACTTAAAACCCATCTTTTCTCCCAATCCTTCACATAATTCACTCTTTTTCTCGTATGCATGTACCGGTAAAGTGCTTTGAGTCCCACCAGGAGAAAAGCTCTATATAAATACTTGTTGTCTCTGACCCCTACCTGGAGCATCCACCTACCCTGCACTAGAGACTGGTGGCAAGTATAACATGTGTGATTAGATGCGCTCCGCCGCATTGAGTTCTCATACACTCAAATAACGCATTTGGGGGTAATCTGGGAGTCCTGCATTTGCAAGGGGGGCAGCCTAAACATTTAAAGAAACCTCCAATTAAAATGGATATGGTGGCTGGAGTGTCCCTTTAAACAAGTGGCTGGACTTTCATGAAATCTCCCCACATTAAATGTACGTAGCCAGCTTGGCCTCCTTGCAGGAGAAGCTTTATGGGGTCGGCCCTTCGAGATGCCCGGGAAGTTCTCTGCATTGCTCGGAAGCAGGGGCCATAATACTTTCTTGTGAATAAACTGCTGTAACAAGAGTAAACTGACAACTTTATGTTTCAAACAGAGACAGCGTGACAATATATAGAGGAAAAAAAAAACATTTTAATAAAATAGAATACATAATGTGGATTCAGACTCACAAACACTTCATATATTTATATGTCAAAAACACAGAAAAAGGCACTTTAGACATTTAACATATTTGAATGACTTGAAATGAGAGATTTGTGCACGAGGAATGCATGTTTATTATAGAAGTGGCTAAAGAGCTTTTTTATGAAGCAGTGTTTTTAAGTTAACAATTACATTGCAGCCATAAAATATCCATGGTATTGCAGTGAGGTTATTTTGAAAATCAAGAACTTTGCTCTTTTCCAACAATTTGCTAGCCTTTACAATTTACCATATGTTTGTAATTAACCATTCACTGACAGATGACAAAAATTGGTATTTTGCAAGGATTCCAGCGCATTTTACTACATGGACTCCAACCTTAGTTATTGGAGTTAGGAAAGGAGACTCCTGTCTTACTCGAGTACCTCCTCTATTACAGTGAAAGCAGGGAGCATTTGTCAGTATGCTTCTTGCATAGTAGCGGCAATCAATCACGTACATGCTAAAAGAACACTAATATTCACAGCATGTTTAGGAAGCGTACATCTTAATCCTTCCTGGTTTCAATAGAGGCAACCTGGGGAAGAGGAAAACGAGGCAGAAGTCTTTTTTTTTTTTAAAGTATAAAAATGTACTGTTATGCAGGACAGCCAAGGTTTATGCCAAAAGGATTCAATATAATTTTCCTGTAGTCGTTCACAATAGCTCAGCCCTACATACGCTGATTAAGTCGCCCACTGAAAGAATAAATGATGGAAGGAGATTAATCATGCAAACCATTACATGTTTTTTTCTAGCTTTCTATAATAAAAATGTATATATAAATCACATCCAATTCATGAAATGACATGAAATAAACTGAAAATACAACTAGGGGCATACAAACAAAACATTTAATCTCTCCAAGTTAACTATTCATTATGTATGGCCATAAAAGTGTATAAAAATAAGGGGACATTTTTGTTTAAACAGTTAAGTATATTAGTGATCTACACGCAACGCAAATCCTTCATTTAGGCAGTGTGTGCTTAATTACTGTAGTTCCATCTCTTAAATATCTTAAGCATTCTTTATCGAATGTGATTTCAATAAATTACTTTTGTACATGCGCATTCTACATACCACCTCTGCAAGTATTACACTATTCATAATGTTTTAACACTTAATTGTACAAGGATCAATCTCCGGAATAGGTGTCAACCTTAGATAAAGAAATTGTCAGGAGTTACTCTTGTCCAACTACACCCTTTTGCTTATCTAGGTTTTTCACTCTCTGAACATAGCTAGTACTTTTATATGCAACAATTTATGTCCACTTAAAATTAATGTATGTTTCAGTTGTTTTAAAAGGACAATACGGTATATTAGATATAAGATAGGAATCCCAAATTGAATTAACGTTTTATTTTCAATGTACAGTCAGAGAGAGAATCCCTACACTTTTCTTTTGTAATCTTAGCAGATCTCAACCTGATACGAGTCAGTCAAATACAATGACATTGCATAGAGACACACACAACACACACGCAATAAGATTGTATACATACCAAACAGATAAGAAAATGCAAAAACTAAAATGGAAAAATATGAAAATTAAATAGCCAGTTGCAAGCCATTCGTTTCTTTGGTTTAAAAAAAATACATATTGCAATCATTTGCTTTGCTTTCAGAAAATAAAAAAGCATGCATATGGCTTAGTATTGTGTAATAGAATATATATCCTAGCTGTGCATTGAGGCTTCTTGCATATTACAAATAGTTTGTTTTTTTATTAGAGGGGTTGGGTATCCTGAGCATCCCTATTGCCTTTTGAAAGCTCAATCTGTGTTTCACACAGGTATGGACTGCAAATACCCTTACAAGTAAACAGTGAATAAGATGACCCTCTGTACATTTGCATGAGGTTGTTCTTGGTTAGGAAAGAAGTAGTAATTGTTTCACAGCTTAGGTCATCAGATATTGGTGATCTTCTCCAGATTGTCTGTGTTCTCCCACAAAAATGCTTTGGAGTCCAAACAACAGATATTAAAAATGCTACCGAATAGGAGAAAACTTGGTCTGTGTATCAACTTCAATTTCCTCGTCGCTCTCATCCCGAAACAGTTCTTCTAAGAAACCATATTCCTGCTCATGAATGGAGACCTCGTTGGGTGTAAGGTGAGACGAGCCTTCAACAAATTCAGCAAATCTGAAGACGGAAGTTACAGGAAATTTATTACAAAACGCTAAGCCATTCACATATCAGTGTAGCAACGAGTCATTTTGGAAGCACTTAATATCTCTTATTCAGCTAAATTATGACGTATATATATTTTTAATTTATTTATTTATTTTACAAAGCATCAGTTAATCGTAACTTATGAGTATCTACTAATGTTTTCCATAACAGTGCCACAAGTAATTGACGTGAGCATGCAGAGATAAACATTACAAAAAGACATCCGATGAGGGGAGACTCTGGAAAGGCAGCGATTCCCTTACTGAATACCCAGACATACCCAGACTGAATTCCCCATTCCCGAGTGTCAGGAATCCAAAAAGGCAAGTGGCTCGTTGACATGGGTTGACATACATCATACAGTGTGTGAGTCAGTTGAATTGATGTAGATACCTTATTTTGGCAGAGTGAGCTTCCAGAAATCAGGACTGCTCTTATGATGGCCTGTGTGCAGCCAAACTGAGCAATCCCCAACCTGTGTTGTAACCCTCCTTACTACATGCTATGGCTGGCACGCTTAGTACTCAGGTTACCTCTTAGGTGACTGGATTCGCGGCACAATCTTCCAAGGTGAAAACTCGGGGCTATTGCAAAAGTCCCGCAGCTCCTCCAAAGCTTTTCTAGTCTCCAATTCTCCTTGCTTTCTGTATTCTTCTTCTGTCAGCAGCCGTGGGGTGACTGGTTTGGCCCTGGCCTTAACTAAAGTTCTACAAGTACAAATAAAATAGAAATAAAAAAGTATGATTAATTATACACTGAAATGTCCTTAACTATGAAGACAACTATCATAAAAAAACATCTGTTGGTAAGTATTTGTGCAGCATTCTGAAATTTCAGTAGTTGGTTACTATCAGGACTATAAGGACCGTGGACACAACAAGCATCCCTGGTGGCTGGTATACGGACAACGTGCTGAGTGGCTGCTCTCAGGTTTTGGCAGCTTATAAGCAGTTTTAATAAATTATAAATTATTTTGTGCACAGTTTGTCCACAAGATGACACTGTTTCAAGTTAAAGACACTTAACAGAAAAAAAATGGAAATACATTAAAGGGGACACTCCTTGCATGTTCACCTCCAGAACCGACACACAGTCCAAAGGGATCAGACCCCTCACGACAAGCAAACTCTTAAAACTATAGTTTTTATTAAGACTACTTAAAACACCTTTCTAAGATGACAAACCCTAATCACCCATGTGTAAAAGGAATTTCCCCCCAAAACCCAATGACTGGTTGGCCACCCTTGGCGACAACAACTTCATTCATTGTGGAGGGATTTTTGCCCCTCTTCCTGATAGAATTGTTTTATTTCAGCCACATTGGAGGATGGAGGATGTGATTTTTAAGCATGAACTGCCTTTTTAGTCTGGGTTTTTTGTGAACTCTTTGACGAGTCGCTGATACACTCATCAGTTTTCAGTAGACCTGCCACTACTGGGAAGGTTCACCACCGTTCTAAACGTTCTCCATTTGTAAACAGTTGTAGAGCCTTAAAAATGGCTTTGTAACCCTTTCCAGACTCAGATGTCAATGACCGTTTCTCATCTGTTCTTGAATATCTTTAGATTGCCGTATCATGTGCTGCTTTTTGAGACTTTTTAACCTACATCACTTTGCAAGACAGGTTCTATTTGACGTTTAGATTCAAAAGGGTTGGCAGTAATAATGTCTGGACGTATCTAGTGAAATTTAACCCAATTATCAACTATAGTTGGTTAATTAGTTGATTTAGTAACTAAGGGGGCACATACTTTCTCATAGGGTCAGGTAGAGTTGGATAACTTATCTTTCTATACATCAACCCATCATTTAAATATTGCATTTTGTGTTTACTCTGGTTATCTTTGTCTAATATTAGAATTAGTTTGAGGATAAGTGTAAAATTATCCTCAATACCGTGTCCATCATTACATCAAGTACTGTAAGTGCTGTCTTTAATCTAGAAACGTCTACATGTATGGTTAACCAGCAATGTGTTTAAGCTGGCAATAAGGTAAATATTTGGCTGTACCGAGTACAAAGTAGTAGTGCCTGTATGACTTTAGTCCCTTTTTGTGGGAACCAGTACACTACCTATACACAAAAGAAGTTTTCATCAAGTGCAATCAAATTTCTTTATTATGGTTTTCACTTTTAATAGTCTTTCTATCCTCACTTTTTAAATTAGCGTTGCATAATTTGTCTAACCTTTGAATACAGCGCTCCTGAGTAAAGAATATAGAAGTTTGGCATGCCTGCCGACGGTGAAGCTAGATGCATTTCACTCCATCTACTTGCTGTTCCAATACATAGATATTTAAATATACATTACAATTAATGAGAACATTGATCAATTAGGTACATGCAAAACATGGAAATAATTCAGCACAAATTATTCAAAACACCTAACACAAATCATGGGGATTCTGTCACTATATGGAAAAATATAGCTAAGCCCGCCACCACGTCAATGTACCCTAAGCAATAATCAATATAAGGCCATATAGTGTGATGGAACCCACAAGACTGATGCATTAGAAGTTTAGTGAATAGTATTCGCTGGGTTCACAATTGTTTTGTTCTGTGAAATCTAGGGAATCGGAGTGTGTATGCCTTCATGATTTTTTAGGTTGTGAGCTCCCCTTTCAATATATTTTTCCAATTGGGTATATGGCCTACTGGTGACATCTAAAACTATTGGTATTTTGTTAAATTATATTATAAACTGCCTGCGCTGCCTCTAAATTTTGGGTTCAATGCTACATTTTTTCCATACAAACAGTTGGAACAATTCCATTACAGGGACACTCCAGCTATCATATGGAGTTTAATGCATATGATAGGCGAGTGGTCTGTTTTGCAAATACACGGGATGATTTTGTTTTTTCCAAAATGTATTTGCCCCTTTCCCCACCCACAGCTATATGCCCTGCAGGAGATCCATTCAGCAGAACGCATCTCTGCACATGATGTACTCACCGCCAGTCAGCTTCAGGGCTAGCTCTACTGAGCCGAGTCTGTTTAGACCTTAGGAAGATTTTACATATGCGCACTGTCAATTTCAAAGGAAGTACTTCCCTGCCACTGATTGACAGCTTGAATCATCCAATCAGTGTCAAGAAAAGACTGATAATATATCAATGTGGGAACCTTGGAAAGCACAGTGTTTTACAGTTTTGTCTTTCTCCAGATCACAATCGCAGTGAGGAGAAATGCAGATAAAAAAAGCTGCTTACAAACAATGGCAGTGATATGCGACAGCCCTGGCACGTCATTTGGTCACATAGGGTTTAAAAACTATATATTGTGGCATTTGGTGCAAAAGTAGGGCTTAAAACCCCCCACACCACACAATACGTAAACTCCATAAGTTAACCGTTGTACAGCGCTATGGAATTTGCTGGCGCTATATAAAACAAAGCAACCGCCAGTGCAACTGGACATACAGTGTACATTACCCCGGTGGAAGCGCCAAACAAGAAGCCTGCAGATGAGTAACATTCCATTAATAGCCTGCAGATGAGTTTAAGTGTATCTGTTCATTAATTTCATGATGTGTTTTTGAAAAGCCAACCACAATAATCCTCTTCACAGAGGTTTTTATAATTATATTAGTCAAAAGACTCAAGAAGCCTTCCTTATGTAGGGGCAGCTCAGGCAAATTGCCCCCTATCATCGCACTGCAAAACTCACATTTTAGTAATAATCACACTCGAGTGAGCTATATAAAAATAAATAGATTTTATTAACTTAGTAACAATGATTCCCTAAGGAATTCACAAATCCATTGTGTTTAAACAAAAGCGTGCAACCATCTTCTCATGGAGCTTTCCGGCCTAAATACACAGCATACAAAGGTTGATGGTGGATTTCCCTTAAACATCAGTCTCATCAGTAGTAAAGTCCTCAATATTTCAACCTGAAGGACATAACCAGTAGATTAAAGGGAATGCAAAACAAATGCATTCACATCTGAAAATTAAATGTATCATAATGTTATATGTGATAAGAAACATGGGCTGATTCAGGAAGGGAATAACATTTATGTATGCATACATTGTGTTAACCCAAGCAAGCAAGTGGTAACGTCTTGTTAGCCCCTTAACGTCAAAGTCGTTTTATTTGTGTCGTTTTAACATTTCTACACGGCACATGTTTAGCTGTATTTTTCTTCTGTCATTTATGGTATCCACATAAGTTTTTTCAGGACAAGAAGGGCTTTCTTTAGATAACATTATTTTGATTATATCATACAGTCATATGATTTGCCCTGGGTTTAGAAATACCCAATGTGTGGGTTTTAGGGCAATAAGTACCGGTAGCATAACACTATTTCAGAAGTATTTTTTTTCAAATCTGGTAAAACTGCCCCATGTCCTATTTGAGACATCTTCGAAGCCGGTCAGTTCAATTTACCCCCATGAAATCATAGTTTTTGAAAACTAGACACCCTAGGGTACTTCAAATGTTTTAACTCTTTCAATGCAAGGATTTTTGTTAAGATATATCACCAATTTTAGGACTTGCCCATAAAAATAAAACTTTTTATATAGAATTGACTTTTTTGCACATTTTGTTGGAATTTAATGGTTCCCATGATGGTGACATCAGTGGGGAATTTTTAGGTTTCCATTTATTTCACTATTGGTTGAATGCAGTACCTGGAGAGACCCCTTTTTTCCCCCTTCTCAATAGAAGCATTTCAGCAAAACAGTTTAAAAGAAGTTAGGAGGCAAATCATTGATAGCCTCTTAAGCTTAAACAGGCAGCTGGCATCATATTTATTATGGCACACATTGATCCTCCGTGCTGCCAATTTAAGAGTTGCTAAATGCCTCAACATCGAGGCATTACAGCAACATGGTTTAGGAGATGAAAGATCACTTTCTACACTTGTTTAAAACTCATGACGTGCCTGGCACATTGAATGTCGCCAATGGGATGTTTTTCTGTGATGTGTCTGGCACAGCAATTGCAGCCAAGGGGTTAAAGGATGACCCTGCATATGAACCATGCAATGTACTGCACTTTACCTTAGAGGCTGCAGATTTTCATTACTGCCCTGTGAAGTGGGGCCAGAAAAAGTTCACATAGGAGTCAAACTAGCAAGTCTCAAAATTAACTATGGCAAGTTAAGTGCCAGTTAAGTTAAGTTAAGAAAGTGTTATGAGAGAACTTCAAATCAAAGGCCGTATATGTGATGTCAGTATTTGCAAAGACTGGAATAAGAAATCAGAAGCAACAGAGTTGCCCTTTTTTTTTTTTTCTTTGATTATTAAATATATTTCTGGAAGGAAGCACATTATAAACCAATTGCAATAGTGGCTATAATACCAAGGATGCAGATCTAAACAACTGAAACGCATTTGTGATCCCGCTACACACCTAAAATGTTGCTCTAAATGCTGAACACACACACACTCTAGTATGGGTGAATGTATGCAGTAAACAAAAGATAGACGAACAACATTCTTCTGATGTCAAATTTGAAACAATCCATGGATATGAAAAAAGATACATCTAGACCGTATGTAATGTAAACAGATTATTTAGTTACTTAGTTATGCATACACACAGCATCCTTGGGCAGCCTTAGGTTATTCCATAAGCGTGAGCCGATTTCTAAGCCACTCAAACGTATTATAGTTTGGATCTCTATGCTGACCGTATACAGCTGTAAATTGGAAACTTGGATGTTAAACATGTAGGCAAAATGTTATTTTTATACAATTTGGCTACTACAATGACAATTCTTTTCTTTTTTCATTATGGAGAATTGTGTTACATTCCGTTACACAATTTTTAAGTGGTTTATTCCTGGGTATTAAAATATTATGATCTCTGTAATTTACTGACTTTTAAAGAGTCTTGAGAGGAAGCAGTCACCAAACATCATTAAGATTTGTAGCTGTTTCAGCGCATGTATTTACTAATATAGTTAGTGCTGTTGTCATACTGGATTCATATCCACATTGCTTAAGGTGCCAACGTTGAACAAGACTACAGCATAAACAAGCAAAGGTGGATTTAATTATTCTGCCTATTCAGCCAAGATTTTAAAAAAGGATTAGTCTTAAAATGACCAGGGATATGCGAACTATAAATTAACTGTATTTAGCGTTTCTCAAAAAATATTTTTACATAGAAAAGCGTCCATTTGAATGACAGATGCAAGAACTGAGAAAAAAGGCTTGAAATCTACAAGGCAACATCTTCACAGTGTGGGGCAAAAGCATTTATAAGCAGTGGTGAACTACACTATAATGTGCCTAACTACTGCCCTAGTAGCCTGAGAAAACTCTTTACATGGATTTCCAAACGCTTACCTGTATAGTCTGTGTATCCACTGCACCGGATACTCAATCTGCTTTGTACAGAAAGCAATGACTATCATAGTGATGGCCATCTGCCGCACTTGGATCCCCACAAACATCAGGAGAAGTCCAACAAGTTGTAGGGTCCAGTTCAGCAGGTTTATGCTACGCTCGTTCTCCAAGGGTCCATATTTATAGCAAACAGCGAAGCTGATAAAGCCCACAAGGGTCAAGTAACCTACAAAACAAAGAGGCATCAGTTTGCAACTTCACAAAAAAAAAAATATATATATAATATACACATAGTCAGAAGAACTAAAACAAGTTCACTCAACAGCCAGAATTGTTAACGTTTACACAATTTGTCAATGCCCAACAGTAACCGCACCTTTTATCAATAATGTAAATATATAAATATAACTTTGCATAAGGAGGAACTGTTTGGAGGATTGTGTCTTTAAGGACCAATTGGGGAAAAAACTTCAGGACTGACGTATCAAATGTAATTCAAATGATGTAAATTACGTATTACAATGTGGATATGGACTGTAATATGTGGGCCACAAAAAAGCTTCATAGGATACTTATGAGCCTATAAGGAATATTAAATGAGTTACTACTCATACAGTATCTAACCATTTAAAAACACAGTAGTAATCCTATATTGTTCAAATTCAGGTCAATACAAAGGGTTAACCCCCATTGGAAAGGAGGAGATATTTGCAATGAATTGGAAAAGGTGAAAGCTAGGTAGATTCTTAATTTAAGAACTCCCCAACAACTGAATTTAAACATTTTTACCAGGCCAATAAAATGGTATTTTTAGATTTATGCTAAGATATAGTTTTAATGTTATGATGACATAATAGTTTAAAAATGTATTATATATTTTTATACGCATTTTATTTGTATTTGATGCAGATGTGCGTTATACAAGACATCTCATTTTTGAACATGGTGGGAGTTTCATATTTAAATTATACGTGGCTAGAGGTATCGCATGCCTTATTGTCTTAATTTGCATTTAAAGCTGCAATCGTGCAGCTGCTGGTTAAAATGACATTGGCTCCATCAAGGTATATGTATAATGTTACAATAGTACAACCATTACTTTAAACTACACTACTTTAGGGTGAATGTATAATTCTGCAAATATTGCAACCTTTTGACACTGGGCATTAACTACCGTATTTGCTCGACTATAAGACAACCGTGATTATAAGAGGACCCCCCAATATCTGAAAACAGAAAAAAGCCTTAATATAAGAAGACCCTATAGGAAAAAAGTTTTACCAGTAAATGTTAATTCATGTAAACTATGTAAACTATGTTTTTTTTTTTAATAAAAGCTATGATTGAGAAAAATATTCTGTTTTTAATTCCTTTTATTTTCCAACCTTCCCCCCCAGTTATGCACATCTGCCCCAGAAATGCCTTATACCTCCTATGTCACTCTGCCCCATAAATGCCTTAAACCCCCTATATGCCACTGTGCCATGATATGCCTTTTAACCCTCTAAATGCCACTGTGCCCCATGCTATGCCTTTTGACCCCCTATGTGCCACTCTGCCTCCAGAAATGCCTTATACCCCTATATGCCACTCTGACATTTAGGGGGCTAAAAGGCAGTAAATGGCATAGTGGCATATAGGGAGGTATAAGGCATTTCAGGAGGCAGAGTGGCGTATAGAGGGTTAAAAGGCATTTCTGAATGCAGAGTGGCATTAAGGGGGTTAAAAGGCATTTCACAGAGCACTCAGCCTACAGAAATGCCTTATGCCCCCATTTAACCCCCCCAAAAAAGTCAGTTCTTCTGACTCCCGGCATGTTCGCATAGGCAACTTCCGCTGCAGCCAGAAGGAGGTGCGGTTATACACTTTATATCTATCCTACTATCACCTCTACTAAACATACTGTTTAAATGTAAGGGGAGTCACAATATTCCTTTGCTGCTTAAGCTTTTTGTTATATGCAGTTTTTGAAAGCTGTTTTATGTCTGTGTGTATTTCTTATAGTTCTGTTACAGCTCAAGGTAAAAAGCACAGCATGCAAAATCCTTATACTGCTATACAACATTCCCGAGTGCAATACTGTATTAAATATTTTCTGTAATTTAGCACTGGTACGGTAACTACTTATTAGAACCACTGTGTTAAATGGGATATTCATACATACCCAGAAGGTACTGCCAATATTCCTTACAGATTTCTTGAAAGTTTTTGAAAACCAGCTGGATGATATAAAGGGAAAAGGACCAACCGCCAAGCAGCAATACGTAGAAAGGGCTTCGCTAAAGAAAGAAACAGATGTAGAAAGGCTATAGATGTTACAGTAGGAAAATATTTCTAGCAGTGGAAGGTGCACTTTAAAATATGCACTAAAAGGGCAGAATATGTTGACTATACATTTGCCATCAATAGAATATTCCTTGCACAGACCATAAAGCAAATGGATTTTAAATAGAATTACCTTGGGCATGAGCTTAGACAGCATAAAGACAAGTATGAGCATAGAAGCAACCATTCCCACACTCACTCCTGTGCTGTAGTAAAACAGCTGACTTCTGTGAAGAAACATAAATAACAGTTGATCAGTTAGCCAGCAGACAGAAAATAACGACAAAAGGTACTTAACACAGCTACAATCCACTAACACGCACACAATGCACAAATCTAACTGCATACATGTAGATCTGTATCAGTTCTATTTCTTTCAACTGCTCTATACAAGGTCAATATATGCACATGAAAGTTGAGTTGTCCCCTTTGCAGATGCCTTGGTGGCATTTATTTTAATGATTTCAATGGACCGTGGAGGAGGTGGGGAGCTGCAGCTTCTCTTTAGTCCCTTTGTGAACATTTTTGATTTTTTGTGATAATGGCTGTTTTAACATTTCTAGGGTGTTCAGCTGTAATGTTCTTCTCTCGTTTACTGTACCTGCACTAACTGTGTATAATACATATATATATATCCCTAGAAAAAAAAAACTTAAACAGTATTATCACGTTTACGTGTTAAAGAAAATTTGGCCTAAGCACATTTATATTTTTTCTCTGTCTACCATTTTGCTGCATAATTCAAATGAACGCCAGTTGGGGAGAAAACGCTTACATTAGCATCCTTAACGCCAACTTTTGTGACCAAAATTTTATATCAAATCTTTACACAGTACACACGCATGGAGCGAACTGGGTTGTCAGCCATCTTGTGGGCCTCACTTATTAAAGGGGACATTTATCTGCTACAACGCGTATTTAGTATCATCAGGAGGAAAAAAAATAGAAAGCCGTTGCTCCTGTGCAACAGCTTGATATGCCGTCTTGGCTCGATTATATGCCACACCCTTACAGTTTGGTGCTATTTTAAAGAAAAAAGTGGAATGGTAAAATGTATCTAATGTACAGGGATACATGTATTTTAACATTTTTGGTATCTTTTATGCAGTCAGTATATATATATCTATACACAAAGAATGCCTACCAGCTGCCAGAGGAGGATACAGGTGCCCTGCTAAATGAAGGGAAAAAAAAAAAAAAAAAAAAAAAAAGACACCTGGCAATACAAATTGTGCATCCCTGCGCTAAAACCCTATTATAGGCTGCACCCCCACTTTACAGACTTAAAGCGGGGGACAAAAGTGCGGCCTATAATCGGGCAAATACGGTAAAAGCATATAAAAGGCTAATGCTTGCTGGCATATGGGTTGTATTACAAAAAATATATATATATATTCTCACCTGCTCAGTGAATCTCCATAAAAAAACAAGAGAAGGCCAATAAGGAAAACCAAGAACAGTTTGGGATCAAAGCCTGTGTGAGAGGAAAAACAAAACACGTGAAAAAATAATCACATCATGTGTGAACGCACCAAAAGGATCAACAGAAGGAAATGAGGAAGGAATGCAGACGTAGGTGCAGTAGACAGCCACTCATGTTCGGTTTTTATCTAACGGACATGGTCAAAGCAAAAGTGATGCTCAAGGACTCACCTCGAGAAAGAGCTAAAGTGTAACTTGTGCCTGGCTCGGTAACATGAACTTTAATACAGGTTTTATTGCTGTGAAGGTCCACATTGATGTAGGTGTCATTCAGTTTTTCTTTCAGGAAAGAGAAAACATCAAAAACAGTGAAGCTCTCCATTTCCTTCAGCTTTTCTTCACTATCCACTTGGGTAACTCTAAACATTTTTGTGCTGTTTATTCGGATCTACACAGGAAAGAGAAAAGAATGATTTAGAAAATATCAACAGACTGTAGTGGAACAAACGAGAGCGATAATATACAGTCTACAGATAAACTTTAGACTAAAACAAAAAGACTTGTGTGTATTAGTGTTGCCCAAGCTCCGAGAACCACCAGTCACACAGTTTAATTGGGAAACCGGCTCAACCCAGACCTAATTTCACGAACGGAAGTTATTTTTGGGGTAGAATAAGACTTATGGAATGTTGGACAAAACTGCATCCCATTCAAGAACCAGTTAGATTTCAGGACCCAAGAGAGGATATCAACATGTGCATGAAAATAAAAGAACACAAACAATTCAGAAGCTGTAGCTATTCTGGCTTGTAAAATTAATCAAACCTGGACCTAGGTAATTTTGTGGAAGAAAATGCCATTGTGAAATAAGATATATTGATCAACGCGTTTTTCAGAACATAAAGGGAAAATATAACAGACGGCAATGAATTCTCTGTACGAGTTGCCTGCGATACCACTAGTTATTCTTTAGTGAAGTCTATCATCAACCAAGATATTCTACATCACATTACTGGTCAGCCGATCTCACTTCAATGCTATACCAATGCTGCATTTCATATTATTCAAAGGCTTCATTGTAACCTTGGCTATTAACTCTTACATTTGACTTCTACTTTTCCTAATTTCACCGTCATCTGTAAATTCATGTGCATTGTATAACTGTGCCAATAAAAACTTTGACCCCCGTGTCCCTTAAACCAGCAGTAAATTAAAATCATATACAAGAGCGTTGGCTGACATTTACCGTTAAAAAAATCACATACATACCTGAACCTTCGTCCAAAGGTCATTCCACTTTGGCTCCAATGTTTTCTTGTAACAGAAATTTTGGGACACATTATATCGGCCAAATGACCCCTCGGTAAGTGTAATAATTTGCAACTTATTTTCTTCACATAAATATATAAAAAAAAAAATAGAGAGAGGAAAAATAAATGTTTGTAATTATGCTCATTAAGTACAGCAAAATAAATTACATTCATGATAATCATTTAGCTTCAGTCTGTAAGTAGGGTTTAACATTAGCTTAAGATCTCTCAGGTACATTTTCCCCATGCAATAGATAAATTATCCAAAAAAATAAAAACATCCTTCTTGTAAATTATGTACGGCCATATTTATTAAAAAGCAGTTTTCTAAACCAAGACGTAGAGTGCGGGGTACATATTGCTTGGTTTGCAGTAGGGACAGGGATTTAAATAAACTGCCATAGAGATTCCACCAAAACAAATACAATCAATAAAAAAAAGCTGTAAAATCCTGAATACTTTGGTTTAATAATTTTATTTTCTTAAAAAAAAAAAAAACTTTAAGACTTGCACGTAAAAAACGCAGACAGCAAAGAATAAGAACCCTCACACAAAGTGTTACACGGCATATGTAGTATTAGCGTGCGTGCGTGCGTGTATCTGCTTTGACCTGCTTTTAAGTGGCACTTCCATAATACAGAAAAAAGTAAAATAAGAGCAAAATTGTTAGTGCTACACAAACCGGATTAGACTGCATATTTGCAGAAAACACTAACTTTTAAGTTGCAGAATAATTTTCACCAGAATAATAATAATAATACTTGTACATGACTGACGGAAGTCATGGAACTGCTGTGGAAACACAGTAAGCGTGTGGATGTGGCAAATGGTTACACATGTGAATCAGTACAAGGGGCCTGCTGTAATCACAAATAAGTACCTACATGCTACCTACATATAAAGGGGTCTCATCTAACATTATGCTTTGCTGCTTTGAAAGGCAAGAAGAGGCAAAGTGGAGAAGGTAAGTAAATGGCGAGGAAAGCCTGTGGGTTTAAAAATAAATACAAACACCGAAGCTTATTAACCGTTTACCTGCAGAGGAACTGCACAATAAAGGATATAAAACCAGCAGCACATTCACAACCCAAAAAGCCATTCCCCGACCTCCTCCTCTTTCCACTTCTCCCGCCATAACAACGGAATTGAACGGGGCAGCGAAATCGAGACTTGGAACGCAAACTCTGCTAATCTCCAAGGGCGCAACCAGTCAAATGCTCATACGTGAGACTGACGGGCGAGCCAACCAATCGGTGTTTAGCTTTGCTTCTTCCTATGGCGTGTGACTTCCGCTTTCTCCCTCAGCGGACTGAATGACAGGGGTTTGAAAAAAAAGACAGCTGCCATAGGTTAATAGAAACTGACGCGCCTGCCGTGCGTATATCCGAATATCTACAACGTCCTTCTTTTCTCTAACGTATAGTATTAATACCGAAAAGAAATGAAAACAAGCAAATTTAAACGGGGCTGCACAAGGAGGCGATACAAATAAATACGTTTAATAAAGTAGCGAGAAACTTAAGTTTTGATGAAGTAGAAAGGAAATGGTTGCAGTCACAGGGCGACCACGTGTTCCTCGAGTGCTATAAACAATTCTTGAATTAGCGGGATGTGCTAGGCAGCCGCGATTACTATGTTTCCTGTTTCCATCCATACTTCCCAGCCCTTGAAATGGCCGACAAGATCACTTATTTCAGGCTTGTGGTTAGTGGTGTGGCTGGGTGGAACTTTACTGAGACATGATATATGATTAGTAGCGGAGAGTAAGGAATGAGGAATAGTAATTATTTTATTTATATATTGTACACTCATTTTTGTGATTTGTTTCTAGGGCTGAATAATATACTCCTAATCACCAAACATTCTGAACTGTTGAGATCGAAAGAAGAAGTAGGGCCAGTGGGAATTGGGTCACAAAGACCATCGTGGGACGTTTGCAGCAACATGGGTTATCCTCAGACTTGGAAACCCTCTGGGCTTTGCCTGGAGGCTCCGGGTGAATGGCTGCTTCTCTGGGTCACCACGGAAAAACTCCCCATTCTCTGCCATTTCACCTCAAGCCATGGCGTTTTCTTGCACGTGGGGTTAGCCCCGTACACAGCGGCAGCAGGACCGCCATAATGCCAGGGGGACCACCTACCTGTAGTCCAAAAGGGAAGACTCCAGGTAGCTGATGCCTTGATGTTCAAGGGTATAGAATGAAAAGGTTTAGCTTTATGTTGGTGCGACCAGATGTCTGTTTGCAGGGGACAGTACCTGGTCTCTGTTTCTCCCACAAGATTTCCCCTGAAACTTTAAGTGTAAATGTAATGTATATTTTAAAAGAAACTTGACTTTGTGATCGTGCATTCTGAAGTTTCCAAAGTGTTGAAAAGTTATTTCTATTTGATAAAGTTGCTTTTTTCCCCCTCCTTGATTTGATCTGCACTTAGATTTTGTCCCTTAGGGCAGGGGTTGCAATTGCGAACAGGCGTTTAAATACATAAAAGTTACCTATATTGTAGAAAAAAAATAACAAAAGTGTGACTGCACCTAGATGGGATTCTGAGGTGCTGTAGTTGTAATAATTAAGGATCTTAAAAGTACCCAGGAGTATAAGGAGCACTGATGGGCTTTATGGGGATGCCCTGTTTGGTTCAGCTGGAGATCCCCATGAACATGCTAAAATAAGCAGAAGAAGTGTACTTTCATCAGATATTACTCGTCAATAGTATAGTTTCACTCATGACTACAGAATAAATTAAAGTACAGTGAAACAATCAATTCATGCAGTTTCATCAAATCACCTTGATCCAAGATTCAAAGGATTGAATACTGAAGCATGAAGAGAGAATTATAAAACAAGCAACACATTAGAATGTAATCAAGCTACCTGCAGAATCCAGAATATCTTTGGGTATTTGGTACAGGAATGCAATCTACCAAACATATCCCTCCTGCAACATGAAGGTCTTTGTGTGACTACTCCTTGTCCTTCTTAATGGCTTTAGATTCCTCGATCTTCTGCAGCATGTGAAAATGGGTCCGTGCTAAATACACAAAACTTCAAAAATTTAATATATTTGTGAAGGAAAAGTGTTTTGTGAATCTTGTTTTTCTTTCTTTTTGAGCTCGCTTTCTATGTAGGGCCACCATTGGTCAATAAGCTATTGGGAGAGATAGTGGAATAGAGACACCGCTAATAGGTTGGTTGGAAGGAAGTGAAATGGCTTTGGAAGAGGCTTTGATGAGACACGGTTATTGTAATGTAAAAGATGAGAGGAGGGGACATTATTCCTCCACATTGTTAATTTACCGGTATATTCATGGTAACCTGTTTGCTCTGGATGCCTTTGCAAGAGCTGGGATGGAAAGGCCTTGATGGAAGAGCAATGTAATAGAGTGAGAGTATATTGGGGCACAGAAGCACATGCCACTAATGTAGATGTGCACATGCAGAGAGTTAGGAGGTGGGCACCGTATGGCAATAAAATAAGCAAGCAGCGTTTCATTGTTTCTCCTTTAATTTGTACCTTGTGTACACACTGAAATACTAGCAGCAATACATTCATACTAGCAGCAATACATTCATCCCTTTGTTTAGTTTTCTGTTTATACCTTGTACCCTGCCAACGTAGCAACATAAATGCTTACTAAGCGGTGAGTGGGTTGTTTGGACCCACAGAGAAGTAAAAATATAAGTATATGTAAATGTATACATGTGTTGTCCTCATCATGAAACACTGTTATCAGTACCACCAGTATCCAGCCACCAGGGGGCAATAATAGTTATGGTATGAGACCTATTGATCATGGAAACGCAAAGAGGCTAATAGTGAATTCTCATAATAACCATTAAAGGTGTGTGGCAGATAAAAGTGATTGCTGTTTTTAAACAAAGTGCTCTTTTGGTAGATTACAATAATTGTTAAATGTTGTTTTAATTTTTTAATTCACGAAAAATTACAAACCTTAGTAAAGCCCCACATTCTAGGCATGCCTCTAACCACAGCCCCCAAACACTCCGAGCGTTTAACCCTTTGATGACAAAGCTGTACATGTACGGGCTCAAAATGCATTTTTTTCAATGGGTTTAGGGACTGCCCAAGGGGTTAAAATGTAGAGAGGCTATGCATATTTTACCAATGTTTTCCATTGCATCTTCAGAAGTGTCATATTCCTTTCTCAGTGGGCACACGGTATGAAAAGCTGAGCAGATGGTGCCATAGTTTGAACCAATAGTAGACCTGCAGATCATTTCTATGCTATTAAAAGCAGAGCATTGTATAAAGCAAAGGTAAAAAATGTAAAGTAATATAGGATGATTGTATGGCACCTTTAAGAGACTTATAAAATGCATCAAGCAGGGCAGTAATGATCATACCTGGGAACTTCCCAGGACGCACTGCTTGGGGCATTCCCGCTTCTGTAGAGTGGCTTCCTGAAGCAGATAGCCCCAGTGGGTGAGCAGTTAGAGGGAGGTGGGTAGGGAGTGGGTGAGACCAAACGCCACCCCTGTGCCTGGCTTCACAAATATGGTAATGGTTTTAATGAATCGTGTAGTAGGCATATTTCAAATCTGTCCTCAACAAAAACTGATATATCTATTGTGACATTGTAGAGCCACAGAGAGATGCTTTGTTGTATTTTATGCACAGATCATGTGCAAATTATATGTATGGGTCTCTGGGGTAGAGCGTTTGGAGAGCATAGCGGGTCAGTGTTCAAACTCCAGTAAACTTTATGTCCAAGGAATTACAAACTCCAGTCCATGATTTTCATGAAGCCTGCAACAGATGCTGGAAATGGACATTTAATTTTCCTCAAGCCACAGAACCAGGCAGACTGTCAAGAGGGAGAGGAATTACCCCTGTCCTTCTAGGTCAAGGAGAAGCCCTAGAGAAATACCTCCTTGGACGTGTGTGTGCATTGTCTTCCTGAGCCTGGCTTAGCTGGGTCTGGCAGGGGGGAATGAGGTAGGGAATTTTTAAACTGGCCCACCTGGGCCAGCAAATTATAGACCAGAGAGGGCTCCAACTGGCAGCTTGACTTTTAGTTAATGATTTTATTTTGGGAATATTTGTTTTTTACACCTTTATAGTCACAGAGTCACAGTGTGCTGGAAATACATTGTTCCTGAGCTTTATTGCCCTTAAAGACCATGATAATTGGAAGTGACATTTATGGACGTCAGCTACAGGGTTTTGTCACTTTGTATATGTGATGGAATATACCAGGCAGTTATAACAATGAAAAATGTTCAGCTGGTTACTTACTTTCATCATTTACCATACTTTTCTATACTGCAAGTATTTTTCCATGCAGATGTTGTAATAACACCTCCTTTTTTTTTTCATTTTCTTTTTATTCGTTTACTAGTGGAAATACATAAATTGCTGTCTCTTATTTGGCGTAGTTAAATCATTTTCCTCCCCCTAGTGTACCTAAAAAGAAAATAAAATGAGTGTTGGCACATTTCTTTGTTGAAAGTGATAGCGGTAGCTTTGAAACAGTGCACTAAAAATGGTATATTAAAATGTTCTCTAGATTAAACAGTCTCTAGGAGTTAAAATTGATTCATAAGCTGAGTGTGTTGAAGGTGCTATAGACATTATTCTGTTGCGATGCATTCACTTTTGAAGGGCAGTATGTGTTACACCTGTGGGCTGCTACAGACGTCACACACCTTATAAAAATAGCATCCTCTCTTTCTGTACAGTGAATACAGGACCCTAAGTTTCCCTGTGTACAAATGTAATCAAATTAACTCGCAACATTTAACGTGCCAAACACATCATGGAAAAACATAGCGTTAATGACACTTGACATGTCTGACATGTCATGGGTGAAATGAGCATAGAAAGGAATCATCAATCTTCCTTACTCTGGAGTCCTGTATATCTGATTGCAGTACCTGTGGTCAGCCAGTAGATGGGTCATCAGTGGTGCCAGCAGGGTCTTAACAGATTTTGTGGGTCCTCTAGTATTCTTGTTGGTGTTTCTGGCAATGTCAGCACTGACACATTCAGAAAAGAATGCTCAAGGGGGGGAGTTGAAGCGTTAAAAACCCAAAACAATTAAGTGTATGTGACACTATGTGAGCACTAATCCAGATCTCACAGGGGTGTCCCGGCAGTCCTTAGGCACCATGACCCTCTAAGCACCTGCAGGAAAAGCAGAATGGTTCGCTCGATATTTCTAGATGGAAAATGTAATTTATGACGTTCATACAATGCTTAGTTAAGTACTCTTAATATGGATGTTTTTTTTTCCCAGTATATCCAATTGGAGGCCTATGAACGTGTTACGGTCCTCATCCTTCCTGAACATTGTATTACCGGTATATTTTGTTTCTTGGCATTTACATCTCTAGACTTCGTAAAGGTACATTGACCAACCACACCCACATATTTCCCAACACTGGTCATGGATTGCTAAGGTGGAACAGATCTATGAATATACTTAAAAGCCTATATACAATGCTTAACCCCTAGCCACCCATATAGCAGTTCAGGTACGCCCATAAAAAAAGGTGTCAGGGTGTCCCTTTGCACGTCGTGGAAGTGACAGGAACACCTAATGACAGCATGGACTCTCCTCTGTCACCCGATGCCAGAGACACCAGCATAGATTGCTTACTGCTAGCAAATCCAGTATAATGGTGCGATCCCCATACGATGTGGATGCCCAATTGGACATTTAAAGTCACAGAGTCACAGTTTGCTGGAAATACATTGTTCCTGAGCTTTATTGCCCTTAAAGACCATGATAATTGGAAGTGACATTTATGGACGTCAGCTACAGGGTTTTGTCACTTTTGTATATGGGATGGAATATGCTGACACGCACCTGAAGGTCTTTAGAAAAGAGAACCAGGAGAGTCTACCCGGATCCTGCTGGGATCTGTTATTGCTCCTCTTTAAATCAGCACATTTTTTTAAATGAAATATAAATAAAATAGTAAAAGAAACTAAACTTAATAGGGAGCCCAGTGATGTCATACTATGTGGGGTATTACTATAATCAGGGGATGTTGCCGAGCATTAACTGGGCAATAGTACTTACTGTTTTGAAGAAATCCTAAGCAACATTGTAAAAAAAATGTTTGTTTTCTTACATACTATGATTAATAGCTATGTTTATGTATTTCCATGATTTTGAAAGGAGCCGCTTGTCCCGAACCCAATGATGTATAATTTGTGTGGGTACATCAAATATGGAAAAAGGAATCATGGTTTAACAAACATGGTAAAATGGCACAAAAAAACCTGAAAGGGTTAAAACACCTACTGTACAACCATTAATAATTTAGTAACAAATTAATAAAATAACTAATGAAGCGGATCAACTCAAAAACTAACGATCAAAAAACATAAATGCTTATAAGCTCCCAAAATTGTGGTTTTTTATAACTCTGTATATCTATTTTATATGTCCTAAAGTGTATACAGTTTCTGAATTATATATTATATTCAAGATTTAAGGTAAATTCCATGTTACAAATTAGGAAAATCTTTGCTACTACCAACACCATCTAGCTCAATTAGTATAAATCTTAGCAACAAATCTGGTTGTGAATCGTCTCACTGGAATCAAAATGTTACCCTGTTTGTTAGCTTTTCAGTCTTAGTAGGGTTAACACATCTGCACGCACATTTTGGAAACATGACAATAGAAAAAGAGGAAGAAAAGCATATAAATTATGTGTAAGCATAAAGAAAATGGTTCTAATTGAAGTTTCTCTCCATCTTCTATCGTTCTCCGGTTTGTGGATGTTTTGGGGTCCCATAGGGATGGAGGCTCGTAGGTGGGTAGAGATCTTCAGATTTGGCAGCAAGCATTTCTCAATGTCCGTGGGAGGAAGGAAGTGCGTCAGGGGAGAGTGTAGGCACGGGGACACATAGATGCAGTGAGATGCATCTCAAAATAGCCTGAAAAGAAGAATGGCAGAAAGAAAGGTTAACAAAAATAAGATGACTTGCCTTGGTCACACGGCATGCAGGTTTCATATAATGAGAGTTTATTTGTTACCGTAAAAGAAGAACATTTGTGTATTAAGATTAAAAGCAGAGCCTCCGCAGTGCTGCAGATGTGGTTAATTAAACTCTATTTCTCTGTCTGGACATGTTATTAGCAAGAAAGAAGCTAGTTTGAGAGGTGCTGTGCCACTTGGAGCACCATCTTCTCGCTCTAGTATGCTAAAGTGGCAATAAACATTGCTTTTTCTTTCATGAAAATGATTCATCAAAGCATACTAATATTGAAAGCAAGCTTTGCCATCTTAACATTTAATATTGTTTGCCGATTCCACTATCTACCAGCTAAATTACATGTTTCTGAACTAAGGTAATTTCATTTGGGTCATTCTGTCACTTTTCATGCCGCACCTCTTCTAAAAGTATGTGGCAAAAGTTTTTGATTTTGATCCTTGTTATAAAAGTCTGGGCCAGCAGGTGCACAGACCTCAACCAGACGATGTACAGTGCTGGGTACATTGTGATGAGACCACTCCTTGGCACCTCGGCAGTAACTAAATTCTGCGTGGTTGAACGCTCTTTGTTGTTAATTTTTCTCCTTCCCGTTATTAATTATGTTGCTCTTCTTTTCACTTTTTTTCCACTTCTGTCACACATTTAGTGAACAAACTTGAGTTGTTTATCATTTTATATAATTGCTGGACTACTACTACTACCACTCTGAAATAAAATTCAAACATCATTAAGTACATTGAAAAATAAACTTATATGCAGTAGTTGGAAAAATAGGTATTTTACCGAAAAGTTTTTTTCCTCCTGCTACGTGAGCTGCATCGGTTTGTTACGTTGAAGATCTGTTGCTCCGAGTCCTGTACGCAGCTTCCCTGGTTAGCACCCACTGTTACTCCTTTTGGATTTCACCTTTGAGGACTTTGAAGGATTTTCGCTAGTCCTTCGTGTGAACTACATTATTATCAAGCATATATTTTTTCTTTTTTTGTTTGAAAGATTATTACTATTTTATATTTTATTTATATTTGTGTAGCACTGACCTCTTTTTTTTTCATTTTTTCCGTTAAATCGACCAACCAGCCATTGTATGGACCTTAATTTATATGAAAAATGAGAGGTCCCTTTAAATTTAGGTGATGTCCCCCTTGCAAATACATGAGGGATACTGCAGAACTCAGATGCTTACTATCCGTGGTTGTTAAAGAGTTAACACATAGCTCCTATTAAAAGGTGATGTGAGTAAAGTGCTCTGTTCTCCACATACATCAGTCTGGTGCCACCTTCCTCCCACCCCCACAGCCATACCATGACAGCCTACCATATATGTGTGGGTTTCACGTTTTCTAGGCTTTATTTTTTTTTAAATTTCTTACTCTTAGACGTTTGGGGATAGAAATTTTCTATTCTTGTCACTTAATCAAGTACACGTTTTCAAGTGGCCGGAATCTGCAGGAAGCTAGATAAATCCCAGATATTGTGATATGTTAATTCTGTAAGGACCAGTCTGAATAATTTCAAGTGCCTAACGAATAATGGGTTTACTGAACCATAGAAATAGATGATTGTGATAGTTCACGTCAGTCGGAAGAAAGCTTGCAGAATCTGCATCACACCCTATAATATATCCCTAGTTTGTGACAAATGTGCTTAACCGATTAAGCAGTCATTATATATATTTCAGTGGAATGCACTAAACGTTTGCAGTATGTATATTTTGCAGAGCATAATTTACTTGGTAACCCAGTTAGATGTCAGTAGATTTATGCTGAAAACAGACATGATAAATACACAACAAATGGCAAGCACACTGAAACCTGTGCGTTTTCATGTTTTGTTTGTTTTTTATTTTTTGTAAGGAGCAACTCAGGTCCAAAATTTAAAAAATGGTAAACTAATGGTCCAATTCGTTGCTCTAATGAGATGATTCCTCTTAGGACTTTGTACCGGACTTGCTTTTCACAAGTGTCACATCCAATGCTGTCCCATTGTATCTAAATGTTAATAAGATCATTCATAGTAATGACAAATTCCCAGACCCTTCCAGAAACAATTCTTCAATCATGTAAAGTGCCATCCCAAGATTTTAGCCACATTTTATTGCCGTGTGACACAAAAGCAATCATCGAATGGTTCTTGCCAAAGTAACTGTTGAAGCTTTTTAAAGATTTCTGTGATTTGCATATGATTAAACCTTCAGATCCAAGAATAAAATGGCAGCTCTGCTAAGGTTTATTTGCTTACCACAGTATTAACGACATCACTTTTAACACCAGTATTGTAATACGACATCTTGGTCAGTAGAACAAATAAACCCCACTATGATACCTTGAGATGAAAAATGGTATTCTCTCTTAAAGGCCCCCAGATTATATTTTAGGTGCTGAATGATGACTTCACTTCTTCATTTAGAAGAAAAGTCACAGTGATTATTACTCTTATCTAAAATGTCAGCAGGACAGGTGACATATGTCTAAAACTTACACCACCCCTTCGTTACTAGGATCTCTGCTAGCTGATCATTCACATGGGGATCAGCAACACAGGGCTATGGAGCAATGCTTTCTGATCACAGTGCAATCAGCACCAGGGCCAACTGATGATGGCAAGGTGGCCCTGGCACTTTACGACATTAAGGCTGACAGCTGGATATGTGTGGTCCTTGCTACTTTTTTCTGCTCGTGTATCATGAGACTAGGCGTATATCCAGTGGTTATCTGCTAATGTTGACCAGATGGCCTCCAGGGATTTGCCAGTTGCGCCTGATGGTCAGTCAGGATCTCAGCAGTACAGAAGAAATCAGTAGGAGATAAAAAAAATAATTTAATGTATCAATTTGGCCATTTGTTATTATTATTATCTTTTATTTATATAGCGCCAACAATTTACGCAGCGCTTAATACAATACATATAAAAACTATATACTGTATTACTGCTCTAATCAGAGAATATGTGAATGTAAATTGGGTTGTTTTGCATTGGCTATTGCATTTTTTTTAGCATATGTTTTTGTTAAATATAAGAAGTAATAATTATGTTATGTTTGATGTATCTCTGTGGTTTCATAATACATCTGGGTGCACCAAACATGGAAAAGGGAAGTCATAGTTTAAGAAACATACAGCAAAGATGGCAAAAAAAAAGCTTCAGCCAGCCTCAAAAAGGGTTTAAGATGTCAGCTGTGTGCCCCTGTGTAACTCAATGAAGCGCGGCTATTATAAAAGCCCTTAGCTAAATGGAAACACTTTGCGGTTTTTAACATAAATGTCCCTATTCTAATGTAAAAAATAGAGAATAGAAAATGAGTAACATGTTTGTTGTCATATACCGGCCTCTCACATACTTCAAGGTTTGTCCTTGGTTTAGAAATCCTACACAGCGTTTTGCCTTTCCTGGAATTTTTCCCAATACTTAAACCTAGTGTTTTTAGACCTGTGTAAACAGTAAAGAGCTTCATATTTTTATAGATGTATACATTTATGTTTTAGTGAATATAGATTTTATGCCACTACAGGATCACTACATTCATGCGTTATGGAGACACGCTTTGCCATAAACAAACTATAATGGTGTTTCTTGTGAGAAGTAGAAGACACAGAAATATCTCATGGTAAGCTTTACATTTTGGTTGCTGAATTGCACTTTTTTATCCATTATATTAAGTCCATATATGGTTTTGAAGCTTTCTCTCTCCTGGCGATTGAATGAGATGTAGTGTGAGTGAGATGATTTAGGTTTATTCACAAAATGATGTAACTTGTAACTGCTGTAACTAGATGCCGTGAAATTCTGTATTATCGAAACATTCAGAAGCAGAACTTACTTATTTTGTATCAGCAAAACAAACTGGGTTAATATCAATTGTGTGTAAGAAACAAATGTTATCATGTTGCTGCTTTTGTGGGCAGTTTCAGCAGCGAAATGGTTTTCTAAAGGGCGGTCTTGCCCCTGATTTGTTTTGCTGTGATAGAAGTGATAGAAGGTTTGTATTTAGCCCTTCCCCCAGTACTCCTACACAGACCCTGACTTACGGAGAAAGACTCTCATTGCAATGTGCATGTGGGTGGAAGACAGCAGTGAGAGCTCAGAAACCTCAGGCAGAACAGAGCCAGGAAGAGAGGAGTGAGTGAGAAAGAGAAGGACAGTAGAAGGTAGGGGGGAGATAGCAGCTACCAGACAACATATAGACATCAAGTTCAGCAGGAGGCGTGGGTAAAACTGTAGATTAGGTGAAAAGAGTTCATGGGGATAATTTGTTGGAGGCTAGGAGTTAAAGAGGAATAAGCAGTGGCATCTGACACCAAGAAAGGAGCCCTCTTCTCCAGTGTTAGCCCATAAATCTTCAGGAGCATCTTACAGAGGTTCCATTCACCTTGCTCAGTTGTTTAGGCTTTGGACCACAATACAACTGGTATATGCAAGGAAATCCACACTTCATGGCGGAGAGACCTGGCAGACCAGATGAACTGAAACGTGCTCCCAAACCAAGGCAAGTAAGTTAGCACATGCAACATGTGAGTTGGTGCAGTTGGCTTTTATCCATGCAGGTGGGAGGCTTTGATTGTAAACCATCAGCAGACAATAGTTGGCCCTCCAGGCGCCACAAGACAGGCAGTTATAGCCTTAAAACTGTTGGCTGATCATTGCATGCAGTTATTCTAACTTCCAGTTACCTAC
Organism: Spea multiplicata; assembly: GCA_009364415.1. NCBI lineage: Eukaryota > Metazoa > Chordata > Amphibia > Anura > Pelobatidae > Spea > Spea multiplicata. Next base: position 39,462,042 of record VKOC01000002.1, on the reverse strand, counting down.
TTAGCCTTGTGCTGTAAAAGCTGCACTGCAGGGGTTTGGTTTTGAACCTAAAAGTTCCATTGTGGCTGTAATATAATGGCTGGGATGAACAAAATGCTTTCAAATACCTGTCAGGAAAAGGTCCCTCAATAGCCACGATGATGCTTTATATAGACACTGATGTAAGATATTTTGACAACACAATAAATGTTTTCAGTTGCAGGATTAAAACCCCAACACAAAGGCATTAAATTAGATATAACTTGCAAACATTCCTCTGTTAAATGGCAGATGTAGTCACCCTACTGATGGTGAGCATCATTAAAATGACACAAACTAAAGCAAATGACATTTTATGGCGTTGAAAGTGAAAGATTCAAGGTACTTTGCAGGTATACACTTAATAGCAAAAATGACTTAAGTAGCAACACAAACACCTTTGTGTAGAATTTAGCAAAAATATAAATAAGTTGAGGAAATCGTAACAACAGCAAAATATAGCATTGGGGATATTTTGTACATTGTTCTTAAAAAGCTAATTATAGACCTTGTATGGTATTTAGACACCTGGAATTAGCAGGTAGTATGATGTATTAATCTACAACACAAAGAGCTTCATTGTAGTGGAATTTAAGTGAACCATGTCCAGCTAATCCATCGTCATTTATTTATTTATTTATGAACTGTTATAGTTATCTTAGTCTCTATGTATACTGTTGACTAAGTGGTCAAATGAATCAACTTCTGTTTTATTTCTCTATGAATCCTATGTTAAATCTGGGAACCCTCTGGGACTGGGACCAGACATTTAAAATGTCCGGTGATTGTGGCTTGTGCATGAGGAGCTGAAAAAGGCCACACGGTTCAATTGACTTGTCTGGGTCTTGTTCATGGGGAGACTGAGAAAAGGAAACTACATGCAGGGGTGTGCATCAAAACTGACGGGCCCCAGGGCAACATGCTTAGCTGAAGAACCACACCTATGATTTGGATACATCTAAGAGTTTCATTGCAAGCAAACAGGACATCTTCTGTGGCCTATGATGTCATTAACCTTGGCATTCACAGTAGGCAGTTGGCTGGATATAGGAATAAGCTATTACTCATTTGAGATAATGCAAAGAAGAACAAGAGGTTCTTTGTGTTGGAGACATCTCAACTAACCTACTATGGGAATATGGAACTGATTCCTATAGCTAACACAAAAAGTAGATGTTTCATTTATTTTGAGCAGCAGTAATAGGAAAATGTGAAAAAGCAATATTCTACAGAGCAATAACAAAAAGATGTTAAATCGGGGATCACAAGCTTCTGGTAATTTATGTACCACTGACAACGTCCATAATGCATATCTAAAAGATATTTTAAAATTGAAATATTTAATCAACTACAATTATGGCTTATTCATATTTTGTTTCTGGGAATGCTTAATTATCATGTGACGCAAAACCAGGCACTGATAGGTTGTTACAAAAGAAACAAAAAAAGCTTCTAAAAAATGTCAGTGTTGTCGGCCAAGGTTTATTTGTTTAACATCCTAAAGAGTACTTGTGGAATTAAGATTTTGTCTAAGTGGAATATTTAGGTCTTGTGGCTCTGCTACAGGCTGCCTCTGATCTCACATTCCAAGAGGTGAACTTTTAAACTAGATACTTCCAGAACATTAAAACCAATAGACAACCAAATACACACAAGGAAAGCATAGTTTTATTTTAGTTATGCTGAAAGTTGAACATTCACTTTTAAATCAAGAATACACACAACTAAAAGTGGTAGGAACCTATAAGAAAAATGAGTATTTCAGTCACTGAATAAATAAAGAGCTGGAGTTCCATGCCAATCCTGTGTTGTCCCAAAGCTATGCATAAAGCAGCAGGCATATACAAGCGAGGGAGCCCATGTAACAATGTGGAAGAAATAAATAACATGCTGTATATTCTCACCTGAATGTGCCTACCTAGTATTCCTTTATTGAAAACGTTATACTTTTGATTATGTGAGTCTTACGTGTATTGCAAGATAACCATGTCACGGAGAGCACTTGTTTCTACCGTCTGTCTTGGTATGGGCTTGAGCCTGGCTGAGGCCTGGTTTGGATGTAGGACTTGCAAGATATAACTAGTTAAGCCCCCCCCCTACTGACATTGGGTCATTTGGGTGTTCATTTGGAAGCTCATAAGGACATGTGTGCTGGTATGGCACGCCCTGGCCAGCTCGTCCTCCTCTAGGTGCGCAGTTTTGAGAAAATGCTACATTTAATCTGACACAGAGGCAGCAATTCTGGCTCCTGCTTGCAGAGGGGACTTCAGACTGTCAGCAGACAACCTGTTCCCCTACACAGTTATTCTGACAGGTGCAGGATGCACAATCTACCCCAGATAACCATATTGTGTGCAGGCCTGTTCTAGAGCTTAATTTACAATGGCTGTGTACTAATAAAGACATTAATTAATAGTAATTTTAGGTTTAAGGAAGACGCAAGGCCATTGCATTTCACCCTGCTGTTGATCCAGAAGTTATAAAACCTGCAAAGGTAGATTACCTATAATAATGAAAATAATTGTGAGGTCACTTTTTTATGTTGTAGCAAATGGATAGATCAGCTTTTGGGTATAGTCAAAAATGTGTTGGATGACACTCATCTTAAAGATTAATATGATCTTTACAAAAATGTTTACAAAATGCAATAATTCTCCCTAAAAACATTTTTCTCTAGAACAAGCACAGATCAGACTTGCCTCCCTCGTACCCTTGGTGAGCTACAGCTTTATCGTGTCCTACAGAAAGCAAATTTGCTGGGTTATTATGACACATTCATCCAGCAAGGAGGTGATGACGTGCAGCAACTTTGTGAAGCTGGGGAAGACGAGTTTTTGGAGATCATGTCCTTAGTTGGCATGGCAACAAAGCCATTACATGTCCGACGACTGCAAAAAGCCCTAAGAGATTGGGCCACCAACCCCGGACAATTTAACCAGCCACCTTTGGGAAGCGTGACTGTCAACAGCAGCATTCCATTATTCAAGATATCTGAAACAGGAAGGGTTGGAAGACATAGCAATGGCCATCTCAGCAGTGCAGAAGGTCAGGGTAAAGGCACTTTAGCTTTTGGACACCCAGAAAAACTTGAACAGAGTGGCAAGTGTTCCCCCTCCCAACCGGAAAGGAGAGCTTGGATAGGCCAAATTCCTATGGACCTAGATGAAGGAGTTGATGAGTATGCTGACGAGGAAGATAATGAAGGGACCATGCAACTTGCCCAAACTGGTGAAAGACTAAACGCTGAGATGGTACAAGTTATTTCAGATAGTGTGGAAAGGCTGATGAAAGGGTTACCTCGAGGAGATCTAGTTGAGGCTCGATCCATTCTTAAGCTAAACAAGAAATTGGGCCGTTCACTGGGCCATATCTTTCAAATGAGTGATGGAGGTCAGAGGAAAGAACGGGAGATTCGCCAGCACAGTGCCATCTATGGAAGAAGTGAATCCAAGAGACGAGAGGGGAAGAGGCTCACATTGCATGAGGTCAGATATATCACAGTTGTACTAACTGTTAACATATTTGTTATCCCCTTAACAGGTTGGATAGATAGGAGTAACTTATTGAAATAATGCTATCCTTCCTAAAGTGACAGTCTCATTCAGAAACTGCACCTTATGCGTGGTCTGACGAATCACACCACATGACAGAAGGCGTGTTTGGCCAAACATATATCTCCATGGCAGATATCTGGAGGGTGGGGGAAGGGGCAAATGCATATGGTAGAAAACCCCCATGTATTTGCCAAGTGACACCGCATACATTTAAAGGGGCCACTCAGCTTTCATATGTATTAACATAAATATGACGATGGAGTGTCCCTGAAACCTTTAAGCATGAGCACACATTGATGTGATTTTATTCTACTACCAGAAGGCCTGAAATGTATTCTATACATGCAAAAGCTGCCCTTTTTACGATTTGGGCCACTTATTCAATTTTGTGAAAATTATTACAAGATCGCACTGTAGAGCACCACTAACAACTCTTTAAGGGTTAATGATGTTTTTTTGAGTATTTAGTAGATATGGTACAAGAGGATTATTGTGTTTGTGGTAGAGTAGGCATGCCCAAATGCTGCTCCGCTGACCAGAAGAAAAGAAACTGGCCTAGAGACCTGGACAGTTCCCGGCTAGTAGAGAGAGATGTGCCGACACCTTCCCAGAATTCTACCTGTTGTAACGTGGCAGGTTGGCAAGTATGATAGATACGATTGTGCTAGGGGTTGAAAAAAGAGGGCCTACTAGGGAAGGCTTGCAGAGGAACCATTATTATTAAAGATGGTCCTGATTCTGGAGTGGTCATAGTCTCATTAACAGTACCTTAATTAACATTCATGATAAATTAATAATAAAATAATACGTAACGCTAGAACAAAGCAATGACAGCTGTTTCATCTACTAATTATGGTTTGTGTTAAATATTATGGTAATAATGATTATGAAGATGATCTGTTATTATCATTATATTTTTTTTGAGGAAGATTTCTCTAATGCAAAACATAAAAACATATGTTTCTTTTACAACATAAAACCCCAGGTATAACACACACCCATGTAATATGCATACTAAATTCAAAGCTAATGAAGACTTTTTTGCGAAGACTTAAAACACACCAATATTCTGCTTGTTCTAAAATAAGGAATATATGTGAGATGTTACAAGAAATTATCAGACATGCCTGTCTATCGTTTTTTATTAACTGTCGGAGCTCAGTGATGGTTTTGCTGAACCATATAGCTAAAAACTATAATCAGTCATAAGACAATCAGTCTCATAAGACACTTGGCCTTAATGCCATAACACAGACTTAAACAGATTTCCAAAATAAAATGTAAATTAAAAAAAAAATATATTTTTTCATTAAATATGATCTTCTAAAGATAGTAGCAATGGATCATTATCTTTCAATAATACACTGTAAGGCTAGATGGGCTGAATGCTTCCTATCTGCCTTGAAATTCTATGTTTCTATATTTTGTTTTTATTATTGTTATCTTTTATTTATATAGCGCCAACCATTTACACAGCGCTTCTTACAATACATATATGACCAGAGTTGAACTGACAGACTAAGACAAACCGGGCCCTGCTTGCAATGGTACAATCGAAAGGTTCTCGATGTTCTCGATGTTCTTACAATCTAGATGTTCTAAGAATGCTTACTGAGCGGTTCATAATTTTATAAACCTTTCCTCTCTCTTTGACCTTCAGCTTACAATAAACGAGGCAGCAGCTCAGTGTTGTATGAGAGATAATACATTACTGCTACGCAGAGTGGAGCTGTTTTCACTGGCAAGGCAGGTTGCCAGAGAGAGCTCGTACTTGGCCTCACTCAAGTGCACCAGGTAAGTTTGCCTCTCGACTCAAATGACCTAATAAAAAAATATACGTATATAAAGGAAAGTCAGAGCTCTCCTGAGATATATATATATATTTATATATAAGGAGAAAAAATGTACACAAAACAGAGCAAGAAATCAAGCATGCCTAGCGAAAAACATTCAACACCGGAGGTATAAATATCGGGCATCACATTATATGGCCATATATTGCTTGGCCCGCCGCTGCGTCGATGTACCCCAAATGCAGTGAGTCCCATCTCATTTTTCACAACTATATTGCTTACCAAGAAGCTGAATCAGTGGGACTGGACTGCATATGTAAGCCCAAAAAGCCTCTGAAGCAATTTAAAAGCCTTCTCAGGACACCAGTAATGAGACAGCTGTGTGGCACGTGGGATGCTCAACCCTGAGGCTTGGTCAGAATCTGCAAATATATATACACATCAACAAAAAAATATACAGAAAGGGGAGCGCATGCTGCTAAAAAGAATAAAAGGCGTGCACATTCAGATTCCCGGGCGGCTGCTAAATTATGCCAATATGCCAATATTCATGCCTTAGATATGTGTTGGTTTTTTTTTAATGGTATTCACTGGGTATGTGCTGATTTTTCTTTGTTTTCTATTATGATGAATTAAGCAATTATTTAGCCTGGCAGAAACACATTCAGTTTAGCAGCACGTAAGCCTCTGTTAATAGAAACATAATGCGGTCTCTAAAATAGGGCACAATAACCTGCACTTTTTTTTAGCTGCTGAATGACTAAAATGCTTTGCCACATAGCACAGATATAATCTGACTGACCAAGGGCATTTAGGAATAATATCACTTTGATGAACAGCGGTGGAATGTGACGGCACCGCGTATTGCATTAGTCGCGTCGTTTTATGTTCTGTAAAAGTGTAAGCTTTTAATATCATGCTTTTTTGTTCTAGATTAAATCCAGACGATACTGGGGCACCACAGACAAAAATGCTGAAACAAGAGGTAATTCTGATGTTAACGATTTATTATTCAGAACAGAACTAGTTGTCAATAACTGCATTGTGTTCCAGTAATTAACCCAATCAAACAGCTTCTTTCCTCATGTCACATCATATGATATTATTTGTTATTCCAGTCTGTCTGTTAAAATAATTATACTTGACCCAACTTTATGGTTCTATAGTAAAAATGGTCAAAGCGTTCATTTTAGTTTCTATCACATTTAGAATTAACCATACGTCGATAATCTGTGCAACACATTTGCCGTTTTCAAAGGTGAAGAAGCCCCCTGCTCTCCTTACATATTGTAATATCAGAATGGGTGTCTGAATGACACTTGGTCTTTGGTGACCCTGTGTAAGGTTTCCAAACTTTTCGCCTATCTTCAGGGTACCACCAAATTAATTTCAAAAATTTCCCCTATGGGCACTAGGGCTTGAAAACTGTGGAGATCTGGTTACATGGGTGCAGAAATTCACAGATGCGTACACCCCCCATTTTTAGTACCCGCTTTATTTTCAAAAATAGCTATACAACACTACAGGGATTGGTAAGGATTAGAATAACCCGTCACTTATTTATGTTGGTTCTAGAAACTCATATTGAATTTGTGAAGAGTGAAAGGAACGTGGGTATACATTTGACATAGAATGACATTGCGACAAATGGAGAATTGTTGAGAGAAAATAAAGAATGGACAAAGGGTGCAGTGAGGATGTCAAGAAAAATTAGTATGGGGCTTTTACACAGTATGGTTAGCTAGTGAAATAATGTCCCTATATGACAAAGAACACAATATATTTTCTTTGTATGAGTCTTTACTGGGTGGAGGTGATTTTTTTCCCCCATGATAAAAAGCTACAGAAGTACTATGGATCTTGGGTCCCAATTTATTGGCATACTGTGGGGATGGTGTATATAAAAAATGACCTTAATGTGTCTACTTTGGATAAAGGGGTAAAGGTGTGTTGTGAAACCTTTAAATATGATTATTCCTCCTTTTCCTCAGCATTTCTTTGTTCATTCTCCTTTGTTCTGGCTGGGCTGACTTAGAAGGTTAGGAATCAGGTGAATGGAGAGGCATGTAGAATTTAACAGCGCTAAAAACTGTGTAGGTGACTCATCTATTTTAAATAGTGGCACGTCTATCTGACCAAGTGCTAAGCAATATATTTTTTTAATCTTCAGGCTGTGGAGGGGGAGCCGGAGAATGGGACAACAGCAATCAGAATTAGCCTGGATGAAGACAGTGGCAGCATGTCTGGAGAGAGCATTGATGGACATCTGCAAGGTAAAGCCTACATTTGAACAGGCAAAATATAGGTTCCATAAGGAATATTGTGCGTCCCTTGAGAATGTGCATACCAACCTGTAGCTTACGGTCAGTCCTGATATTATGGTATTTTTGTAGGAAAATGTGCAAACCCTATGATCAAGTTACCAACACTTACATGGTTGCATGCAAGGATGGGTGCTGGGGCCAGCAAGAAAGATGATCAGTTTGTTTAAATGCTTTAGGCTATCTCTGAGAGTCTGTATTAACAAGTAGGATTCACCATGGGCTTGTTTCAGAGATTTCAAGGATATCAGATAGTAAGTAGGGGCTATGGAACAGGACAAGAGTCAAACATAAATGCCTCATAAAAATAAGGACAAATGGACAGTGATGCTCAGGTTGTAAAAAAGTCTATCAAGATGATGCCACCTTGTGTATACTTTTGGCTTTTATGCATGCTGTTAGCAGCCTTTATGTTAGAGATCACAATATGTGTGCAGGTAAAACAACTGATTAGTTTTGCCTGATGTTGGAGTATAGACCTACTAATATATTGCTGTCAATTTGTCACATATGTTAAAAGTATAGTTCTGCTCACAGAATGCAAAACTGACTACCAAGTCACTCCATTATGGTTCTGCATGACATTTGTACTTTGTCCATTTCTTCTACAGCTGTGGCTCTGAGAATACCCTCTTCCCCTGGAGCGCCCCCTGCTGACATCTCTCTAACTTTGCCACACACTGCCCCCTGGAGCAGACAACTTCTGCAGCAGACACTGATGGATGAGGGTTTACGATTAGCCAGACTGGTGTCACGTGACAGAATGGGGCGCCTCAGTCTCTGCATTCCTAGTACGCCTCACATTGCAGGTATCTTACGTCCGATATGGCGCTGTCAAGGGTATTTCATTTGCATTTATCACCATATCAACTAAGTAATGCAAAAGATGTTCAAAATACTTTTATGTGAACACCCAAATTATGTCTAGGTGGACATTTAAACGGTATAGAGAAATTTATATTTTATGAGAAATGTTTACCAACTCTACTGAAAATGGAAATAAAGGATTACCCTTATTAGCAAGAATTACCAAGGTGAAGGACTGGTAAGGGACGATTGCCTCTGCGCTACTCCCTAATATTTTACACTTACAATTGCTCATAATGCTACCAGTCACCTGCCTTAATCCTTGATGTATTCTCTTTTTGTATTTTCCATGCATGTCCTCTTGGTGGATGTGAGCGGGGCAGAGCTGAGCATACTGTCTGCCAAATGTTGTATGGGACACTTGATTACTGGGTCACTTAACTGGACTTAATGGTGCCAGCACTACTGCTACCATATACATTTAAAGAAGCTGTTTTGCACAATTTTATTTTTAGACCTCAATGAGGCAAACCGTGTTTAAACTAAACCAGTTTCACTTCGAAATGCCACTACTTTACCATCAGCTGCTGCCCAGCAAAGCTGCGTGCACCGGTACTGTAGGGTGTGTTCATGCGCCTTATTGTCTCCCGACATTTACCGTATGCCGGGATAGATTGCACATATATTTCACAGAGGAAACAGACTGGTACGGTTCTAGATTGGTTCTAATTAATTGCTATGTGCTAATTATAAAGGGAAACAACCTTTAGATTTTGCAGTCAAAGGACACAGATCGTTGGGCTTCCGTTTCATGTGTGAACTCTTGGCAGGCTGTGAACTTCATACATGGGATATGAGAGTAAATAGCAGAGCAAGCAACCAGTTAGCATGTTTCCCATAGTACAGTAACCCAAAACAGCATTTATGCCCATACTATTAATGTCCTTTCTGATCCTATACCACTAAAAGGGATTGAGTTCCTACTGAGGTTCCTGGTTCCCCCCGGAACATATGAGGTTATTTTTAATCGTAGATGATCCTGCTTCCTTCCATTAAATTTCCAAATTAGGAAACATAACAGCTTACTTTTTTTCTGGATTATTAACACACTGGTTAGTGCCCAGGTTACATAAATTCATGTAGGACTACAATGCATACCTGTTCTGTTTATGTTGGCCTAACTGATTTTTTTGTTACAGAATGTGATGATGGAGGATCTGAAAGTTGTTCAAGCCAACCAGTTTCGCCTCAAATAAAAGAATTCCGGTCTGGGAACAGCAAGGGGTTGGAGGAAAACAACTGAGAAGAATTTAAGGCCAGAGCTTTGTAATGAATAGGTGCTAAATACAATATTAGAGGTGAAAGTAGTCCACAAATCATGACCCATCAAAAGCCATCTAAGACGCGAAGCCATCTCTCATCGGTGAGAACCTAAAATAAATGCAGTACACACAAATGACACATATACCTGTATAGACCACAGGAAAAATGTACGTCATTGAGGAAAGGTGTAAGACTTTTAGTACCACCGTTGGTGTACAAAGATCATCATTATCATAAATAGACTAATTAGTGTTACTAGCACTTACATTTTGTACTATACCATCATGGCGGCCAATTCTCTTATGTATGTCTAATTTATGGACGTCTGTGTTTGTTCTATGGCTATTTACCTCCAGGTACACGTTAAGCAATAAACATTTGCATGCAATATATGAATGGACATAGGTAGAATTATTATGTTAGATCTGTAATAATGTAGAGGTTACATAAGTATAAAGTCATTATTCAGTTGTTTGTAATTGTGTTCCAGTAGGTTGCCTGTGGGCCAGTTGCTGCAGTTAAGCCTTTTTTCTGTCTGAGCGACACATTGCCTTCAACATTGAAACATGGTATAACCCTGCGCTAGATGAATCAGGGAAACAAAAAAATGTCCTGTCATTTCTAACGCACACTTGTTTTAAAAATACTTTGCAGAAATTGAAAGCTCACTTAATCTTGATCTGGGAAATAGATAAGGGATCCCCATTGTACAGCGTGTTATTAGTCTGTAGCACTATGATAAAATAAAACATTAATTAAAAGAATTTTCCAAAAGATATATTCAATCATAGCTATCCTTAGAAAATATAGGAGAAGCTGTTCCAACCACCCTGGGTAATAAAGTATTTCTAAAAATAAAGTACAATTAGGGACATCTCCTCTATTTCTGCCCATTAATATATTTTTTAATTACATCAAATGTGCCTCATTTATAATTTTTAAGGAACCACTTAATTCTAGAATGAACAGCACAGATGCGTTTAAAGGTTTTGTGGTCATACGTAAAAAGGCTGCTTTATGTATTTAAGCCTTTGGAATAAAGATTAAAATTATAGCTCTGCTTATCTGGTTCACTTAAAATGCCAGGCAGACAGTTTTCAAGCCATACATTTAAAAGCTTTGATTTTTATATTCAGTTAGGTCACAACTTGCATCCCAAGGCTGGACGTTTCTTTTAAAATTAGTATTTTAGAAGACAATTATTAGTGTAATTACAACATTGCGTATGGTAAAATGTTCGATATACTTTTATAATATTATAACAGTCATTACCTGGTATTCGTTTAAGACTCCTTCCTTCATAAATTGCTTACTGCGAAGAAATATAAACATTTTGCTCTGATTTATAGGAGTAGCATGTAGTCTTTCTCCCTTTCAAATAAGTGGTTGTGTTATTTTATATGTAGTTATTTTTCCAAAAGTCAATAGTATACATGTTTCCAAAAATCCTTGAATGGCCCCAATCCAGTTTATTTTGTAGGGTGCACCTTTAAATTCAACTAACAAACACCCAGGCACTATAAAGATGTTAAATAAAGTGACAGGGTGAACTTAATCTTCTTCATGGGACTTAACATTTTACCTCTCGTATAAATTAGTACTTAAAATCAGAACCCCATAGATGCTTCTTTTTACTGTCTGCATAAACTGTCTCCAGGTTTCTTTACCTAATGCATGTTAAATGTTAGTGTTTATGGTAATACTCTGTATATCTGCCATTCATTGCTCTGCAAGCAGAATTTTAGTATCCCCAATATAACTTATAACTACCATCATGGCTGCTGTCAAAGGGGTACAACCAGTGTTGGTTGGGCTCCTATGCTCCTCTCTGTGTTATAATTTTCCACCACATAGATGCCTACACAGGAGGGACAGAGGGAGTAGCGTGCGTGTGTGTGTGTGGGGGGAATGAAGAAGAGAAGCAGGATAAAGAATGTGTGTGTGTGTGTGTGTGTGTGTATGTAAGTGTACATTGTTGGAGTGAGTTTGCTTGTTAGTATATATGTATGTTAGTTATAAGGGGTGGGCTACAAAGAAATACTGCACCCTGATGTCATTAATCCTAAGCTCGCTATTGCAGTCATAAGGTGTGTTTATTCAAGAATTGTAAGGCAATGTGATGGATGGAACATGGCAGGGCAATGGGTAGGACGGTGGGGTGCAAATGGAGTTTGCCAATGAGATGGGCATGGGGGTCAAGGCTTTAAAACTGTACTGGGCCCAAGATTTCTGGTAATGCCCCTGATTATTTTGATATTGACAGTTCGGTAACGTAGGCCATGTGACATACTGTGTCTATACTGGTATATATTGACGAAAGCAATCCAGTTAATGTACTGGTGAGTTATAATATGTATTGCAAGCCAAAATGTCTCCATATACTTAAAAATATACACTTGTATTTTTTACCTAAATGAAAAGTTTTATTTCATAACATTGCAGTCTAGCAAGACATCGTATGAAGTTTAATCCCCAAAAAGAATATTCATATGTATGCGTTGTTAAATCTGTTTGCTTGCGATAATGGCTATCAGTGTGACATCATTAAGATAACAAAGACACAAACACAGAAGTTATTTGCCACTGCTTTTTTCCACCCCTACCTTATAAAGGCAGTCCCACTGGAACATTGTAAGTTTGTTGTTTAATATACTTGATTATGCATTGTCTATCCTTGTCTCTTTTTTGGTCCATGTTGTGTATCATACCCCCAGTGAGTTAATTGTAAGCTACATATGTATCCTGTATTAGTAATTTCATTCGTTGTACAGTAGATAATTTATTTTATTATTTGAAGCAATAAAGTTTTTTTTACAGCTCACATGATGTAAATATGTTTATTACATGACGCACACAATACAATTTTAACACGCACAATCTCTGAAAAAATATTCCAACTCACCCGGGACCATATTCAATTATGTGTGAGGGTTGTGACTGTGCACAATTTGCCATTATTGAGTACGACATTTGTAAACAGGTATATAAGTGACAGAATGATCTGAAAACTAATGTCACATCAGCTCTCCAGTGACTGTAGACTATAGGACTCTTCACCTGCGAAATGCCACTTTACCACAACAGACTTTGCTCTGCAGCTGCCAGGACTTTAAAGCAAACGTGCGGCACAAAATTTTAATTAAAAAAACAAAGTGTAGATATGAAGAAGCACACCCAACGAAGCAGATGGAACAGTCAAGCAAACATCAATTCTGGTGTGAACTATCAGGAGACTAACTACAGAACCACAGAAAAGCTGCGCGTGCCACTAACATGTTTGTCAACAGCCATGTAAAACAAGTCTTACTAACAAATGATCAGAGTCTTAATAGTTAAGTGTGTAACATGTAAGTCTGCATGGAATAACTTTAGGTTCAAAACCAAAATCAGTGAAAAAAAGGGGAAATAAATAGACAAATCGTAGTAGTTGTAGGAAAATTCTGCGAGGACAGTAAGTCCTGTTCCAAATTAACTTAAGATAACAAAGATAACTTGGGAAGGGTAAAAAAGTATAGCTTCTTAGAATATCAATCTACGATTAGCCTAATTCACAACTTTCCTTGGAGGGTTGGTAGGCCAAGTGCATGGAGATGCTGTCCACGTATGTTGGCCAACAGGTAATGGGTGCAGAAATGCCTGATTTTGGTCTTAGAGTTTTGGTCGTGGAACAAACCTCACAGACTGAGACAAATTCCTTTACATCCCTATACAATGGGGATTACCAAAAGGCTCTTTTAATATTTTTTCAAGATTTAGTTTACTAGTATGGCCAGCTACTACAGAGGCATGTCTCCATTGCAGGATAGCCCTACAAAACCATCTACAGTTGTGTGAAAAAAGTACACCCTCTTTTTACATATGAGGACATAATAATCATCTGTTTCTCAGCATGTCTAAAATTTAGGTAAATGTCGTTGTAGATTTGCTGGTGTACTTGGGACTTCGACTCAATGACTGCAAGGTTCCCAGGTCCTGTCACTGCAAAACATGCCTAAATCATCACCCCTCCACCACGTGCTTGACAGTCTGTATGAGGTGTTTGTGTCGATATGCTGAGTTTGGTTTTGCCAAATGTGTCGCTGTGCATTATGGCCAAACATCTCCACTTTGGTCTTGTCTGTCTAAAGAACATTGTTCCAGAAGTCTTGTGGTTTATTCGGATGCAACATTGCAAACCTAAGTAATGCTGCCATGTTCTTTTTAGAGAGAAGAGGCTTTCTCCTGGCAACCCTTCCAAACAAACCATACTCACTCAATCTTTTTCTAATTGTACTGTCATGAACGTTAACATTTAACATTCTTAACTCTTGGGTTTTTTTGCAATTTCTCTGAGCAATGCACAATCTGACCTTGGGGTTAACTTGCTAGGACGTCCACTCCTGGGAAAATTGGCAACTGTCTTTCCCACTTTGGAATAATCTTTCTCACTGTAGAATGATGGACTTTATTTTTAAATGAGCGTATAACCCTTTCCAGATTGATGGCAGTAAAGATTGTTGCTGAGTGTCTTTCCTCTTTTTAAAGAGGTGGTCACGCTTGCTTATGATGAATTCATCACAGCCACATCCCCAGCCTCGATTTCGTTGTGTCCTGGTGGCATGGTAGCGTGGCTCTACTCCGGAGGAAGCGTGGAAGCAGGGAGGAGTGGCTTATCAGAAGGAGAAGAGGTGGAGGTCTCCCCAGGTGTGAAGAGGAGGGGTCTCTGATTACTGACACTATAAAAACCCAGCAACCCCTTCACACAATGCTTGATAGTTTAGCTGTGTTTCTTGTTTGTTCCCTACTCCCTTCTACAGTTGATTTGAAACTCTATTAGGATTACTGGTCTTGACCCTTGGCTACCCTTTGGATTCCTCTTTTTGCCTGTGCCCCGGGTTTTGGACTGTGGATTGAACCTATGCTGCCAGCTTGGACCTTTGAACCGTTTTTGAATACTCTTTGAATTATCCTCTTGCTGTTTTTTATTTTGCTTATTAAAGCATTGATCACAACCCTGCGCTTCGCTCCGTCTATAGTTTTGACACTGTGTAAAATGTCATGTGTTGTTGTACATCTGAGGTTGTATGTACCTCACTTGTCTGCTAAGGTACAGATAATTGCTATTACATCCTGATAACTAAAACCATATAATTCAAATAGGGTGTACTGTCTTTTTCACATGATATATATATATATATATATAGAAGAGTTCCTAGATTAGGATTTTAAACTTCACAAGACTAGAAGCAGGATCTAGGTGCCCCAAAAATACTTAATAAAGACTAACTTTATTTCCTTTTTAATATAAAATCACAGTGGTTAAACTTTTTTCATGCAACTGAATTTATTCATATAAATCAAACAGATTTTTAACATGAATAAAACAACATAACAACCACCATTTTTTCACCTAATATATGCCCAACATGTTAATATTGTTGTGTCTTTATGATCAGGATTAATGATGAAGGTAAAAACAATGTAGTTAATTTGCTTTGAAATTACACTGGGTAGATATGCTGCGGTGAATGTGTCTGAACATACATGCATTTCAATAATTGGTGTATAATCATCTATATATGTATGCACATTTATTTACAATCTGATATTTAAAAGATTTGGTTACTGCAACAAATATAATTCATTTGCAATATGATAACTTGATTTTGCTCATATATATATATATATATATGACTGTATATGTGTAAGGTTTTATACAAAATCTACTATACAAAAATGATTCACTTTTAGTATTTGCTGAAGAGGCGGCTATAAATATGCATCCTTGCCTTTTATCTGAACATTTCTGCAGTTGGTGTGTCTGCCCACATACAGTTATTAAAGGTCAGGCTACCAACCACGCTGCCGCCAACACATTATACCAGAAATCAAGCCAATGCAATTCCAGAAAACCTTACAGTTACAAGAAGGTTAATTTGTGTGGGTTCTGAATTCCATCAGACACATTCCTTATAGAGACCTCTTACTTACTGAATCACCAAACATAATGCTAAGGATTCCCGTTCACTGGACAAAAACAATTAACTGTATACACAGACAGGCAGCTCAACTAAAGGACTACTAAAACATAAAAAAAAAAGCCGCAACCGAAATGTAAAATGGTATCAGTTCTGTATTGTGCATATATGTTCAATGCTGGAGTCCAATAAATTCAGATGGGATGTGTGTACAGTGCTGTACAGACATGCTGCAAGATTGTTGCACAATAAAACACTCGCTTAAGTCACATAATCAATGACAGGACGTGTTCATAGCTACTTTCCAGTAGCACACATAATACATTCTTCAAGATCGTGAAAAGACTGGGTTATTAAAGATTTGATGGATGAGGAATCACTTCGTCCCAGTTTCGATTCAAATTGTATTCAGGGTTTGTAAGCGTGTCAATAATTGACTCTTCTTTTGCCAAAAAATCATCAATGTAATCAAGTTCCATGTCATCCCTGTTATAGATGTAAAGGGAAAATGGTAAATATATAAGTGAGATGTCATAGTCTTACACTTATTTACTGTAAATATGAAAGATATAGGGTTAATTTGATCTCAATTCTAAATCTCTATGATATATAGTATACCTCTTCTACTATGCCTTATCTTGCCCTTCTATGATCACCACTGGCCTTCTTTCTTCGTCCATGATCTGCAATTTCTTGCCACGGATTGGCTGCTTAAACTGTCAATCAGTGGCAGTAAATAGCTTCCAATGACACGAATGGGAGTATGTTCCTGTCACTGACTGACAGCTTAAGCAACCATTGAGTGGCAGGAAAGTGCTCCCACTGAAATCTATGGGAGGGCTTTGCACATGGGCACTGGGGTCTAGACCCCTGCGTGCAGCATTCGGCAGAGCCAGCCCTGAAAATGTATTTGGCTGAATGCATCTCCAGCAGGGCAATTAGGCGGGGTGTGGGGAAGGGGCAAATGCATTTGCAAAACTTGGGTTTGAATTAAATTGCATATGATGCATTAAAAATTACGTTTTATCTTCTTATCAGCGCCAGCTCAGACGGGAGAAACCTGTCAGGGAGAAAAAAAGAGCGGAAACCACAACCGATCCTGGCAGCTCTCTGTTTAGTGAATAAACCTAATTCTTAGTTTTAGTCTTATTCTGATATATCTATCAGATATATTAGATAGCTGTAAGTGCTTTGACATATTTCAACACAGCAAAATAACATGCTTGTAGTTTATCTTTATTAGTCAGATCATACTTACGAAGTAATATCGGTGCTGCCTGGCCCAGAGTTTGGGAACACAGTCTGCTGGGAAATGTGGGTTTCTGGGTAGATTGGCTGTTGAGGCTGATACAGGTAACTGGAATTTGGAAGCACATGTATAACTCATCAGCTTTTGTTTCATTGGGCATGATAAAATGGTCATAAATAATCATGAAGCCACTTAGAAATATGCAGTTCTATGATTCAATCATGTAATGCCCATCTCACAGGGTATCTTTTAATGACACAAGGGAGACAGAAGAGCACTACCCCTGGGCTGCTCTAATTCTCTAAAACGAACAGGACGTTAAGAAAGCTGCTCACACTACTACAGACATAAGGTGGGTTTCTAATATGCTTCTACGTTTTAGTTTTTTTTAATTAGTAAGCACCATTGCATATGTTTGTGCTGTATAATGAACTGTACAGGGTACCAAGTTGTCTGTTCAACCTACTTTAAATATTTAACACATTTTTCATATGTCTAATGATGCAATGGAAAAATACACGAGTGTTTGGGCGAGCTGGCTATCTTATCTATCGTCCGACTCGATGCAGGCTCTTCTCGCACAACCCTGAGCGAACCCGATCACGCGAGGCTCGTTTCCACCTATCGTCCTGACATTGCTGTCTATCCCCCATAATCCCACCTGATGTGTTTCCCCTCCCCTGTCCTCTCCTTCCTCTCCGTCTGTCCTATCCTCCCTGTCCCCCCCTTTTCTTTTTTTTTCCTCTCCCAGCAACGTATTGTATCTAGTCCCACCACTTAATGAATCGCAGAGCTCCACAGAACGTGTACCTAACGGAGGGCTCATTTTGTACCACATTGGGCTTGTATGTACTGCTTCACTCTGTATTCCTTGGGCCACTTGCGCACCATACGGATTCATGGTCCGTGGCATCCTTATGTTGCGACTCTACCTGTTCCTAATGACTCTGTTACATTGTGACTGAATGTGGTGTACCAATTTGTTTTGTTACGAGTTGTGTTGTTCCAGCAATGTACTGGAACTAGTTCTTTCAACTAATGAATAGCAGTGCTCCACAGAATGTTCCACTCTCGCTTTATGGTTGCGCCTGTAACTAATGGTTGGGCTCATTTTGTCCCATATTGGGCTTGAGTGATCTGCACCATTCTGAATTAATTGGGGCACTTGGACCCCATGCAGACTCACGGCCTGCAACATCCTCATGTTATGACTCTAGCTGTATCTATTGCTTATGTTACATTGTGGCTGAATGTAGTGCACCGAAGTGTATTGTAGCGACGCCATGCGCGCCACGGTGCATTGCAGACCGTCACATCCTCATGCCATGATCACATCTATTACCAACGGTCGTGCCCGCCTTCTGTCACACAACGGCTGTATGTATCATACCGTACTGTATCATGCTGGATCACTCACTCTGATGTTACTGTCCCTCTCCCACTTTTTTCTTTTTGTACCCCTCTTCTTTTGTTATGTTAAAACAATTAAAAATTGATTTACCTAAATATTTAACAAATTTTTTAACAAATAAACAACAAAAATAACATTAAACACATTATGTTTAGAAACTAGATGATATTGAAGGGGACACCCAGACGTAGGCATAGGGTTTGCAGAATAGGGCCATGCTGCTCATTATATGGGTCATATTGCCTTTTAGTAAATCTATGCAAAATTCTCTTGCGCCAGTTTTCCCAGATACCCTTGTCAGTATTTGTTACTTAATCTTGATTAAATGTACTTTATTTAAATAAAAACATTTTTTCTGTTATTATAGATTTTTTTTCATCTTCTTTTTATATCAGCAACAACAGGCAGGCTAGATGGGCCGAATAGTTTGTGCTGTCAAATTGTAAGTTTCTCTGTAATTTTGAGAAACCTCTAAACTTCTTTCACTTATATAAGACAAGTATATATTTTACCTTATGTCCGGACTGCAGGTAGGAATTGGATTTAGAAGACTATAAAGATTCGTAGGGGCAAATTGACTGTAAAAAGATAAGCAATGCGATGTGATCAAACAGAGCAAAGACAAAATATATCAAAGAGATTGTTACTAGAAACAGAATATCCCTTAAAATGTAGCTTACACATGATTTCTTGTATGATCTTATAGTATATTTACTTCTCTTGGTAAAATCAGAGTCAATCCTTATTATATTGTAATATTATATTACATTATTTCCCAAATATACACATGTGGTAGGATATCTCTAGTCTTCCTTTATGTGTATGTTTTAATCATTCTTCAGGCGCTCATATAAGCATTCAACCCCTTAGACCTTGCCAGACATAATAAAACTAAATTGGGATTTTTGTAGCTTTTGAATTGCACTTTAAAAGATGCAAATTACATTTATTGTGACCCAAAAGGTAAACAACATCGACACAAAGATATGTTGGTAATGAAAATATTCCCTCCCCATGTGCCAATGTGCTAGAATGACTTACGGCATCAAATGCTGATGTGAGCCACATCCAACAATAAAAATAATGACAAATACAATGGCATTTACAATGGGCTTCCTGGAATGCTTTTAAACAAAGGGGTGCATGGAAGCCAGAGGATTAAAAAATGTACCCAATTAATGGCATGGTGCCCAAGTCATAGGCAGTTACATTTTTCCCAAGTGGGCATGGATTATTTTTTGTTGTGCATTACACCATATGAAACTCACTTGTATGGGTCTGTAAGAGGACTTGCGTTGGAAACCTGGCCTATATCACTTAGGATCATTGGACCATGTGATGGGGAATAGCTAGGAGATCTGAAACAAGAGCATACTTTAAAAATAGACATATCCTGAAACACAATTTTGCTGTATTTATAGAACTCGGACTTGGATTAAGCCTAAATAAAAAATAATAATAATAATGTGAACAATACAAAGTTTTCAGGTGTAATGACCAGTAACACGAAGTTAAATGATTGGTTAAGAGGAACTTGCTTTGTTACTAATCATAACATTTCGGCCCAGTGGGTGACATGGGTTGTATTCTGACACCTCAGATAACTTGGAACAGCACTTTGTTATGGGGACAGTTATTTTGGATTGTAGGTTTTAGACATCTCAGCAAAAGAGCTATTATGAGTGTGATAGTTCATGTAACCCTCGTTATAAACATTTTTGCCAGACAGGTGCTTACCCACTCCTTCGGTTTGGTTGCTCCTGCTGTACCCAAAATAGGTTGTAGTGGCAGAGGTACACTGCATATTTTTATATGGTAATTTGGTTGTGCCTCTTTTAGATTTTCTACTATTTTTTAATAATTCATACCAGTAGAGTAAACAAAATACTTTTGGAACAATATTATTAATGATAGTTCTTTTTTTTGTCTTACTGAAAGGTACTTTGCGGTGCTCTATACATATCCTCTATCCCAAACCCAGGCATCGTTTGATGACTGATCTGTTGGTTGCCATCACCCCTGTCATGAAAATAAATATAGTTATTCCATCATTTCTGCTATGCAACCAATAGAAATATTGTTGACAAACTATTTTTGAAAATGTTTTAAAAACACTTATTTTTATAGTAACATGAACAGTTTTATAGTGTTGTATAGAAAGGCCCGGTTTGTCACATACCATTTGCCCTTACTGAGCAATAAAAAGCTATGAAAGTTGGATACGCGCATGAGACTTGCAGATCGTGTTTTCGATCCCTGGGGGGGAGTATTCAGAAAGTTGTTGCTCCATTAAAATCCCAGGCCAAGATTTGCACTGGTAAGGTGAAGCTTGTACAGGTGAAGCTAGTTGCAGAACACTTGGTCTAAATCGGAAATGTTTTAAAGTACAAAGCTGGCCCACTTTTACCAAAGCTGGCCCAGTTCTAGCTCTCCCTCATCTCAAACAGGAGAGCCGGGTTACTACAAACATTTCTGTTATAATTTGTGTTGTCATGTATTAAGTGGGGAAGCTACCCCAAGAGACTAGGTTTATGTTTAACTACTGTTCGGGACAAAAAACACATTATTAAAATAACACTTACCCTTCCACCTCAAATTTTATTTTAGCAGGGACATATCCAGACGTGTTTGCAGTCTTATTCTCTATGGTAGGTATAGAAAAAAAAAGAAAGGTTTTGTTTAATGCCACGTGGCAAATAGTGTGAAGATGCAAAAGTGAGAAAAAAAATAGAATAAAATTGGGTATACAAGACAGATTCAGTTATACATGGCCCATTAGGCACTACATAATACACCCATTTTGTGAATGGTAACCCTAGTCAGGTTAAATAAAAAGCCACATACTTGTAAAGTATTTTTCAAAGGCTTTGTCCTTTAGTCTCCCTTTGTACAGTATCTTCAGTTCTTTCACGTCTTTAACACGGTCCCCCAAGCTAAGAATTTGGAGATCTCTTGCAGTAAATGGCTGAATGTTTTGAATCTGTCCACAACCTTAAATGAAAAAAAATAGTTACAGCAGAAAGAAATGCGTCATACCTGAATTTCAAAACGCAGAAGCAGTTCTACGTGGTACTTCTGTAGCTTTGTTTTAAAGCTGTCTAGCACAGCAGACATTAGCTCTATGGGATCCAGGTAAAAAGTGGATAAAGAGGCACAAAGGTGATCGTTGTTCACCTGATTTGCATAAATCTCCCCAGAACTGCTTGCACTACATGATTTCTGTGGGAAAAACTCTTCGGTTTGCCTGGTGGCTGTAAGCTAGTGTTTAGCAATTAGTTACGACACTGAAAGTAATTGATGCACAAACCACCACCGACGGTTAGTTAGTATCCTGACAACCCCCCAAATCTTACCACACGAAAATACATTGCATAGGATCTGGGCAGGGCCGGCCTTAGGGTTGTGCGACCTGTGCCATGGCAGCAGGGGCGCCTGCTAGGGACTTAAATTAAAAAATTGGGTTTTTTTCAACTTTAGTTAACATAGTTCATGTTAAATAAAGTTAAAAAAACCCCCCAAAAAACGATGCTTTAATTTAAGGGGCGCCGAGCGGTTGCGCGTGAAGTTTTCAGCAACCGATCGGCACCCCTCACTCTCCGTGACTCCGTCGCGGTGCCGGCGTTTCATGTTGAGCGCCGGAATATGACATCATATTCCGGCGCTAAATATGAAATGCCGGCAGAGCGGGAAGACGGATGCCTCCCGTTTCCACCGCAGGACTCCGGCAACAAGGTAAGTGAGGATAATGAGAAGTAGGGAGAGGGAGTAGATAGTGAGAGGGGCAGAGGGGGGTGTAATCAGAAGGGGCAGAGGGGGGTGTAGTGAGAAGGGGCAGAGGGGTGTAGTGAGAAGGGGCAGAGGGGGTGTAGTGGAGAAGGGGTAGAGGGGGGTGTATTGAGAAGGTGCGGGGGGGTAGTGAGAAGGGGGCGCCAGAACACTTAAAGCCGGCTCTGGATCTGGAAATCATGAGCACACCCATAAACTTTGTAAATCAGCTGTCCCTTGAATATTAAGCCTTTAATAGTCAATTGTGAAGATTCTATGTACTGACTCACCAAATCTGTTAACCAAATGGTTTGAATTCTGGTCTTCGTGAAAACCATTACTTAAAGATACACTTAATTAAGTCAGCTGAATTCAAGCAGGTAATGTGACCTTCACCATGAGATTTGGGCTCAAACCCTGAGCGTTCTCAAGTATGCTTATGAGGCAAGGTAAGGGGGATAATGTAGCTTAGACTAGCATTAAGCCATAACAACTTGTCTCCATTGGAAAAGTTTTGAGGAATCCAACAAGTTTAAAAAAAGGTGCATAAGGGCAGCACCAAAATGGGCACTTAAGAAATTAGATCCCAAAATATTAGGTTTATAATTAGCTATCATCAACATGGCGTAGGTAGACAATATTTTTCTTTTTAAAGCAGATTGCTTAAATTATGTTTTGTTCCCCCCTCACCTAGGTGAGCTATCTTCCTATGTAGCCCCGTCCCTTGAAGCCTCGAGCCCTTCACCCATGGAGACTTCCTTCACTAGTTGTACTCTTATACCAGAGAGAACATATCATTTCACTAAGTAACTATAATACCTCTTCAAATTACAAGGCAGACCACTTTGGGCACATTGGTGGAGATATCAGGCGCAGACTGTTCCCAAAGTTATCAAAGTTATTAGACACTTATAGGGTCCTGATGCCTCCTCAAAGACCAAACATTCACAAGCTTATTTATAGGATCTCTGCTACCACCAGAGTTATTACCAAACACTGGAAAAACCTCTCATTTACAGTTACTCCAAAATCTGGTCCACCTTTTCAGTGGAAAAGCTGAGTTATCTTACTACACTACTTAGCTCAAATATATGACAGCTCAACTCGTGTATCCAATGGCCCTGGTCTTTGATACTTTCATTTGAGGTTTGATACATCCAATGCTGATCTCCTGATAATGCAGAAAAGATCTGGATGTCGTGTACTAAGAATCCAAACATCTTGCATTTGTTTTGGTTTGTTCTTCACTTGCCTTTTTATTTTATCCTAGAGCATGGCCTATTCTTTTCCCATCCTCCTGAAATTCATCATCTAAACCACTAGATGGTGTGCTTTATACTGTAATAGAACCTCGAAAAACACTGATTACTAACTTACCATAACAAACTGTATATGAGCAATGCAATTAGCTAATTGTTGAGCTACACAAAGCACTTGTTACTCTGCATACCCCTGGGGCCAACTGGAGAAATCCAGGGGATTGCATGGCCTACTTCAAGTAGCCCATATGAGTATAAACTTAAGGCAACAGTATTAATAACTATAAATTATTGGCAAGTAAAATGGTGGTTTAGTATGCAAAATAATATTAATTCCATCTTACCATCCTCTCCGCGCACAATGTATGCAATGGTGATACCACCAATCCCTGAGTCGCTGAATCGCAACAGGAAAGTCCCCTCAGCCTCAGAACCTAGAAGACTTTGAACATATTGCTTGCTGGCAAACCCCATAATAAGCCTAGGGGAAATTATTATTATTATTATTATCATTACAGCAACTAGACAGTTCTGACAAAGAGTTCTAGTATGCGAAAACACATTTCAAAGAGGATCTGTCTCCTTTTGTTACGGTATTTATTTTCATATTCTAGCTGTACCAATATATCCCAACACACAGATTTATACTACACTATTGAATTTGATTGAGGACAATTCTATGATTGTTACAAGTGCTGATATTCAGAAAGATCATTCCAGACTGATAACCAGCTTCTATTTAGGAGGAGCAAGGACCGTGTAACCATAAGAATAATTCTCAAATTTTTATATTATAAAATCAATCCTCCTTACTATATAGTCATTCTCGCATGCATAGATTTTAATGTAGTTGTAATGAGAAGTGCATTTATACATGGCAGATTCAGTATTGTCCATATAATTTCGAAGGGGAAGTCTGGACCACCAATAACAGTGTACATGCCGCTCTACCTTTTCTGTGCAGAATTAATTATGTCCCTTATTCCTGTCAAATGCTGTGTACTTTACAGTGAGTACTTCTACAGCTTGCATAAACAGAGCTGAAAACAACTTCACTATTACTAACCGCAGTTACCTAATGTTCCTTTGATAGAGGCACTCACGTCAAACAGGCTGGATGTCCTTACTAACCTCTTGTAGGAGGTCATTTACATATGGGCAATGCTCATTTTACTAGTGCAGTTTTAGAAAGATTGAGTTTCAGGTAGCGTTGTGACATCAATGAAGAAATAGCAGACAAGCAATTGGCAATACGGGACATGAGAGATAGAGAGAGATCAGGAGAAGACAGGTAGTTTTGGGTATCATCTGCATATAAATTATACTGAAGGCCAAATGAGTTTATTAGTTTGCCAAGAGATGGAGTATAAAAAGAGAACAGCGGAGGGCCAATGACTGGTCCTTGGGGGGGTGCCAACCAAATGTTGAAAGGGCTGATGACGTCTTGCCAGAGAAGCTGACAGAGAAGGAACGGTTAGACAGGTATGAGGAGATCCAGGAGAGAACTGTAGAGGAGAGTGAGTCAAGAAGAAGGAGGTGATCAACAGTATGAAAAGCAGCAGAGGGATCCAAGAGTATTAGAATGGAGAAGTGACCTTTTGCTTTAACAGAGAGCAAGTCATTGGAGACAGCCATCAGACAATACATTAGTAGCAGTTGATTATATATCATACGGTTACTCACCCGTCTGACCAATAGTTTTTCAAGAATTTTTTGGTGAGATCCACAACACCATCAAACCATTGCCAAAACGTGAAGTTTCTTTCCCGAAGTGGCTCCTATCAAGGTGAAACCATCAGTTACAAATAAAAAAATGTTTCCTTTCATGAAGCACCTTAAGCATTCTTTAAACAGTGAAGGAGACTAGTTGCGAAACTGATAGGCAAGAAACACCTATTATGCTTTATCTTATGACTCATTTAACCCCTTAAGTACAATGGGCGGTCCCTAAACCCATTGAAATCAATGCATTTTGAGCCCATACATGTACGGGCTTTGTCATTAAGGGGTTAAATTTGGTAAAAATACAATTCAACATTTTTTTTTCAAAGGGGATGTTATATTTAACTAGGAAAAATAATTGTAACATCTTAGATTACACAATGGCTTACAATCCCTTACAATTTGTTACGCCTAGAATGAGACCTGATACCTTAACGTTTAAGCGTTTATACTAGTGCCATGAATAATCATGTTTGGGATCCTTGGGAAATCACCTCCAAAATGGTGTAAAACTGCTCAGAGAATTCCCCTGCATACCCTCCCAAGAGAACATTTTATAACCTGCTTTTGTGCTGGACACATATGGATACCATACATTATGGGTAAAGAGACGGCTGTTACATACTGTATAGGATTTCTCCACCTAAAAATTAAGAAGCTTTCTAAAACTGTTACTTTTCATAAATAATTATTTTACAATAGGTAAAAAAGAGAAATCAATAAATTATCATCACAAAACACCTTTATGTTTTATTTATACAAATATATATATATAATGTAAATATATATAATACATATATATTATTATTATACTGTATTTATAAACTATTTTAATCATTTTATTCTACAAAGCTTGCTTTGCATCTCCATGTTTTATTGAGTCCATTCAGTTTTAATCATGGGGAATCCAGGTACCTTGTTAAACTGGGTCCAGGATACAGTACGATCTTTCAAATCCTCCTCAGTTAAGTTATTTTCATTGAAAATCTTCTGTGCAAGAAACAAGAAGTGTTTTGGAAGGAGCTCCTGTTTTGTCCCCACTTCAGATACAAACTTCAGATTCAGCGTATGGCACATCTTAGACCAGGGGACTCGCTCTTCTACATGGAAAGGGCGCCGTTCCTGCGAGTAAAAAACAAAGTATGATTTTTTACACAATAAGAATGCAGAATATTCCATACCCAAATATACAGATTCAGAAATAGAAACAATAGAACACTTCAATATTGCTCATGTAACTGAATAAGCCACAACAATGTACGTATAAATATATATATACTAGGTTATAATGTATATAAAGATAAGTGTAAAAATGTATATATTTTTGAATAGTTTTTATTTCAATTTTTCTCATGTATGAAAGAAAATAGAAAAAGACATAGGTATAGCAATTTCCATAGTGGTAAGCAGTTAATGTACATATTTATAGAGCGAGAGCATCTCTGAAAGCGAACTCAGACACACGCAAACTCTCATGCTCTCATGCTCACGGGGAGCAGAGTGTTTTGACTTTGCAGGCAGATTTCCATTCATGAGCTATAACTATTTTTGCTGCCAGTAATATATGGATAATCAAGCATTTCCGTTCTTTGGTCAACGTTGGCCATTGTAGATGTAAGAGAGCAGTTTCTGGAGTCCTTCTTAACTTAAATCCTGTCATTGTCTTTATTATGAGGTATACATTTATCCGAATGTCTTCTAACATCTCACAGCCCCACCAAATGTATAGATATGGACCTTTCTGTTGATTGCATCAGCAGCAAATAGATGGCTGCATACACTACATCTTTGATAACCTTGTTGGGACACAATGAGGAGTGCATTTTAAATTACTTTTTAAGGAAATAAAAAAAAAATTCTTTTAGGAGAAGCTGCAGCTACATGCACTTTCCATTTTTCGAAGTTTGTGAAAGTTTTGGCTACTTGAATGCCCTGGCAGGAAAGCGCTCCATTGAGTGCACATGATGGGTGGAGCGTCTAACTTTTACACATTTGCATATATAAATAGATAGATTATATATATATATATATATATATATATATTTTATACAAACATACCGAGTTTATAATGAGAATACTTATATATTCCAACATATTTATACATTCTGTTATATGCTTAGACACACATGCACGTTTTAGTGCCATTTACACACAGACAAGATGGCTCCTTTCACAATTAATAAATGTTATTATTTTCACGATCTATGTAAAGATTGCAGTTCAACTGGTTGTAATAGATTCATTTTTGCCATTGAATCTAACCCACTGAGCATACTATGATGATTAGTCATACAAATTATAATGTACTGTGGCATTTAGAAGTAACAACAAATTTAGAAGACATATTCTAAAAAAACATAGGATAGACATAAACGTAAACCTCACAAGCATGTGTTTATGGAACTTTAAGAAAGTTTTTCCAATTTTCTTAATCACATTATGTTCAGACATACAGGCCACGTCTGGTTTTATGTTTTTTGGCAGCTAATGAAAGGCTGGGCTGTGATGGTATTGGAAGTATTTAATAATGTTTTGCTTGGCTGTGTGTAAGATAAACCATACAGCTAGTACTATTTTACTGTAATTGTAAATGCTTTCCAGGTCATACTTGAAAAAGAGAGAAATCTCAATGTATTCTTCCTGGCAAAAATATCTGGAATTAAACCTAGAGCACACCGTGAATATTAACAAAGCCCAACGTATAACAGAAGTTTGATTAAGGTTCCCTGAAGAAGGTACTCTGCCTTAAAACATGGGTAGGTAACCCCTCTTTTTCCAAGCCATACATATACTGGATGTATTTTTAGTTTTAAATGTTTATTCCAATAAAAAAAATTCTTTCAGCAGAATATTTTTTTTGCACTGTAAAAGCTGATTTTTATTTCATTATGTTCAAATAGTTTTATCTGTTCTTACAGGCAATGGTGATATTTTGGATGACCTTTCCTGCTCATAACGCGTAACACTGAGCTGATTCACTGTTAAAATGCTAAATATGTCTGATCTTTCATACAAGACAATATATGATGGGATCCCCTTTAAGGACTCTTCCTCTCATGAACAAAAATAACTTGATGATGCATCATTTTACTTACCATTTCTGCAAAGGCATTGTCCCACAGTATTGTAGCCTTTGCATTGTTATCTTGATTGCCATGGACTATCACCACTATAGGCAATGATAATGCCTAAATGTATAGGAAGACAATGTCATAGCTGGTCAATGATAACATCTCCAGGGCACGGAGAAAACAAATAACATCAAAAGTTTACACAACTAAATTCATTTATCAGAAATTAAAATATATGGATGGTTAGTGGAAAAAAAGTACAATGTGTAGTAATTATTGTAATTGAAGGATATGTGATTAAAAAAATGGATATAGCTGTTTTAAGCCCAAGAGAACATTTCATCTTTAGCTGAACTTGATACTTTTTATTGGGCCTACATAGAAAAGGTCTCTTCTTTATAAATAAAATAAAAAAAATAAACAATAATCATTTTACGCTACAGAACAGAGCAATTTTCATGTTTTTTTTTCAACTGTCTCTAATTAAGAGGACCCAGACAAATGATATATTTTTCTTCAGGGCAAGTAGGAATTAAAAAAAAACTCTTTAATAGATGTAAGACATTGTTTTTATGACTAAAATTTTAAGAAGGTGGGATTTATATAAAAAAATATATATATTTATTAATTTGCCCTGATTTTGGAAACCAACCAATATAAATATATTTATTTTACGTTTGTTTATTTTCGTTAAAAAAAAAAATTAACCCATGCCTAACCATAACCCTGTCTAATAAACCCACCACACTAATTACACACAATATAAAACTAATATATATATATTATATATATATATATATATATATATATATATACTTGTGATTGGAACTTGCTTGATATATTTATGTATTTTGAGTATTGTAGGATTGTCAAAGTTGCTTTGTTCTGGGTATGCAATTTGTGAGTTGGCATTATGAAAGTTATAAAGTAGATGGAGAAAACCCTAAAATCTCTGGTTGATGACCAGAAAATGATAACGTCAAAATAAACTAATCACAGCTCTGACTGCAGTCAAATAAAGGTAAAAGTAATGTAGACTGTAAAAAATGCATATACATCTAAGATCCACTAAAATAACTAATGTTGTTTTTAAGCATCACATCAAATTACCAATAACTAAACTAGAATGGGCTTCTTACACAAGTATTTACATTCAAATAAAGAAAAGGTGAACTCCATTTGTTAACATTTCTGATGGCTTTTTTCTCATGAGACGGGAAGTCTCATGGGGAAAAAAATAAAAAAATATAAAGCACAATGCTATATACAGTAATGTAGGTGAGCACTGATAAAATATTATATGACATTTTGGTATTATATGACATTTTGGTTTCCCCTGCTCAAACACCACACTGAGCAAATTCTTTATGGCAATGCTAATAATGTTTGTTTCTCCATAGACTTTCAGAGTGTCCAACTGAATAAGAGTGAGACGCTGAATTGTTTACTACAGGTAATATGATAAGTAGTTGGGTTGTTTGTCTAGATGACTAAGCTGTAGTTTAAACTGCCTAGAAACATTATGCAAAAACTGAAAGAAAACAGCACAATATTTATGAATATATACATTTAAATGTTATTAGTAATAATAATACAAATTGCCGACAGTTCCTATTTAACTTTAATTTTATGGAATATTGTCTGTTGTGTTTAAAGCCATACCGGCAAATCAAATGGAATGCTTTATACTAGACATAGTTATGCAGAATGGATTTCAAACACAATGCATGTAGAAGAAGTTCTTACCTGGAGGTGGAATGGCATATCAGAAGAGTTCAATTTGATTTCAACTATGAATAGGATAGCACATTTTTCTTCTGTAACTGATTCTGACCCTTTCCTCTCACATCGCTTTATCTTCTTCAGTAACTAAATATGGAGATACATAGGATAAGGTTAAGTGGGTCCGAGACGGATGTGAATGACCAGACAGTGAGGAGAATGTGAATGGCTGAACTGTGAAATGTAAGAGATGACTACAGAGAAAACAGGGAACCCCTGCACGTTCTGTCGATGAAAGTATCCAGTGTTAGATCTAAAACTGTCTTGAAAAAGAAGTATTTGTGTAAAGATGGTGCTCAATTACATGTGGTTATATTATAGAGGAGGTAAATGACTGGTGATAATTTTGCACAACAGTCACTGATATGATAAGAAACACATCACATGTTATTGGACTAGCATTCTATTTTGTGGATAAGCTTTCAAGAGTCAACCTCACTTTCTCAAGTCAAAAGTAATACACAATTGTCATTGTCTTTATTTTGGAAGATGTCTTGCTGCCAGTATTGAAGCTTTAAAACATTCTTTTGATCCTCTCCCCTGATTTGGTCCTGACCATAGAACGTATGCTTCTTGCCCACCCAGCATCTCTCACATTTATACTACAGTACATATAAAAGGCCAGCTGCGTCTATGCCTATCGGTGCCGTCATTCTTCTTACCATGTTTTTAAAAACTGCTCCGCAAGTCCTGGTGGCCGGTGTGAGTTCTAATGAAGATCTTCCGTTCTCAATGTCCCCTGAACCTTCACTGAAAGCAGAAAGAAACCCGAAGGGTTACAAATAAAACACACAAACTAGGTTCTTTATTTCGGAAGAAAACTTTCTCATATTGGAACACAGTGAACTGGCCTTACCCCTATGCAGGAGCACATTTTGAAATTTTATTAGTGAAGTATACTGTAGTTTTTTGCTATAGTAATTATCACAGTAAAATGCTGGGATGCTTGAAACCTTGTGAATATTCTCTATAAGGATTAATTTTGTTCACAGGTCATACCTGGCCCCAGAGAAGAACATGTATGTAAAACAAGGTGAGAGAGAAATTGGCATGAGTAATAGTAGATGAAGTAAGAAAGGCACATTCGGGAAGTATAGAAATGCATATATACAGAGAAACTATATCTTTATCTATAGCTTTATAGTCTTCAAGCATACATATGTTAACATCTTCAACAATTGTATGTACCAACCTTTCCCCTGGTTTACTGGTCAACTTTGGCAGGGAAGCATTTAAAAAGAAAAAAAGACATATGAACATAAAGAAAAGCAATCTGCCCAAAAAGAAGAGGACCGCTTGAACTTGAACATATATAATAAATATTTAGTCATAAAGGAGATGCGTTAAGTACCTTTCTTCTTATTTCATGCACAGCCAATTTTAATTGTAGAAACTGGATACATGTGGTGTTTTGAAAAACATGCAATATTAAAAACGTCAATACGCTGATTTGTTTTCTTTTTATTTTGCTGGACTGGCTATTTTCAGAAATTTACAGGTACATTTAAGGCCTGTAAATAAGAAGATTGTAAGCCTGTTGGAACAGGGCTCTCCTCAACTGCTGTTTCTGTAAGTCAAATTATTATGTTATATACTACTTGTTATGTCCTGTCTGCCCATTGTATGGATTATGATGGTACTATAAAAATCAATAAATGATATAATGATAACTGGGGGGGGGGCGGTAGGACATCTGCTGATACCTGCCTGAGAGAACTCTAGCCTATTTGAGTTTTACTTACTTAAATGACTCGCTTGGAGATATTTGGGATAGTTCCTGTGCTTTTTTTTCAGTGATGATATATGCCTTCACGACAGGCATTTTGGTAATGCCATTTAATATCCGGAATCCCAGCAAGAGGTTCACACTGGCTTGAAACTTTGTCTGGGTCTTCAATACTTGAGGAGGTTGTTTGTCAACCAGCAAAGAGCTAAAGACAGAAATTTATATATTAGCGCAAAACACTTGGTTGTAAAATAATATCCTTTATACATAATTCTGTACATATGTAACAATGATACAGTCAAGTGGCACTGCTATTAGTTACAATGTTTCCTTAATATGTATCAACTATCTGCACAATTTCAATGGAAAAAAAGATTAAAACATTATATTAGTCATTTTTATTTAAAATATCAAGGAGACAAAAATTACCTTTTAACAAGATCACCTATTGATCTGTTTATTTGTTCTAAAAGGTCAGGAGGTGCTTGCTCTCCTATCAAACCAAAGTCCTTGACCATCTGGTCGAACTCAAGGTACATACTGTAGAGAACTTCAAACCTGTAAAGAGACAAGACGTGAAGTAAATACCAGAGGAGGCAACAGTAACACAGGCTACCTGGAATCCCAGTGACCAGCCTATGCCTAATTTTTTACAATGAACATCTGCAATCTATGAGCACACACATAATGCATTGTCCCTAGAAAGAGAATATATTTAAAAATCCACCAATATATATATATATATATATACAAAATATATGAAGCTGGCAAACCTCAGGGACTCTCTCAAATCCAGATAAAACACATTTCTTCAGAAAAAAAAAGTTCATAGCAGACTCAATGTGTCCAGAAAAAATATTTAAAAAAATTGTGCAATATGTATGTTTAACATACAGTATCTCACAAAAGTGAGTACACCCCTCACATTTTTGTAAATATATTATATCTTTTCATGTGACAACACTTAAGTAATGACACTCTGCTACAATGTAAAGTAGTGAGTGTACAGCCTGTATAACAGTGTAAATTTCCTGTTCCCTTAAAAATAACTCAACACACAGCCATTAATCTCTAAATCTTTGCAACAAAAGTGAGTACTACCCTAAGTGGAAATGTCCAAATTGGGCCCAATTAGCCATTTCCCCTCCCCGGTGTCATGTGACTCGTTAGTGTTACAAGGTCTCAGGTGTGTTAAATTTGGTGTTATCGCTCTCATATTCTCTCATACTGGTCACTGGAAGTTCAACATGGCACCTCATGGCAAAGAACTCTCTGAGGATCTGAAAAAAAAGAAATGTTGCTCTACATAAAGATGGCCTCGGCTATAAGAAGGTGGAACCTCCTGAGGAAGCCATATCGTGGCGAAACGTGTCGAGGACCACTTTCTGGACTTATCCTTGGACTTTTTTTCAACTTTTTATCTTTGAACACGGACATTTTTTTATTTATTTTAATTATCTTAATAGATCATTGGATTATACATTTTACAGATACATGTAAAGTTTCCTTCTGATCAATTGTTAGGGCTGAGTCCTGGAATAAATTATTCATTTATTTATTAATGCAGTACATCATGGGGTATACAGATTTATTTTTATAAAACAACTTATTTTTTACATCTACACATAATATTACAATTAATTTGACCATTATCTTGATTCACATAA
Source organism: Spea multiplicata (assembly GCA_009364415.1). Classification (NCBI taxonomy): domain Eukaryota; kingdom Metazoa; phylum Chordata; class Amphibia; order Anura; family Pelobatidae; genus Spea; species Spea multiplicata. The sequence continues at coordinate 39,428,617 of VKOC01000002.1, read as the reverse complement.
GCACTGGCACTTTATTTAAAATGGATACATAGCACTAACATTTATATAAAAATAAAAAAGAATATTATCCAAGACAAAAGGTCAATCCAGGACACCCAAGATCTATTGCAAGTCAAAGGAAATTACCAGAGACCACTGCAACTCCAGAAAACACACCAGAAACGCTTGACACATCCATCCAAATGTGAGTGTAATCAATTACCGCGCATTGATTTAAGTGTTGAAAGATATCATCCTATGGTAGATGTTTTTCCTCTCTTCTATATTCGTTGATTTGGAGAAACTGGGACATCAAGGAGTTTGCTTTCGGACGCCTGAATTACACATACATATTGTGAGTGCAACCACTGGAACTTTTTCTGACATTCTTGAGTTATTGACCATATTACACTATTATTTCGTATATGTTATATTTTTTATCTGAGTGATTGAGATTGGTGTTTACAAGCGCCCCTAGATGGAAGTCTGTTTGAATCGATTTTTCAACATTTCGTGGAGAGTGTTATATAGGGTTGCGGCTGTACACTTGGTCAAAGAAAAGGAAAGTATTTCTTTTATTTCAACACTTTTTATTCACTTTTATTTTTGACACTGGTTTTCATCTCTTTATATCCTATAAGAAGGTGGACAGTGGTTTCCCAGCACAAGTTCCACTCAGAACAGGCTCGTCATGGTCGACCAAAGAAGTTGAGTGCATGTGCTTAGCATCATATCCAGAGGTTGTCTTTGGGAAATATGAGTGCTGCCAGCATTGCTGCAGAGGTTGAAGGGGTGGGGGTCAGCCAGTCAGTGCTCAGACCATACGCCGCACACTGCATGAAATTGGTCTGCATACCCCAGGTTGTCAATGTTTGAAAAATATGTACAAGTGGGGATTATTTATATTTCTAATATTCTGTTTTTCTCGTAAAAGCTGTTCTCTCGGGATTGACTCCACCTCATTTCAAAATCTGGTCCAATTCAAAGGGGGAATATCTTTTCTCCGTAATGTTTTGCCTCTTTATATTCTTGTTGAACTGCAGTTCCGCCTTAGATGAGGAAACGGGGGTTTTGGTATTCCCTTGAGGATCTGAAATTGAAGAAGTATGCTATCTAATGGTTACATTGAATAAGAAAGTTGATTACATTCGCAAGAATCCGGTTTAACTTTCATTTTAAGGAAGTTCCGTTTGTAGCTACAGGGATTGTGAATATAATTGTGTTTCAGTTTTTTTTTGTTTACTTAAAAAGCGTTGTCATATTCCGGCGCTCAGCTGTAAACGCCGGCACCGCGACGGAGTCATGGAGAGTGAGGGGCGCCGAGCGGTTGCTGAAAACTTCACGAGCAACCTCTCGGTGCCCCTGCCCGGGACTTAAATTAAAGCATTGTTTTTTTTGTTGTTTTAACTTTATTTAACATCCAGAGCGGCAGAGCGAGAAGACGGACACCTCCCGCTCCCACCGCAGGACTCAACAAGGTAAGTAAGGATAATGAGAAGTAGGGAGAGGGGGTGAGGGAAGGCAGTGAGATGGGACGGGGGGGCAGTGAGATGGGGAGAGGAGGGAGGCAGTGAGATGGGGCAGAGGTGGTAGATAGTGAGAAAGGGGAGTTTTGTGACAAGATTTTTTTCCTTTCCTCTTTTGGGATGGGGGAGCGCCACAGGAGCAGTCCGCACAGTGCGCCAGAACACTTAAGGCCCGCTCTGTAAAGGCCAGTTACCTTTGCTTGAGTTGTAGCGTAAATAGCCATTGAGCTATTCTTAAAAAATCCTGGTAGGCCAAAGGCCTGACAAAAAAATCCCAATTTACACTGTCAAAAGCATTTTCGACATCAAGATCCTGGAGGACTGCAAGGCTAGTTGTTTGTTGTATCTCAGAGATCAAGTTGAATAGCTTATGAATATTATCTTCTCCAGACTTGCCCAGAATGAAACCAGTTTTTTTTTAAACTCAGCAAGAATCTGAGAATAGTTTAATATCCAAATCGATAAGAGAAAAGGTCTGTAATTTTTTCACATACTGGTAATTACTGTCCTTTCTTGCTTTAGGTATCGCACAGATAGGGTCTTGAAGCATTTCAGACGGAAAACAATTATTGTTACCTATCCCATTATACACCATTGTGCCCTCAAAATAAGAACATAAAAGCAGGATATCATAGTATAACACTGTATACAAATTAAACGTTCTTCCCAGCTCCCCGAACCTCTATAAGTACTAATACAAGCAGCCAGCATTGGCCACAGACAAGGCAGCTTGTATTAGTGCTTATACAGGTTTTAATGATATATTGGTAACAAAGCTTCAGATGGATACATATGGACAACACCCATTCATTTGTTTTTTGTTAAATGTGGTATCAATATGGCGTATTTGGATTAATAATACCCCAACAACAAGGTTGATTACTTACACCTTTAAATATGAGTATTTCTTCAAAATGATATTACTACACAAGGGTGTGTTAGTGTAATCAGACAGCACGGCACTCCTATTATTCACCACTGTTTCCCACTGTGAGCACTTGAGAGGGGTTAACAGGAAGTTGCAGCACTATAATATTAACCATTACACTCCTGTGTACAGGGGTGTAACTTAAATCCATATCCATGCTCACGCACACAAACGTTCACATTCATGCTCACACACACGTTCACATTCCTGATCACACACATAAGTACACATCCATACTTACGCATATATGTATATATAAACACATATACATACTTCCTACCTCACTTTATGCTTTGGAGATTATTATAGCCCCTCCTCTTGGACAAAACAGAAGTGTATGTTATCTATTTTCAGCATATCATATAAATAGACTCTCTTTTGTGGAGTATTTCATCCCTGAGAGTTTATTGTAACTACCAGACTTGTCAGGTTCTTTTATGAACCTAGCAGTTCCAGGCCCCAATTGATAGGCCATTCATGCCAATAACCTGAAAAAATCAACAGTAACCAAATACATGCTTTCCCCACCTTTCTTGTAGAGGAAGCAAATTTTCATCAAAAGGAGCTCCATTTCCAGCCAGCTGCTGTTGTCTCTTCCAGGTGTTTAGTTTCTTAATTGCTTGTTTCTGTGCACTCAAGAGCACATCAAATGCATCCTTAACCAACATAATCCATTGCTGAAATGGAAAAATGATTTCTTGAAATACAACACAACTGAAACAAATATCTAGAACAGTGTCCAGCATTTTAATATGGACAGTCATATTCAAAAGCTTAGGTTGAAGGCTGGGAGCTACTAAACCAAATATATAATTAGAATGCACTACAAACAGCTTGGAGATACCACATGTCACTCTCAACCACAGGCTTGCTTTACAGAGGTTTAGGTTTTAGAGATGTGGTTTCCTGCTTCCATATGTAGTGGTCATACACACATTTGCATGGTTATAACAATCTTTGGTAAGACAATTAAGTTGAGTCCTGGGGTATTCTTGTTTTCAATACCCTGTGGTGACTCAAACCCATCTTCTACAACCCTGTATTATTAGTAAAGAACTCTGACATTAGTAAAGAACCTAGAAACTGGGTTTTCTAGGCCAGACAAAGCATTTCAGGGTTAAATGTTCCATTGGCTTCACTTGGCTAATGCATTCATCCCACTAGCTGTTTATGGTTAATTTAATAGTGAACATGTTGTTAACTATTATAAATGTATATTTATTGATATGGTCAGAAAATAAAAACAAAACTTGCTACAAATGAGACCTATTTAAACCATATTCATTTTATTTCTGTGGGTGGATTCCTTATGTGCTGTTTTGTATGTGTTACTGAAAACTATATTGAGTTGATGTGTTTTTCAGCTCCATATATATTTATCTACTGTGTGTTCATGCTGGGCTGAAGGCTACCAGCATGGGTGTCAGATGACTACTACGATAAAACCTATACAGCAATCATAAATGCTTACCACTAAAGGCTTCCTGACTGTAAAAAATGGAAACCCTAGTAATTACAGTGGGTTAGTCTTATCTCTAGCAGGACCCAACGGAATGTTATTCCATTTATCACTAGAAGAGTCAGTCTTTATGTATTTATCATTGTGGCACCCTACAATTGGCCCAGTTATTCAACTAGAACATAAGTATGGGATTATGCAAGCCTTGGACACTTATGGGCTCTTTCCTTCAAATAAAATATAAGATATATGTTTTTTTCAATGTAAGGTAGTAATAAAATGCAGGCCTACCATTTGTAGTTTTGGCAAATCATGCATCTGTTTGAGGAAGCTCATATTTTCTTTTGTGAGCTTAAGTTGCTGCTGAACAATCGCGGCCTTCTTTATCTTATGCTGCAACATCATAATGCGGAAATTGAACTGCATTTCCTCTTGTTTCTGGCACAAGGTCATCCTTAATCGTGGAAACTTGAAGCAAAAAAATGTAATAACAGAATTATAAGCTTTGCACACTTACAAAATTATATTTCTTAAAAAAATACAAATTGGAAGATACACAAGTATAGGGAACTGTGTTTAGAATAACTTAAACACTGTTACTAGATATTTGTTTACATGTTTTTTGGTTGATTATCATGGCATATTCACTGATTCAAAAATGTGTTATATGTATTTGCTTTAGATATTTCATGCATACACCAACATACAGAGGCTTCCACTGGTTTTGCAGCTTCCAGGGTTGGTCAGGAGAGATCAGAAGATCTACCCACGGCCCTCAAAGGGAGGTGTGGATCCGTAGTGCAAATCTCTTCAAATCTACACGGTTTCTTATGAGGGAGGCTTAAACAAGATTATAGAATCTATGGTTGGCAAATGAAATGGCTAATATAGTTTGGCTTCTAGATTGTACTTGCTAGTGTTGCTAGTGTAGAGGTGATATTTTATCTCTGTTTTGAACATTACAAGCATGGCATGTTTACTGAATCTTGATATGAATTCCTAGTTGAATTTTAACTTGTTTGCCACAACTTGTTTGAGTACACGTACTGTATGTTTTTATTTATTAAATTTAGATTGTCTGTAAAATAAAAACACTTATGTTTAACTTTTCAGTAATATACCTATATATACACTCCTGTCTGCTTATTCCCAACATTTCTCACCAGGATTAGTACATATACCAACCCCACCCTTCCATGATCTCTCACACCATTTAATCCTTTTTCCAAACACTGGCTCCTTTGAATGTCATTTTATTTGTGATCGTATTTCCTTCTTACCATCCGTTACATAACTCTCTTACAGACACCATTTTTGCTTAGTAACTTTGTTTCTTGTAGTCTTGTTTAAATTATTTTCACAACTTTGCTTTCATTCTTAGATGTTCTGAAGAGAGCTGCAAGGTTTTTCTGCATTTTCCTGATTTTTGGTGATGGACGATCAGTTTTCCCATGGATCTACCCAACTGAACCTTTTTTCAGAGGAAGCTCACTGTGGCAAAACCTTCATGATCTTCGGCTCATCTGTAGCTGTACCATCTTTAGTAATAGTTCGTATAGAACCCTTTACTGTATTTGTATTATTATTTGTGCTTTTTTTTTGGAAACCTCGGTAAAGCTCATTGGTTAAAAAATGTCTCCTGCCATATTGTATTAAGAAAAGAGTAGCTTTCTTTCTTGCTGCATGGCGTGCATGCAAAAAAAATCTGAATGTTATTACTTTATGCAGTATTACATCATATTATGTTTAGTCCTTCATAATAATCGTAGCTAAAATAATTCTAATAATGAAGGTTTTCTGCATCTTTAACCTGTTTGGAATCATTCTTCTTAATTTTTTTTTTCTCCATCCTATGCACAGATTATCTAGTACATTTTTTCCTCTTGGGAAACTAGCCCAGTTTAGCCTAACAAAAACTTTGGCTAAAGCTAAATTCAGGTCGCAACCATGAAAGTATCATATTTTACATAGAAAAAATAAAATATATATATATATATATGTCATACTGAGGGCAGGTTAAGCTATTAACCCATATTTGTTTGAAGAGAATACATGCATCAGATCGCATAATATAATGATAGAAACACAGAGAAAATGCAGTTATACACTTGCAATATTTTTTTTAAATGTCACCCTGTACTATATAAATATAAATTTGGCACAACACGTGACTGAACTGCAACCTGTGATATCAGTATTAAAACATTTTCATAGATATTTGTGTATATTAACATACTAAAACATCAAACAAAAAGATTTAAAATTACAGCTTTAATTCATGTTTGGCTAACCTTCTTAAATCCTAAAGTACGTTTAATTGTGTATGCTCTCTCACACTGCTGCAGAGCGAGCCAGAACGATATGATGTCATATCTTGGCGGGTTCTTAGACAGCGGCAGGAAGATGCAATAAGAAAAAGTGTTAAGTGGAACAGATAACATAATGTGGTTGGGCACACTTCTCAAAAGATGTCAGTATGGTCTCGGCTATGATCCAGTTATGAGACTTACTGCCGTAGACCTGACCCAAGATAGTGTCTCCAGCCAACAATTGGATTACCGTACCTTCTCATCTGCTGAACATTTTTGTGCATTTTTTGTGGATAAAACAATATCTTGGTACTCCAGCTTAATACACACTCCAAGCATAATATAAAAGCCTTTGCAGACCTCCGCAGTGTAAATGAGCCAGTTTTACAAGAGATATCCGTCCTACCTATATGGGCCATTACGAGCTGTGGTGCCCAGGTCTAACAGGGTGATTGGTCCCTAGTAAAACAACCCATCGAGTGCCAACACCCTGAACCTGTTGATGTAGGACAAAGCAAGAGTATGCCACTGGCAGTGCCAAAATATAATAAGCAGACATATCTCATCGTCATCTATTAGGCTCCTTACCTGCTTTAAGACCTCCATCCTTTCACCTTCCAATATAGTTTTGAACAGTTCCACTATTTGCATTGTCATTTGTGGGGTTATAGACTACGTAAAAAAATAAGTCAGAGAGACATTTAATTAATTATTGTCAACAAAAAGAAAGCAAGAAACACAATCAACTCGATATAGGTCAGAGTATAAGCAGTTATTATATGGAAATGGTTTTGTCACAGCTTTTTGCATATCTACATTGATTTACAGGGGCGGGCTGGCCGGGGCAGGGGGCAATTGCCCCCAGGCCGCCCTAAATCCGGGCCGGTGGGCCGGACGGACGACCGGCAGACGAGTATTCAATGCTGCTGCGGCCGCAATGTTAAAAACTAAGCGGCCGCGAGCAGTATTGAATGCGGCCGTCATGCGTACCGGGGGGGCCCTGCCACCATGCCGGCACGCCTCCAGAAACGGTGCGCGCGGCAACTGTGGCTGTGCCCCGGGACTTGATGTCAAATCCCGGCGCACAACACTGAAGCCACGCCCACCGTCTTCCGCGCTCAGTACAGTACACCGGAAGGACAGGAAAAGAAGAAGAAGAGGAGGAAGAGGAAAAGTGAGAGAGGAAAAGTGAGAGTGAAAGAAGAAAAGGTAGGAGAGAGTGGATTAGTAAGTGTGAGAGTGATGGGTGTAATGCTGAATGTTAGTGTGTGAGAGCGATGGGTGTTATGCTAAATGTAAGTGTGTGAGAG